>JAJUPC010000227.1:0-541668 GCA_023614405.1 Avena insularis
GTTAAAGGTTCACACGATCACAAGAGTCATCGTTGAATGTGTAGGAGTCAGTATGGATCTCCAGGTCCTGCTGCTGATTATTGATCGGAGAGGGGTCTCGATCATGTCTGCATTATTCGCGAACCGTAGGGTGACACACTTAAGGGATACCGACACCATTTGGAGCAAATATGTTTCAGATAAAGATTTAAAGAAAGCGCTGGAATTATTTCAATAGACACTGAAACTGTTTCGGGTGAAATTGCTGAAATTGGTTCTGCATGTAACATTGAAATGTTGCAGGGGGTTTTATGTGAATGTTTGTAAATTAAAGTAATTAACAAAATTATGAATAAAAAAATAAAAGAGTTTTATTAAATGAGAGAGCATTAAATTTGGAGAAATTTAATGCATTTAAAGTGGAGACTTTAAAAGAGAATGTGAAGAGGCAAATTTATGTGGAGGGAGTTACCACCACATGAATGGAGGAGGTGAAGGGTCACCTCCTCCATGCGCCGGCCATGAAGGAGGGGCACCCCCCTCCTCCTATAAAAGGCCACCCCCTCCTCACTTCTCACACACACCTCCTTGTGAAGGATCTCTCTCCCCCTCTAGTATTATTCCCCCATGGTCTCGGATTAGTGAGATACATGTTCCCAGTGGCTTTATCTGGAAAGGAATTGCTGCTTCCGCTTCTTTGCTAGAGCGAGGGAAGGATGTTGTTGGGGTACCGGACGTGTGTGTGATCACGGATGCACCGCTGCTTTGCGGTGCTGGACTTGGTGGTGTTGGAGCTGGATCTGATGGACGTGCTGGAGCCGGACCTGCTGGACTTCATCATGATCTTGCGATCGGCAAGTGTACGACTACATCAACCACGAGTTCCTACTCGTTAACAAAGCTCGTTGTCTACGAGGGTAAGTTCTCGTTGGATGTATGTCCACCCGTTGCTTTGTACCTAGTAGATAGATCTTGGCGTGTAGTTCACACCGTAGGAATTTTTTTGTTTTCTATGTTGTGGACCCAACAGTGGTATCAGAGCCTGATCTATGCGTAGGTGCTTTGCACGGGTAGTACACATATGTTTATATGTGGGCGATGATGATCATGTTATTGCTTCTTTCATGTATTTTGGATATTGGTGGCATAGTGGGATGAAGCGGCCCAGACCAAACTTACATGTCATCGTACATGAGACCGGTTCCACGACTGACATGCAACTTGTTTTGCATAAATGGTTGGCGGGTGTCTGTCTCTCCTACTATAGTCAATATCTGATTTACAACGAGTTGCTAATAACTTAGTTATCCTCGTTGTGGTTCATGTTCGTAGGTAAGAACGGTTCTATCTCCGAAAGCCCTAAGTCACGTAAAACTTGCAATTGATAAATTAGAGGTGTCTAGTTTAGATCGTTGCTAGGCTAGTGTATTGATATGGTATTGTTGTAAGTAGATGTATGATAGATACTCTTACAACACACTCAACCTGTAAGTTCCATAGACCTTGGCTTTACACACAAAGGAATGATAGAGATCATACCACGATGCAAGTGATAGAGATCAAATGCATGGACCATATCATCTCACTTTACACATTAGATGTTAGCATCTTATACTGCTAGTTTGGCTTTACAGCATTGTAAGATGATCCCTCATTTAAATATCAAGATAAAATGTGTTCTTCCTTAAGTATGCACCGTTCTATGGATCGTGTTTCGAGACATCACGTGATGAACGGGTGTTCTCAACTCTACGCTTTCATGCAACGGGTGAATACTAAGGTTCTTCCTTGGCGAGCCTAGCATGTACAGACATGGCCTTGGAACACGGACCGAAAGGTTAAGCATGAGTCATATAGTTGATGTGATGACCATATTGATGCTCGCCTTTGAAGCTACACCGACTCACGTGATGATCGGACTTGGTGTAGTGGATTTGGTTCATGTAATCACCAAAAAGGCACGAGGGATGTCGTTTTTGAGTGGGAGTTCATTTCTAATTTGGATTAGTCGAACTCAATTTCTCATAAACTAAATCGAAGTGAATTTGCATAATTTGTTGTAGTCATTCGCATCTGTTCACTACCTTATGCTTAGTTTTTATTTGAGATAATAGAACTACAGAATTCTGGATATTTACTTTACAAACTGGTATCGTATTGTTTTGAATGTCAATTTAAAGTTTATAAGTCCTATTGCAAACTTTCAGCAAACTCTATTTACTCCATGAAGTTTAATAAGTAGTATTAAATCAAGAGTAAGAATTCCAATGTTAGTATCAAAAGTATCATGTTTGCCTCCATGATTATTGATATTCAAAAAGTTGTTTTAATATCAAGATTATATTGGACCTGGAAATTGTTTCAGAAACCATCATGTGTGAAAGATATTGTGATATCTGAAACAATGTGTTTGGTTGCATTATGATAGAGTATAATTTAGCAAAATACATGTTCACATATTGTATGAGAATTTGTGAAGGATGGAGATGTTAGGCATCCGAATCTACCAAAAAGGTTTTGGGAACTGATATTATACTCGTGATTCTTCCTTATAAGCTATAGTAGCTTGATCATGAAAGTTGTCATGATAAGGATGAATAGAAGATGTAAGTAAAATGTTTACTACACTAATAGATTACTAAAGAATGGATTTTTGAAAGAACACCAAACATTTGATGATGGTGATACACTTCAAAGTGCAAGTCCAAAGGTATTAGTATTTGACTATATACGCTTTGTACCATGTGTCATGTTGATGACACCACTATTGATGTTGATAGATTCTTTTAAAAGAAAAGGAATTGCTGAAAGAGAATCTATAAAATATTTGGCAGAAAATAAAAGGTTGGAGATGTCCAACTTAGGTATATAGAAGATATACATGTTATGGCTATATTCCTTGCTTGTTAAACAATGTGGTTCTTAGGTATTGGATACCGGTATTGGATACCGAATTGGTTGGTATGAAGTGTCATACAGGACAACGCAATTCATGAACTACAATGGCCTAAGTAACCAGCAAGAGAATGAGTGATGATGTTCATCGAAATTAAATAAAGTGTTATTGTGTTTTTCGTTGTCATCAAACCAAGCTTTCAAGATTTGTTTAAATAATTGTTATTTTGTTCCGGTATCATGAGAATAATGGCTGTTTAAATAATTACCGTATTCCATAAAGGATGGATGAACTTTTACAAGTCTAGTTGGAGAAATCACATCCATAAACACTATTGCTAAAATGTCGCAAGACAAATGATTGAAAGATCACTTATGAAGTGACATCGCTGTTTAACTTATATTTGAAAGAAAACATCAAGAAACTCCATATTGATGGATTTTTGGAGTCTTTGATTTTGATCAATTGACGCATGTGAGACTTTCCTCGAGATAATTGAAACTTCGTCCATAGGCCAGAGAGGAACGGATGACTAGCTTATTGGAAATTGTGCATGCTGATGTGCATAGTCCATTATGTGTAGCCATATGCGATGGATCTTTTTGCTTCATATGCTTTCTCCGAAAATTTGAGTGAATATATCTGTATATTTACTTAATAAGGAAGAAGTATGAAACATTTGAAAATTGTTCAAAGACTTTCAAGATGAAGTGGAAAATCATTGTAACAAGAAAATAAAGAGTTTATGATTCGATCATAAAGGAAGATATTTGAGTTACATGTTTAGCAAAAACACCTAAGACTCAAGAAATTGTTCCATGATTTGTGTTTCCCGATAAACCATAGGAGTATGGCATATTCGAGAGATAAAATCAAACCATGTTTGACATGGTAAGATCAAGGGTGTCATTTATAAAACTGCCATTATGTTTTAAGGATTGAAGCTTTAGAGACTACCGCTTTTACACTGAAAAGAGCCCCATCGTGATCCATTGAAATGGCACCATATGAGTTATGGTTTGGGATAAAACCCGAATTGTCTTTTATTAAATTTTGGTATGCTATGCATAAGTAAAATGTTTACAACCAAAGTCGGATAAGCACGTCTTTGTAGGTTATCCCAAAGAATTTGTTGGGAATTTCTCCATAACACCGAGGACAAAAGAGTTTGTTACTTGGAACGTCAAGTTTCTTGAGAAGGCATTTTTTGTGAAAAGTTAAGTGGGAGGACAATAGAACTTTGATAAGGTTGTTGAACCTTAGCTATATGTGCTAAGTAGCACGGTAATGGAAAGTGTCCCGGTGGCGGCCACAATGCTCATGGCTCTCGTGATTACAAAAGGTGTGATCACGGAGATTAGAGTTCCTATAGAACCGTGTGGGTCGGTAAGAATCAAATAGTAAGATTTGATAAGCAAGTTGTTATTGTTTTGACAATGATGAATCGACTACATGCAAAGAAGCGATGATGGGCCCTGACTCCATAAAATGACTAGAAGTCATAGAATCCGTGATAGTATCCATACACGAGAAAACAAGTTTCTGAACTTGGAAGACCCTCCGGAAAGGCGTGAAGCCTATCGGTCGTGTTTGGATCTATAAAGAAATAAGACATGGATTTTTAACATCTATGAAATAGTTGACATGTCAGAAAGAAGTTTACGACAATGTTCAAGGAGTTGACTATGACAAGATTTGATCTTTCATAGCGATATATAGTCTTGGCGGATTAATGTAGCAACCACTACATATAATTTGGTATATGGTAGTTGAATAAACAAAACAAGGTTCTTCTAATAGAACGGTAACTTAGGACATGTACATGACATGGTCCGAAGGGTTTTGTTAATTCAAAGGGTGCTGAAAGGGCATGTAAACTTCAATAGTTGAAGTAAGCATAGCGGAGTTGGAATCTTCACCATGATGAAACTGTTAAAAGAGTTTAAATTCATCGGAGATGATGAAGATGCTTGCATTTGCAAGAAATTAAGTGGGAGCGCTGAGACATATTTCTAATACATTATGTAGAGGACATATTGTTGATTGGAAATGATGTATCTTGTATTGACACAAGTTAAGAATTTCATTAAAATAAGATTTCGATGAAAGACTTGGGCAAACCCGGAATATTAGGCATCAATATCTATATGGATAGATTAAGGCGCTAATATGGTTGTGCCAGACATACATATATGATATATTGAGAGGGTTCAATATGGAAACAACAAGAAAGGTTCTTGCTGCATGGAAAGGATTGTATCAAAATTCAAGTGTTTCAACACTTGGTGAGTAAAATCACATGAATATTTTGATCGATTATACCATGATATGTATATATCAAGAATGTCCTATGCTCTAAATATTATGAGCATATACCAGAATGATTCATAAGATGATCATTGGACAATAGTGAAGATATTCTTATGAGCTTTGGAAGAACTAAGAATATATAATGTATAAGTGAAAAATAGTTAAAGGTAGTTCATTGTAAAGTGTTACATTGATACTAGTTTTGTCACAAGATACAAATTAAATTTATCTCAATTTAGACTATGGGTGGTACAATATAATGGAAAGGATGTTCCATGATGGATTTGGATGAGTTCCAAAGTTGAGATATTGTGACGGATACTACAACAAAAGGCTAAGTATATAACTGCAAATTAAATTTATCTCAATTTAGACTATGGGTGGCACAATATAATGGAAAGGATGTTCCATGATGGATTTGGATGAGTTCCAAAGTTGAGATATTGTGACGGATACTACAACAAAAGGCTAAGTATATAACTGCTATAGTAGCAGCAAAGGAGGGCCTTTGTGTTAAGTAGTTTGTTATCAAACTAAGTGTGGTTCAAAGTGGGCTAATACTATGAAGATATATTGTGTGACAATAATATCAACATATTTTAAACCCGAACAAACCGAAGGTCTCACCAAAGGACCAAATTTATACAATGCCATCTCATGTGAGAATGAGTGATGCGTAGAGACGCAAAGACATGCAAATACACACGGACCTGAAACTGTCGGATCTAGAGATTATGTTAACCACTAGCAATATAGCGTATATGCAACACCAGAAAGCCATAGGTGTTCAATACGCAAAGTTTTTCACACTAGATTATTGACTCTAGTGCAAGTGGGAGACTGAAGGGAATATGCCCGAGAGGCAATAATAAAGTGGTTATTATCTTATTCCATGTTTATGATAAATGTTTATTTTACATGCTAGAATTGTATTGATCGGAAACATCAATACATGTGTGTTTAATAAACAAAAAGGGTTCCTTGTTATGCCTCTCTTATAGACTAGCTTGTTGATTAACAAGATGATCAAGGTTTCCTGATCATGGACATTGGATGTTGTTAATAACAAGGTCACACCATTGGTGGAATGATGTGATGAACATTCATCTGAAGTATAGCATTAAGATCAAAGTCATTATGTTTATATTGCTATAATATCATACGAAGTAATCTTTATCCTTAGACCATGAGATCATGTTAATTGCTAACACCGGAAGAGTATCTTGATAACATCAAACGTCACACCGTAACAGGGTGGCTAAAAGGTTGGTTCAGTGCTACGAAGGTGTTATGTTGAGGCTCATGGATCAAGAGTGGGATTTGTCCATCCCGATGACGGATAGATATACTCTAGGCCCTCTCGGTGATATCACATTGAAATAGCTTGCAAGAAAGTGATGTGATCACTAGAATGTTATATCACGGGAACAAGAAAAGAGTGCATGTCGGTAACGAGATCAAACTAGGTATTTGGATACCGATGATCGAATCTTGGACATGTAATATATCGCGAGACAAAGGGATTTAGTTATGACGTTAAAGGTTCACACGATCACAAGAGTCATCGTTGAATGTGTAGGAGTCAGTATGGATCTCTAGGTCCCGCTGCTGATTATTGATCGGAGAGGGGTCTCGATCATGTCCGCATTATTCGCGAACCATAGGGTGACACACTTAAGGGATACCGACACCATTTGGAGGAAATATGATTCAGATAAAGATTTAAAGAAAGTGCTGGAATTATTTCAATAGACACCGAAACTGTTTCGGGTGAAATTGCTGAAATTGGTTCTGCATGTAATATTGAAATGTTGGAGGGGGTTTTATGTGAATGTTTGTTAATTAAATTAATTAACAAAATTCTGAATAAAAATAATAAAAGAGTTTTATTAAATGAGAGAGCATTAAATTTGGAGAAATTTAAAGCATTTAAAGTGGAGACTTTAAAAGAGAATGTGAAGGGGCAAATTTATGTGGAGGGAGTTACCACCACATGAATGGAGGTGAAGGTCACCTCCTCCATGCGCCGACATGAAGGAGGGCACCCCCTCCTCGTATAAAGCCACCCCTCCTCACTTCTCACACACCTCCTTGTGAAGGATCTCTCCCCTCTAGTATTATTCCCCATGGTCTCGGATTAGCGAGATACATGTTCCGGTGGCTTTATCTGGAAAGGAGTTCTTGCTTCCGCTGCTTTGCTGGGCGAGGGGACGGAGGTTGTTGGGGTACCGGCGTGTGTGCGATCACGGAGGCACGCTGCTGCGGTGCTAGACTTGGTGGTGCTGAAGCTGGATCGATGGGCGTCTTTGGGCGGACCTGCTGGACTTCATCACGATCTTGAGATCGGCAAGTGTACGACTACATCAACCACGAGTTCCTACTCGTTAACAAAGCTCGTTGTCTACGAGGGTAAGTTCTTGTTGGATGTATGTCCACCCGTTGCTTTGTACCTAGTAGATAGATCTTGGCGTGTAGTTCATACCGTAGGAAATTTTTTGTTTTCTATGCTGTGGACCCAACAGTTATTCATATGAGTTTGTAACAAACAGTTGTTCCACTTTTATGAATGATTTCTATTCGTGTTCATATCTTGTTTGATTATGTGTGAATTATCCTTGTTGTTTGAAACTAATTGATAATGCATGAACATTTGTAAAACATTAAAAATGCCTTGTTTAAAATACCCAACTTAATGATATGTTCATTAATGAATGAAAAACCATTGTTTAAATTCAAAGTTATGTGATAATATGTGAAGGTTATTCGATTTCTCATCACATATAAATCATGCCTAAGTTCGGCAAAATAACTTGAACACCGCGTATTACTTGAATACAAAGTGTTTAAAGAATTGTTAAATAGAATACATATTCGATGTATTGTGTTTAACGAAAAATGGTAGTTATCATTAAATGATTGTTTAAATGTGTAAAGTAGTTTGCCAAAGAAAACATGAATATGAAACTATTTGATTTGATCAAAGTGTTTCATCAACAAAGGGCATAAATGTAAAGGAGAATCAAATTTCTATGATTTGATCAATAGTAATGAAGTTCAAATTTATAAGAATGGCATGAAAGAAATTGTGGAATGCAAAGTGCTTTGAAACGTCAAAATACAAAGCATCACAATGTGATATTAGATATCAAAGGGGGTTGAATAGAAGGCACCAAATAAATCGTTGTAGTATAGATGTAGAGACCATTAGCTTAGAAATAGTTAGCACTCAATTAGAATTGGTAAACCATTTGAATTCGTGAAAGTTTTGGGGTTATTCGATATAACCAAAACAATAGCGAATAAGTCCTTGTAGAGTATTCATTGGAAACTTTGAATACGAAACCCATAGCTCAAACCAAAAAGGAAGCAAGATTCGTATTGCTGGGATTTTGGTGCATTCTTGAGAAAGCTCACCTCTAGTGAAGTTTCTCAATTATGGAGCAAATGGAAAATAGTGTAACACACCAGTAATGCTACATCTACGGACACATTTTTACGGAATCGCACTTACGCGCAGACGTGGAGAGAAGGTGGACGCATTCAGTCCTAAAATCACGGGTGCAACCAGAATTGCACGAATCGTGGGCTTCCACATCATTCCGTAAACCAGTTCCGTAAACTGGTGTCCGTAGCTTTAGCATTATTGGATGAGGATTCAAAACCCTGCATCAGAGTGTTGAGAAGCGCAATAGACAGCGTTCCTGAACGATTCTCTTCACAGAAAGAAAGAATCAATGATTTTGATCATTGTGTTTTTCCATCCACTATTTTTTTTCACTATATGAAGTAGGATTCAAAATGTAAATCCATATCTTGTATGGAAGCATTTGTGAATCACTTGTCATGATTTTTGGAATATGACATACCTACGAACTACAAAGGAAATAATGGTAAACTAAATTATGAGAAATCCTAGAAGTAAAATTCCCTTGAGATTAAAAAGCAATTCGTTGCTGAATCTCACAAGTAAAGGGGTTACTTGGAATTTTCCCAAATGACTACAAAGTCGTAGTGGAAAAAGGGGGTGAATGACAAAAGCACAATTTGTCAAGTATTGGACAAATTCGAATGAATTTGATTCATGTGTGCTAAATGTCTAGTGGATTTAAAACTAGTAAAGTACTGGTATCTCATAGTAAATCTCCAACTTTGATATTTGATCAAAGGATTTTGAAGTTGTTCAAAATAGTAAGGAGACATGCAATTTGCATAAAATTGAGTGGGAGCGATGAAAGCCTTCCTGGAACAATATGTGATTGACATATTTTTGAGTGGGAGCAATATAAGACTCAAATTCAATTATGTAGGAACATATTTTGAGTGGGAGCTTATCGGAGTAATTCTTAAGTATGTTAAGGATGAAAGTGCAAATACTTATAAATAATGATTTATAAGATGTATAAGTTGATAATAGGTGTATTATGATATTATGTAGTATTCCTTAAGGGATTCTGAAAAGGGTTTCAGAATAGAAGTTAATTAAGGAACTGATCCTTAACAACTCAAACTGGGAATAGCATTAAGTTTAACATCAATGGTTGAAAGAAAGAAAAGGATGATCATCATCCACTATGTTGAGTCATAGGTTCTATCTTAGAAACCATGATGATAACTTAGCATAATATGTGATCCTATTAAGGAACGTTTAAAAGTGATTAAGTTCGAATCACATAACGTTGAGCTATGTTTGTCTGCAGTGTCTAATAGAGAACTGTAGACATGTTTTCAATTCCATAAAGGATGACATATCTCAAAAGCATAAAGAGTTATGTTATAAGGGAATGTGTTGGAAACTCCTGTAGATACCAATTAATGTCAAGTAGGAAGCGAGGTGAACAAAAACATCGAAAGTTGCACCGAGTGCACTAGTGTTTCGATGAATATTTATAATAATAGATAAGGGTACCATCTAAAGTGTTGTATAATGTTATGGCGGGGCTAATTCTCTTTTAACATAGAATGACGTGTCCCAGGGCACATTGCCCATGAGAAATCCCTCGAGGTTGATCTAACGTCACTGTAGGCTCCTGGAATCAGGCCTCGTTCTGCTGCCATAACAACGATACATACACACAGATGCTATCATGTGATGATAATGTCAATCAAGGTGACTTTAGTAAGTTGCAAAGGATCTGGGACTGTAAAGTACAGAACCAAGGATAAACCTCTTCCATGAGCAAGCATGTTCAGGGTACCGGATATATGGTGCCAATGATTAAGAACAAATGCAGCTAGTGTATTTGTACTCTAGTGCAAGTGGGAGACTGTTGGAAATATGCCCTAGTCAAATAGTAGTAAGGACTATTATCATATTTCATATAGTTTATGATTAAGTTTTATATCATGCTATAACTGTATTGAGTGGAAACATCAATACACGTGTGATATACAAACAAACCAGGGTTCCCAGTAAAACTCTAGTCACTGGTTCATTGGTCAACAGATGACCATGTTTCCTGATCATGTAGCATTTATGCCAGTTGGAAATAAGGTCATCTCATTCTGAGAATGAGATAATGAACCAATACCCAACCTAAACATCGTGATTCAATCATGTCACGAAGTTCGAGTTATGATGATTAGAAAAGGATCCTCGTAAACTATTCCTTAGACCGTGAGACTATATCAATCACTGTCTCCCGAGAGTACTTAGATAGCATCAAACGCCATCTGGTAAAACGGTGGTTATAAAGGTGTGTTCAGGTATTCAGAGGAAACAGTAGAGGCAATATAAGTCAAGAGCGGGATTTCTCCATCCATGTGATGGGAAGATACTCAAGGGCCCACTCGGAGAAGTTATATCCAATAGCTACGCAGCGTGTGATTTGATCACGGGGATATCACTTGTCGGAACGAGTCAAGTAGCATTGTTCGGTAACGAGATTGAACACGACATGGCGATGTCAATGATCAGATCTCGGGCAATGCAAGTATCCAGAGACAAAGGGAATAAGACACGACTATCCCGGTTCAAACAACGAAAGATCTTTGTGGAACGCACAGGGGTCACATGGCCATCCAGGTCCCTCTATCGATCATTGGTGCGGGAGTGTCCCGACCATGTCTGGAGTGTTCCCGAACCATGGGTATCACTCTTAATGGCTTGATGATGCTTAGAGAGTGTTTATAGGATCGGTAGAATCACCGAAGAAGAGAAGGGAGAAAACCGGAAGGGTTTCGGTAAGTCCGGAGGATGTCCGGAGTGGAGGTGGAAGGTGTTCCATGGCCATGGAGATTAAATGATATGTGAATGAACGTTAAATATTGATTTAATCATTTATTCATATTTATTTAATAAAGAGAAAAATCAATTAAAGGTCAAAAAGGCTTAATGGGCCAATTCCGGAGGGAGAGGGCCCATTAGGGGAAAGGAGAGAGGGAGAGGGGCCAAGGGGGCTGGCCGGCTGGGCCTATCCCCCCCGCAGGGCCCACTTGGGGCAGGTCGGTGGCCACCGCACCCCCTCCTCTCCTTTAGTCCCACCCCGGGACTTGAGGGGAGGTAGTACCTCCCCTCCCCTGTATAAAGTGGGGTATTTGGCCTAGAAAAATACACCCAATAATCAATAAAGGTCTCCCCACTTTTGGGAGGACCTCTAATTGATATTTTCTCTCTCCCCCTCTCTCTCTCTCGTGACCGTGGTCCCAAGTCTGGACTGCGCAAGCGAGAGACATCTTCACCACGGAGTGTCGTCGCGCTGCGGGATTCGGATCCGGGAGCTCTACTTCCGCAATTGCTGCTGGATCGGGGAAGCAGGAGTCATCGTCAGGCACCGGACGTGTGTAACTCCCCGCGAGGTGTCGCACTTGCGGCACTCAAGTCGTTGGAGCCAGAAGGAGCGCAAGGACTTCATCACGACCTTGAGGTCGGCTTCGGCTCGTCTACATCAACCACGCTCTCCTGAGTGTTGACAACGCTTTTCGGTCTTCAAGGGTAAGTTCGTGAAAATCCCCTCCGGTTACTGTATTACTAATAGATAGGTCCTGGCAGCTTCAGGGGTTCGGGGGCGTAGAGTAAAATTTATTTTTTTATGCGCGGAACCCCTACAGTGGTATCAGAGCTAGATCTATGTATAGTAATGCTAGTACGGGTAGAACACACGAGATGTAGCGTGTGGGCGTTGAACTTTTAATTGTTACCCTCCCATGTGTACTTGTGTATACCGCAGTAATGCTTGATGAAGCGGCCCCCAACCGACTTTACGCGTTCATTCGCGAGACTGGTCCACGCTTGACATACGGCTTGTACCGTATAAAGTGGCTTAGGGCGGTGTCTGTCTCTCTCGCATTAGTTGGTATACCATTTGCAACAAAGCGCCCTGAAAGGGGTGTAGTAGAGATAACTACTTGATCAGCGTTGTGCTGAAAGTTCGTAGGTAAGAACGGTTCTTGTACGAAAGCCCATTCATCCACGTAAAACATGCAAAGATAAAGTAGAGGCGTCTAACTTTGTTTTGCAGGGGGGCGTTGCTTTGTGATATGGTTGTGGCAAAGGTAAAGTAATTACCTTTTGTTACATAGTAGTAGATAGTCACGGTAATGACGAACTACCACTCCGGAATGACACCGGTACCCTGGTGTCTATGGCGCCGGAACCCTGGCGCCGGAACCCGGTGACGACAGATGGAGATCACGACGTGAAGAACCATATCACATAGCATTTACATTCAATGTTATTTTTTGTATGTCTTATTGTGTGCTACTATTAGATACTCGACGGTAGCCTAATAAGATGATCCCTGTTAAAATTACCAACGATTGTGTTCCCCCTTAGTGTGCACCACCAAGACAGTTCTTCTATATGAGGCGATCCAGGGTTATAGGCCTGGGTGTCATACCTATCTACGTTCGCATACAGTGGGTGTAAGCCATGTTGCACAGCGAATACACTAAGGTTGAGTTGGCGAGCCTAGCACGCTAGAGAAGCGTGGCCTCGGAACAAGGATGGTCGAAAGATCGAGCACGAGTCGCATGAATGATGTGACCGACGTTTAGCGTCCACCCTTGAACTCACATTGATGGCCGTGACGATCGGGGGAGATGTGGCTGATAGGGGTCATGTTATCACTAGGAAACCTTTTGAGGATAGGTGTTTCTGAGTGGAGTTATTATTAACTCATTTAATTATAAATTTAGTCTAAATTCCTTTTGCAATTATAAATGTAGATGGCTCACTATGAAGCTTACTTTGCCATTGAGGATTGGGTAAAGGGTGAGAAACTTAGACTTGATGGATCCAACTTCCCTAGTTGTCTTGTGCACCTAGATGATCTCCTTACTAGGAATCATGTGGTAGACAACATACGCCGCATGATGGATTTAACTGAGCCAGACTACTATGAGACTCCACAAGAACTGGCAGACCGCTACTATCGCCACCGCACCCCCTCCTCTCCTTTAGTCCCACCCCGGGACATGAGGGGAGGTAGTACCTCCCCTCCCCTATATAAAGTGGGGTATTTGGCCTAGAAAAATACACCCAATAATCAATAAAGGTCTCCCCACTTTTGGGAGGACCTCTAATTGATATTTTCTCTCTCCCCCTCTCTCTCTCGTGATCGTGGTCCCAAGTCTGGACTGCGCAAGCGAGAGACATCTTCACCGCGGAGCGCCGTCGCGCTGCGGGATTCGGATCCGGGAGCTCTACTTTCACAACTGCTGCTGGATCGGGTAAACGGGAGTCATCGTCAGGCAACGGACGTGTGTAACTCCCCACGAGGTGTCGCACCTGAGGCACTTAAGTCGTTGGATCTAGAAGGTGCGCAAGGACTCCATCACGACCTTGAGGTCGGCTTCGACTGGTCTACATTAACCACACTCTCTTTAGCGTTGACAACGCTTTTCGGTCTTCAAGGGTAAGTTCGCGAAAAGCCCCTCCTTTTACTGTATTACTAATAGATAGGTCCTGGTAGCTTTAGGGGTTCAGGGGCATAGAGTAAAGATTATTGTTTTTATGCGCGGAACCCCTACATCATCCACCATCATCATCGACAAGTTCTTGCCGAGAAGATTGGGCCAACCCATATCAGAACACACAAGCAATGACAATGTGGATGCATGTGGTTTAGGAAAGGAACACACATGCAATGGCTCTAGTGTTGATTTAGGAAAAGAAGACACATGCAATGACTCTAGTGGATCCATGTGGTTTACGAAAAGAACACACATGCAATGACATTAGTGGTGGTTTAGGAAATGAACACACATGCAATGACACTAGTGGATCCATGTAGTTTAGGAAAATAACACACATGCAATGACCGTGGTGGTGGTTTAGGACGGGAATACACATGCACTGAATCCGGATGTGGTTTAGGAAAGGACCACACATGCAATGACTCGAGTGGATCCATGTGGTTTAGGAAAAGAAAACACATGACATGACTGTGGTGGTGGTTTAGGAAAAGAACACACATGCAATGACTCTGGTAGATCCACGTGGTTTAGGAAAAGAACATACATGCAATGACACTGGTGGGTCCATGTGGTTTACTAAAGAACACACATGCAATGACTCTAGTGGTGGTTTAGGAAAAAATACACATGCAATGACTCTAGTGGTGGTTTGGGAAAAGAACACAAATGAAATGACTCCGGTGGATCCATGTGGTTTAGGAATAGAACACACATGCAATGACTCTAGTGGTGGTTTAGGAAAAGAACACACATGCAATGACTCTAGTGGCGGTTTAGGAAAAGAAGACACATGCCGTGACTCTGGTGGTGGTTTAGGAAAATAAGACACATGCAATGACACTGGTGGATCCATGTGGTTTAGGAAAAGAACATACATGCAATGAATCTAGTGTTGGTTTAGGAAGTAAGACACATGCAATGACTCTGGTGGTGATTTAGGAAAGGAACACACATGCAATGATTCTAGTGGATCCATGTAGTTTAGGAAAAGCACACACATGCAATGACTCTGGTGGATCAGTGTGCTTTAGGAAAGGAACACACATGCAATGACTCTGGTGGATCCATGTGGTTTAGAGAAGGAACACACATGCAATGACTCTGGTCGATCCATGTGGTTTAGAAATAGAACACAGATGCAATGACACTGGTGGATCCATGTGGTTTAGGAAAGGAACACACATGCAATGACTCTAGTGGTGGTTTAGGAAAATAAAACACATACAATGACACTGGTGGTTTAGGAAAAGAACCCACATGAAATGAATCTGGTGGATCCATGTGGTTTAGGAAAAGAACACACATGCAATGACTGTAGTGGTGGTTTAGGAAAAGAACACACATGCAATGACACTGGTGGATCCATGTGGTTTAGGAAAGGGACACTAATGCAATGACTCTAGTGTTGGTTTAGGAAAAGAATCCACATGCAATGACTCTAGTAGATTCATGTGGTTTATTAAAAGAACACACTTGCAATGACTCTAGTGGTGGTTTATGAAAGGAAAACACATGCAATGACACTGGTGGATCCATGTGGTTTAGGAAGAGAACACACATGCAATGACTCTAGTGGTGGTTTAGGAAAATAATACGCATGTAATGACTCTCGTGGTGGTTTGGGAAAAGAACAAACATGCAATGACTCTGCTGGATCCATGTGGTTGAGGAAAGAACACATGCAATGACTTGGGTGGATCAATTTGGTGTAGGAATGGAACACACATGCAATGACTCTGGTGGATGTATGTAGTTTAGGAAAGGAACACACATGCAATGATTCTGGTGGGTCCATGTGGTTTAGGAGAAGAACACATATGCAATGACACTGGTGCATCAATGTGGTTTAGGAAAGGAACACACATGCAATGACACTGGTGGATCCATGTGGTTTAGGAAAAGAACACACATGCAATGACTGTAGTGATGGTTCTGGAAAAGAACACACATGCAGTGACACTGGTGGATCCATGTGGTTTAGGTAAACAACACACATGCAATGACTCTGGATGTGGTTTAGGAAAGGAAGACACATGCAATGACTCTGGATGTGGTTTAGGAAACGAACACACATGCAATGACTCTGGTGGATCCATGTGGTTTAGGAAAAGAACACACATGCAATGACTCTAGTGTTGGTTTAGGAAAATAAGACACATGCAATGACTCTAGTGGATCCATGTGGTTTAGGAAAAGAACACACATGCATTGAGTCTAGTGGTTGTTTATGAAAGGAACACACATGCAATGGCACTGGTGGATCCATGTGGTTTAGGAATGGAACACACATGTAATGACTCTAGTGGTGGTTTAGGAAAAGAAGATACATCCAATGACTCTGATGGTGGTCTGGGAAAAGAACACACATGCAATGACACTGGTGGATCCATGTGGTTTAGGAAAAGAACACACATGCAATGACTCTAGTGGTAGTTCAGGAAAAGAACACACATGCAATGACACTGGTGGATCTATGTGGTTTAGGTAAAAACACACATGCAATGACTCTGGTGGTGGTTTAGGAAAGGAAGACACATGCAATGACTCTGGATGTGGTTTAAGAAAGGAACACACATGCAACGACTCTGGTGGATCCATGTGGTTTAGGAAAATAACACACATACAATGACACTGGTGGATCCATGTGGTTTAGGAAAAGGAACACACATGCAATGACTCTTGTGGTGGTTTAGGAAACGAAGACACATGCAATGACTCCGGTGATGGTTTAGGAAAAGAACACACATGAAATGACTTTGGTGGATCCATGTCATTTAGGAAAAGAACACACATGCAATGACTCTAGTGGTGGTTTAGGAAAAGAACATACATGCAATGACACTGGTGGGTCCTTGTGGTTTATGAAAAGAACACACATGGAATCACTCTAGTGGTGGTTTAGGAAAAGAAGACTCATGCAATGACTCTGGTGGATCCATGTGGTTTATGTAAAGAACACACCTGCAATGACTCTAGTTGTATTTTATGAAAGGAACACACTTGCAATGACACTGGTGGATCCATGTGGTTTAGGAAAAGAACATACATGCAATGACTCTACTTGTGGTTTAGGAAAAGAAGACACATGCAAAGACTCTGGTGGTGGTATAGGAAAAGATTACACATGCAATGACTCTTGTGGATCCATATGGTTTAGGAAAAGAACACACATGCAATGACTCTGGTGGATCAATGTGGTTTAGGAAAGGAACACACATGCAATGACTCTAGTGTTGGTTTAGGAAAAGAAGACACATGCAATGACTCTAGTGGATCCATGTGGTTTATTCAAAGAACACACATGCAATGACTCTAGTGGTGGTGTATGAAAGGAACACACATGCAATGACTCTAGTGTTAGTTTAGGAAAATAAGACACATGCAATGACTCCGGTGGCTCCATGTGGTTTATTCAAAGAACACACATGCAATGACTCTAGTGGTGGTTTATGAAAGGAACACACATGCAATGACACTGGTGGATCCATGTGGTTTAGGAAAGGAACACACATGCAATGACTCTAGAGGTGGTTTAGGAAAACAAGACACATGCAATGACTCTCGTGGTGGTTTAGGATAAGAACAAACATGCAATGACTCTGGTGGATCCATGTGGTTTAGGAAAAAAACACATGCAATGACTCGGGTGGATCAATTTGGTGTAGGAATGGAACACACATGCAATGACTCTGAAGGATCCATGTAGTTTAGGAAAGGAACACACATGCAATGACTCTTGTGGATCCATGTGGTTTAGGAAATGAACACATATGCAATGACACTGGTGGATCAATGTGGTTTAGGAAAGGAACACACATGCAATGACTCTGGTGGATCCACGTGGTTTAGGAAAACAACACACATGCAATGACACTGGTGGATCCATGTGGTTTAGGAAGAGAACACACATGCAATGACACTAGTGGATCAATGTGGTTTAGGAAAGGAACACACATGCAATGATTCTGGTGGATCCATGTGGCTTAGGAAAAGAACACACATGCAATGACTCTGGTGGTGGTTTAGGAAAGGAAGACACATGCAATGACACTGGTGGATCCATGTGGTTGAGGAAAGAACACATGCAGTGACTTGTTTGGATCAATTAGGTGTAGGAATGGAACACACATGCAATGACTCTGGTGGATCCATGTAGGAACACACATGCAATGATTCTGGTGGGTCCATGTGGTTTAGGAGAATAACACATATGCAATGACACTAGTGCAGCAATGTGATTTAGGAAAGGAACAAACATGCAATGACACTGGTGGATCCATGTGGTTTAGGAAAAGAACACACATGCAATGACTGTAGTGATGGTTCTAAAAAAGAACACACATGCAATGACACTGGTGGATCCATGTGGTTTAGGTAAACAACACACATGCAATGACTCTGGTGGTGGTTTAGGAAAGGAAGACACATGCAATGACTCTGGATGTGGTTTAGGAAACGAACACACATGCAATGACTCTGGTGGATATATGTGGTTTAGGAAAAGAACACACATGCAATGACTCTAGTGTTGGTTTAGGAAAATAAGACACATGCAATGACTCTGGTGGATCCATGTGGTTTAGGAAAAGAACACACATGCATGGAGTCTAGTGGTGGTTTATGAAAGGAACACACATGCAATGGCACTGGTGGATCCATGTGGTTTAGGAATGGAACACACATGGAATGACTCTAGTGGTGGTTTAGGAAAAGAAGATACATCCAATGACTCTCATGGTGGTTTGGGAAAAAAACACACATGCAATGACACTGGTGGATCCATGTGGTTTAGGAAAAGAACACACATGGAATGACTCTAGTGGTAGTTCAGGAAAAGAACACAAATGCAATGACCCTGGTGGATCTATGTGGTTTAGGTAAAAACACAGATGCAATGACTCTGGTGGTGGTTTAGGAAAGGAAGACACATGCAATGACTCTGGATGTGGTTTAGGAAAGGAACACACATGCAACGACTCTGGTGGATCCATGTGGTTTAGGAAACTAACACACATACAATGACACTGGTGGATCCATGTGGTTTAGGAAAGGAGCACACATGCAATGACACTAGTGGATCCATAGGCTTTAGGAAAGGAACACGCATGCAATGACTCTAGTGCTGGTTTAGGAAAAGAAGAGACATGCAATGACTCTAGTGGATCCATGTGGTTTATTAAAAGAACACACATGCAATGACTCTAGTGGTGATTTATGAAAGGAACACACATGCAATGGAACTGGTGGATCCATGTGGTTTAGGAAAGGAACACATATGTAGTGACTCTACTGGTGGTTAAGGAAAAGAAGACACATGCAATGACTCTCGTGTTTGTTTAGGAAAAGAACAAACATGCAATGACTCTGGTGGATCGATGTGGTTTAGGAAGAAAACACATGCAATGACTCGGGTGGATCAGTTTGGTTTAGGAATGGAACACACATGCAATGACTCTAGTGGATCCATGTAGTTTAGTAAAGGAACACACATGCAATGACTCTGGTGGATCCATGTGGTTTAGGAAAAGAACACACATGCAATGAAATGGGTGGATCAATGTGGTTTAGGAAAGGAACACACATGCAATGACTCTAGTGTTGGTTTAGGAAAAGAAGACACATGGAATGACTCTAGTGGATCCATGTGGTTTAATCAAATAACACACATGCAATGACTCTAGTGGTGGTTTATGTAAGGAACACACATGCAATGACACTGGTGGATCCATGTGGTTTAGGAAAGGAACACACATGCAATGACTCTATAGGTGGTTTAGGAAAACAAGACACATGTAATGACTCTCGTGGTGGTTTAGGAAAAGAACAAACTTGCAATGACTCTGGTGGATCCATGTGGTTTAGGAAAAAGCACATGCAATAACTCGGGTGGATCTATTTGGTGTAGGAATGGAACACACATGCAATGACTCTGGTGGATCCAAGTAGTTTAGGAAAGGAACACACATGCAATGACTCTGGTGGATCCATGTGGTTTTGGAAATGAACACATATGCAATGACACTGGTGGATCAATGTGGTTTAGGAAAGGAACACACATGCAATGACTCTGGTGGATCCATGTGGTTTAGGAAAAGAACACACATGCAATGACACTGGTGGATCCATGTGGTTTAGGAAAAGAACACACATGCAATGACACTAGTGGATCTATATGGTTTAGGAAAGGAACACACATGCAATGACTTTGGTGGATCCATGTGGTTTAGGAAAAGAACACACATGCAATGACACTAGTGGATCCATGGGCTTTAGGAAAGGAACACACATGCAATGACTCTAGTGTTGGTTTAGGAAAAGAAGACACATGCAATGACTCTAGTGGATCCATGTCGTTTATTAAAAGAACACAGATGCAATGACTATAGTGGTGATTTACGGAAGGAGCACACATGCAATGGCCCTGGTGGATCCATGTGGTTTAGGAAAGGAACACACATGCAGTGACTCTAGTGGTGGTTAAGGAAAACAAGACACATGCAATGACTCTCGTGTTTGTTTAGGAAAAGAACAAACAAGCAATGACTCTGGTTGATCCATGTGGTTTAGGAAGAAAACACATGCAATGACTCGAGTGGATCAGTTTGGTTTAGGAATGGAACACACATGCAATGACTCTGGTGGATCCATGTAGTTTAGTAAAGGAACACACATGCAATGACTCTGGTGGATTCATGTGGTTTAGGAAAAGAACACACATGCAAGGAAACTTGTGGATCAATGTGGTTTAGGAAAGGAACACACATGCAATGACTCTGGTGGATCCATGTGGTTTAGGAAAAGAACACACATGCAATGACTCTAGTGGTGGTTTAGGGAAGGAAGACACATACAATGACACTGGTGGATCCATGTGGTTTACGATAAGAACACACATGCAATGACTCTAGTGTTGGTTCAGGAAAACAACACACATGCAATGAAACTGGTGGATCCATGTGGTTTAGGTAAAGAACACACATCCAATGACTCTGGTGGTAATTTAGGAAAGGAAGACACATGCAATTACTCTGGATGTGGTTTCGAAAAGGAACTGACATGCAATGACTGGTGGGTGCATGTGGTTTAGGAAAAGAACACACATGCAATGACACTGGTGGATCCATGTGGTTTAGTAAAAGAACACACATGCAATGACACTGGTGGATTAATGTGGTTTAGGAAAGGAATAGACATGCAATGAATCTGGTGGATCCATGTGGTTTAGGAAAATAACACACATGCAATGAATCTGGTGGTGGTTTAGGAAAGGAAGACATATGCAATGACACTGGTGGATCCATGTGGTTTAGGAAAAGAACACACATGCAATGACTCTAGTGGTAATTCAGGAAAATAACACACATGCAATGACACTGGTTGATCCATGTGGTTTAGGTAAACAACACACATGCAATGACTCTAGTGGTGATTTAGGAAAAGTGGACACATGCAATGACTCTGGTGGATCCATGTGGTTTAGGAAAAGAACACACATGCAATGACACTGGTGGATCCATGTGGTTTAGGAAAAGAACACACATGCAATGACACTGGTGGGTCCATGTGGTTTAGGTAAAGAGCACACATGCAATGACTCTGGTGGTGGTTTAGGAAAGGAAGACACATGCAATGACTCTGGATGTGGTTTAGGAAATGAACACACATGCAATGACTCTGGTGGATTCATGTGGTTTAGGAAAAGAACACTCATGCAATGACTCTAGTGGATCAATATGGTTTAGGAAAGGAACACACATTCAATGACTCTAGTGTTGGTTTAGGAAAAGAAGACACATGCAATGACTCTGGTGGATCCATGTGGTTTATTAAAACAACACACACGCAATGACTCTAGTGGTGGTTTATGAAAGGAACACACATGCAATGGCACTAGTGGATCCATGTGGTTTAGAAAAGGAACACATATGCAATGACTCTAGTGGTGGTTTAGGAAAATAAGACACATGCAATGACTCTCGTGGTGGTTTAGGAAAAGAACAACCATCCAATGACTCTGGTGGATCCATGTGGTTTAGGAAAAAACACATGCAATGACTCGGGTGGATCAATTTGGGTTAAGACTGAAATACACATGCAATGACTCTAGTGGATCCATGTAGTTTAGGAAAGGAACACACATGCAATGACTCTGGTGGATCCATGTGGGTTAGGAAAAGAACACACATGCAATGACATTGGTGGATCAATGTGGTTTAGGAAAGGAACACACACGCAATGACTCTGGTGGATCCATGTGGTTTAGGAAAAGAACATACATGCAATGACACTAGTGGATCCAAGGGGTTTAGGAAAGGAACACACATGGAATGAATCTAGTGTTGGTTTAGGAAAAGAAGACACATGCAATGACTCTAGTGGAGCCATGTGGTTTATTAAAAGAACACACATGCAATGACTCTAATGGTGATTTATGAAAGGAACACACATGCAATGGCATTGGTGGATCCATGTGGTTTAGGAAAGGAACACACATGCAATGACTCTAGAGGTGGTTTATGAAAACAAGACATATGCAATGACTCTTGTGTTTGTTTAGGAAAAGAACAAACATGCAATGACTCTGGTGGATCCATGTGGTTTAGGAAGAAAACACATGCCATGACTCGGGTGGATCAATTTGGTTTAGGAATGGAACACACATGCAATGACTCTGGTGGATCCATGTAGTTTAGTAAAGGTACACACATGCAATGACTCTGGTGGATCCATGTTGTTTAGGAAAAGAACACACATGCAATGACACTGGTGGATCAATGTGGTTTAGGGAAGGAACACACATGCAATGACTCTGGTGGATCCATGTGGTTTTGGAAAAGAACACACATGCAATGACTCTAGTGGTTGTTTAGGGAAGGAAGACACATACAATGACACTGGTGGATCCATGTGGTTTACGAAAAGAACACACATGCAATGACTCTAGTGGTGGTTCAGGAAAACAACACACATGCAATGAAACTGGTGGATCCAGGTGGTTTAGGTAAAGAACACACATGCAATGACTCTGGTGGTAGTTTAGGAAAGGAAGACACATGGAATTACTCTGGATGTGGTTTAGGAAAGGAACACACATGCAATGACTGGTGGGTGCATGTGGATTAGGAAAAGAACACACATGCAATGACACTGGTGGATCCATGTGTTTTAGTAAAAGAACACACATGCAATGACACTGGTGGATCAATGTGGTTTAGGAAAGGAACACATATGCAATGACTCTAGTGGTGGTTTAGGAAAACAAGACACATGCAATGACTCTCGTGGTGGTTTAGGAAAAGAACAAACATGCAATCACTCTTGTGGATCCATGTGGTTCAGGAAAAAACACATGCAATGACTCGGGTGGATCAATTTGGTTTAGGAATGAAACACACATGCAATGACTCTGGTGGATCCATGTAGTTTAGGAAAGGAACACACATGCAATGACTCTGGTGGACCCATGTGGTTTAGGAAAAGAACACACATGCAATGACATTGGTGGATCAATGTGGTTTAGGAAAGGAACACACATGCAATGACTCTGGTGGATCCATCTGGTTTAGGAAAAGAACACACATGCAATGACACTAGTGGATCCATGGGGTTTAGGAAAGGAACACACATGCAATGACTCTAGTGTTGGTTTAGAAAAAGAAGACACATGCAATGACTCTAGTGGATCCATGTGGTTTATTAAAAGAACACACATGCAATGACTCTAGTGGTGGTTTATTAAAGGAAAACACACGCAATGACACTAGTGGATACATGTGGTTTAGGAAAGGAACACACATGCAATGACTCTAGAGGTGGTTTAGGAAAACAAGACACATGCAATGACTCTCGCGGTGTTATAGGAAAAGAACAAACATGCAATGACTCTGGTGGATCAATGTGGTTTAGGAAAAAAACACATGCAATGACTCGGGTGGATCAATTTGGTGTAGGAATGGAACACACATGCAATGACTCTGGTGGATCCATGTGGTTTAGGAAATGAACACATATGCAATGACACTGGTGGATCAATGTGGTTTAGAAAAGGAACACACATGCAATGACTCTAGTGGATCCATGTGGTTTAGAAAAAGAACACACATGCAATGACACTGGTGGATCCATGTGGTTTAGGAAAGGAAAACACATGCAATGACTCTGGTGGATCCATGTGGTTTAGGAAAAGAACACACATGCAATGACTCTAGTGGTTGTTTAGGGAAGGAAGACACATACAATGACACTGGTGGATCCATGTGGTTTACGAAAAGAACACACATGCAATGACTCTAGTGGTGGTTCAGGAAAACAACACACATGCAATGAAACTGGTGGATCCAGGTGGTTTAGGTAAAGAACACACATGCAATGACTCTGGTGGTAGTTTAGGAAAGGAAGACACATGGAATTACTCTGGATGTGGTTTAGGAAAGGAACACACATGCAATGACTGGTGGGTGCATGTGGTTTAGGAAAAGAACACACATGCAATGACACTGGTGGATCCATGTGTTTTAGTAAAAGAACACACATGCAATGACACTGGTCGATCAATGTGGTTTAGGAAAGGAACACATATGCAATGACTCTAGTGGTGGTTTAGGAAAACAATACACATGCAATGACTCTCGTGGTGGTTTAGGAAAAGAACAAACATGCAATCACTCTGGTGGATCCATGTGGTTCAGGAAAAAACACATGCAATGACTCGGGTGGATCAATTTGGTTTCAGAATGAAACACACATGCAATGACTCTGGTGGATCCATGTAGTTTAGGAAAGGAACACACATGCAATGACTCTGGTGGACCCATGTGGTTTAGGAAAAGAACACACATGCAATGACATTGGTGGATCAATGTGGTTTAGGAAAGGAACACACATGCAATGACTCTGGTGGATCCATCTGGTTTAGGAAAAGAACACACATGCAATGACACTAGTGGATCCATGGGGTTTAGGAAAGGAACACACATGCAATGACTCTAGTGTTGGTTTAGAAAAAGAAGACACATGCAATGACTCTAGTGGATCCATGTGGTTTATTAAAAGAACACACATGCAATGACTCTAGTGGTGGTTTATTAAAGGAAAACACACGCAATGACACTAGTGGATCCATGTGGTTTAGGAAAGGAACACACATGCAATGACTCTAGAGGTGGTTTAGGAAAACAAGACACATGCAATGACTCTCGCGGTGTTATAGGAAAAGAACAAACATGCAATGACTCTGGTGGATCAATGTGGTTTAGGAAAAAAACACATGCAATGACTCGGGTGGATCAATTTGGTGTAGGAATGGAACACACATGCAATGACTCTGGTGGATCCATGTGGTTTAGGAAATGAACACGTATGCAATGACACTGGTGGATCAATGTGGTTTAGAAAAGGAACACACATGCAATGACTCTAGTGGATCCATGTGGTTTAGAAAAAGAACACACATGCAATGACACTGGTGGATCCATGTGGTTTAGGAAAAGAACACACATGCAATGACACTCGTGGATCAATGTGGTTTAGGAAAGGAACACACATGCAATGATTCTGGTGGACCCATGCGGTTTCTGAAAATAACACACATGCAATGACTCTAGTGGTGGTTTAGGAAAGGAAGACACATGCAATGACACTAGTGGATCCATGTGGTTTAGGAAAAGAACACACGTGCAATGACTGTAGTGGTGGTTCTGGAAAAGAACACACATGCAATGACACTAGTGGATCCATGTGGTTTAGGTAAAGAGCACACATGCAATGACACTGGTGGTGGTTTAGGAAAGGAAGACACATGCAATGACTATGGATGTGGTTTAGGAAACGAACACACATGCAATGATTCTGGTGGATCCATATGGTTTAGGAAAAGAACACACATGCAATGAATCTAGTGGATCAATATGGTTTAGGAAAGGAACACACATTCAATGACTCTAGTGTTGGTTTAGGAAAAGAAGACACATGCAATGACTCTGGTGGATCCATGTGGTTTATTAAAACAACACACATGCAATGACTCTAGTGGTGGTTTATCAAAGGAACACACATGAAATGGCACTAGTGGATCCATGTGGTTTAGGAAAGGAACACATATGCAATGACTCTAGTGGTGATTTAGGAAAACAATACACATACAATGACTCTCGTGGTGGTTTAGTAAAAGAACAAACATGCAATGACTCTAGTGTATCCATTTGGTTTAGGAAAAAACACATGCAATGACTCGGGTGGATCAATTTGGTTTAGGACTGAAACACACATGCAATGACTCTGGTGGATCCATGTAGTTTAGGAAAGGAACACACATGCAATGACTGTGGTGTATCCATGTGGTTTAGGAACAAAACACACATGCAATGACAGTGGTGGATCAATGTGGTTTAGGAAAGGAACACACATGCAATGACTCTAGTGGATCAATGTGGTTTAGGAAAAGAACACACATGCAATGACACTGGTGGATCCATGTGGTTTAGGAAAAGAACACACATGAAATGACACTAGTGGATCAATGTGGTTTAGGAAAGGAACACACATGCAATGATTCTGGTGGATCCATGTGGTTTAGGAAAAGAACACACATACAATGACTCTAGTGGTGGTTTAGGAAAGGAAGACACATGCAATGACACTGGTGGGTCCATGTGGTTTAGGAAAAGAACACACATGCAATGACTGTAGTGGTGGTTCTTGAAAAGAACACACATGTAATGACACTGGTGGATCCATGTGGTTTAGGTAAAGAGAACACATGCAATGACTCTGGTGGATCCATGTGGTTTAGGAAAGAAACACACATGCAATGACTCTGGTGGATCCATGTGGTTTAGGAAATGAACACATATGCAATGACACTGGTGGATCAATGTGGTTTAGGAAAGGAACACAAATGCAATGACTCTAGTGGATCAATGTGGTTTAGGAAAAGAACACACATGCAATGACACTGGTGGATCCATGTGGTTTAGGAAAAGAACACACATGCAATGACACTAGTGGATCAATGTGGTTTAGGAAAGGAACACACATGCAATGATTCTGGTGGATCCATGTGGTTTTGGAAAAGAACACACATGTAATGACTCTAGTGGTGGTTTAGGAAAGGAAGACACATGCAATGACACTTGTGGATCCATGTGGTTTAGGAAAAGAACACACATGCAATGACTGTAGTGGTGGTTCTTGAAAAGAACACACATGCAATGACACTGGTGGATCCATGTGGTTTAGGTAAAGAGCACACATGCAATGACTCTGGTGGTGGTTTAGGAAAGGAAGACACATGCAATGACTCTGGATGTGGTTTAGGAAATGAAGACACATGCAATGACTCTGGTGGATCCATGTGGTTTAGGAAAAGAACACACATGCAATGACTCTAGTGGATCAATATGGTTTAGGAAAGAAACAAACATTCAATGACTCTAGTGTTGGTTTACGAAAAGAAGACACATGCAATGACTCTGGTGGATCCATGTGGTTTATTAAAAGAACATGCATGCAATGACTCTAGTGGTGTTTAATCAAAGGAACACACATGCAATGGCACTAGTGGATCCATGTGGTTTAGGAAAGGAACACATATGCAATGATTCTAGTGGTGGTTTAGGAAAACAAGACACATGCAATGACTGTCGTGGTGGTTTAGTAAAAGAACAAACATGCAATGACTCTAGTGGAACCATGTGGTTTAGGAAAAAAACATGCAATGACTCGGGTGGATCAATTTGGTTTAGGACTGAAACACATATGCAATGACTCTGGTGGATCCATGTAGTTTAGGAAAAGAACACACATGAAATGACTCTGGTGGATCGATGTGGTTTAGGAAAAGAGCACACATGTAATGATATTGGTGGATCAATGTTTTAGGAAAGGAACACACATGCATTGACTCTGGTAGATCCATGTGGTTTAGGAAAAGAACGCACATGCAATGACACTAGTGGATCCATGGGGTTTAGGAAAGAAACACACATGCAATGACTCTAGTGTTGGTTTAGGAAAAGAAGACACATGCAATGACTCTAGTGGATCCATGTGGTTTATTAAAAGAACACACATGCAATGACTCTAGTGGTGATTTATGAAAGGAAGACACATGCAATGGCACTGGTGGATCCATGTGGTTTAGGAAAGGAACACACATGCAATGACTCTAGTGGATCCATGTGGTTTAGGTAAAGAGCACGCATGCAATGACACTGGTGGTGGTTTAGGAAAGGAAGACACATGCAATGACTATGGATGTGGTTTAGGAAACGAACACACATGCAATGACTCTGGTGGATCCATATGGTTTAGGAAAAGAACACACATGCAATGAATCTAGTGGATCAATATGGTTTAGGAAAGGAACACATTCAATGACTCTAGTGTTGGTTTAGGAAAAGAAGACACATGCAATGACTCTGGTGGATCCATGTGGTTTATTAAAACAACACACATGCAATGACTCTAGTGGTGGTTTATCAAAGGAACACACATGCAATGGCACTAGTGGATCCATGTGGTTTAGGAAAGGAACACATATGCAATGACTCTAGTGGTGATTTAGGAAAACAAGACACATACAATGACTCTCGTGGTGGTTTAGTAAAACAACAAACATGCAATGACTCTAGTGTATCCATTTGGTTTAGGAAAAAAACACATGCAATGACTCGGGTGGATCAATTTGGTTTAGGACTAAAACACACATGCAATGACTCTGGTGGATCCATGTAGTTTAGGAAAGGAACACACATGCAATGACTCTGGTGTATCCATGTGGTTTAGGAACATAACACACATGCAATGACAGTGGTGGATCAATGTGGTTTAGGAAAGGAACACACATGCAATGACTCTAGTGGATCAATGTGGTTTAGGAAAAGAACACACATGCAATGACATTGGTGGATCCATGTGGTTTAGGAAAAGAACACACATGAAATGACACTAGTGGATCAATGTGGTTTAGGAAAGGAACACACATGCAATGATTCTGGTGGATCCATGTGGTTTAGGAAAAGAACACACATGCAATGACTCTAGTGGTGGTTTAGGAAAGGAAGACACATGCAATGACACTGGTGGATCCATGTGGTTTAGGAAAAGAACACACATGCAATGACTGTAGTGGTGGTTCTTGAAAAGAACACACATGCAATGACACTGGTGGATCCATGTGGTTTAGGTAAAGAGCACACATGCAATGACTCTGGTGGATCCATGTGGTTTAGGAAAGAAACACACATGCAATGACTCTGGTGGATCCATGTGGTTTAGGAAATGAACACATATGCAATGACACTGGTGGATCAATGTGGTTTAGGAAAGGAACACACATGCAATGACTCTATTGGATGAATATGGTTTAGGAAAAGAACACACATGCAATGACACTGGTGGATCCATGTGGTTTAGGAAAAGAACACACATGCAATGACACTAGTGGATCAATGCGGTTTAGGAAAGGAACACACATGCAATGATTCTGGTGGATCCATGTGGTTTAGGAAAAGAACACACATGTAATGACTCTAGTGGTGGTTTAGGAAAGGAAGACACATGCAATGACACTGGTGGATCCATGTGGTTTAGGAAAAGAACTCACATGCAATGACTGTAGTGGTGGTTCTTGAAAAGAACACACATGCAATGACACTGGTGGATCCATGTGGTTTAGGTAAAGAGCACACATGCAATGACTCTGGTGGATCTATGTGGTTTAGGAAAGAAACACACATGCAATGACTCTGGTGGATCCATGTGGTTTAGGAAATGAACACATATGCAATGACACTGGTGGATCAATGTGGTTTAGGAAAGGAACACACATGCAATGACTCTATTGGATGAATATGGTTTAGGAAAAGAACACACATGCAATGACACTGGTGGATCCATGTGGTTTAGGAAAAGAACACACATGCAATGACACTAGTGGATCAATGTGGTTTAGGAAAGGAACACACATGCAATGATTCTGGTGGATCCATGTGGTTTAGGAAAAGAACACACATGTAATGACTCTAGTGGTGGTTTAGGAAAGGAAGACACATGCAATGACACTGGTGGATCCATGTGGTTTAGGAAAAGAACTCACATGCAATGACTGTAGTGGTGGTTCTTGAAAAGAACACACATGCAATGACACTGGTGGATCCATGTGGTTTAGGTAAAGAGCACACATGCAATGACTCTAGTGGTGGTTTAGGAAAGGAAGACACATGCAATGACTCTGGATGTGGTTTAGGAAATGAACACACATGCAATGACTCTGGTGGATCCATGTGGTTTAGGAAAAGAACACACATGCAATGACTCTAGTGGATCAATATGGTTTAGGAAAGGAACAAACATTCAATGACTCTAGTGTTGGTTTAGGAAAAGAAGACACATGTAATGACTCTGGTGGATCCATGTGGTTTATTAAAAGAACATGCATGCAATGACTCTAGTGGTGGTTAATCAAAGGAACACACATGCAATGGCACTAGTGGATCCATGTGGTTTAGGAAAGGAACACATATGCAATGAATCTAGTGGTGGTTTAGGAAACAAGACACATGCAATGACTGTCGTGGTGGTTTAGTAAAAGTACAAACATGCAATGACTCTAGTGGAACCATGTGGTTTAGGAAAAAAACATGCAATGACTCGGGTGGATCAATTTGGTTTAGGACTGAAACACATATGCAATGACTCTGGTGGATCCATGTAGTTTAGGAAAGGAACACACATGAAATGACTCTGGTGGATCGATGTGGTTTAGGAAAAGAGCACACATGCAATGATATTGGTGGATCAATGTTTTAGGAAAAGAACACTCATTCATTGACTCTGGTAGATCCATGTGGTTTAGGAAAAGAACGCACATGCAATGACTCTGGTGGTGGTTTAGGGAAGTAAGACACATACAATGACACTGGTGGATCCATGTGGTTTAGAAAACAACACACATGCAATGACTCTAGTGGTGATTCAATAAAAGAACACACATGCAATGAAACTGGTGGATCCATGTGGTTTAGGTAAAGAACACACATGCAATGACTCTAGTGGTGGTATAGGAAAGGAAGACACATGCAATGACTCTGGATGTGGTTTAGGAAAGGAACACACATGCAATGACTGGTGGGTGCATGTGGTTTAGGAAAAGAACACACAAGCAATGACTCTGGTGGTTCCATGTGGTTTAGGAAAGCTACGCACATGCAATGACACTTGTGGTGGTTTAGGAAACGAAGACACATGCAATGACTCCGGTGATGGTTTAGGAAAAGAACACACATGAAATGACTTTGGTGGATCCATGTGGTTTAGGAAAAGAACACACATGCAATGACTCTTGTAGTGGTTTAGGAAAAGAACATCCATGCAATGACACTGGTGGGTCCTTGTGGTTTATGAAAATAACACACATGCAATCACTCCAGTGGTGGTTTAGGAAAACAAGGCATATGCAATGACTCTGGTGGAACCATGTGGTTTATGTAAAGAACAAACCTGCAATGACTCTAGTGGTATTTTACGAAAGGAACACACTTGCAATGACACTGGTGGATCCATGTGGTTTAGGAAAATAACACATGTAATGACTCTAGTGTTGGTTTAGGAAAAGAAGACACATGCAATGACTCTGGTGGTGGTTTAGGAAAAGATTACACATGCAATGACTCTGGTGGATCCATGTGGTTTAGGGAAAGAACACACATGCAATGACTCTGGTGGATCAATGTGGTTTAGGAAAGGAACACACATGCAATAATTCTAGTGGATCCATGTGGTTTAGGAAAAGAACACACATGCAATGACTATGGTGGTGGTTTAGGGAAGGAAGACACATGCAATGACACTGGTGGATCCATGTGGTTTAGGAAAAGAACACACATGCAATGACTCTAGTGGTGGTTTAGGAAAAGAACACACATGCAATGACTCTAGTGGTGGTTTAGGAAAAGAACACACATGCAATGAAACTGGTGGATCCATGTGGTTTAGGTAAAGAACACACATGCAATGAATCTGGTGGTGGTTTAGGAAATAAAGACACATGCTATGACTCTGGATGTGGTTTAGGAAAGGAACACACATGCAATGACTCTGGTGGATCCATGTGGTTTAGGAAAATAACACACATGCAATGACACTAGTGGATCCATGTGGTTTAGAAAAAGAACACATATGCAATGACACTGGTGGATCAATGTGGTTTAGGATAGGAACACACATGACATGACTCTGGTCGATCCATGTGGTTTAGGAAATGAACACACATGCAATGACTCTGGTGGTGGTTTAAGAAATGTAGACACATGCAATAACAATGGTGGATCCATGTGGTTTAGGAAAAGAACACACATGCAATGACTCTAGTGGTGGTTCAGGAAAAGAACACACATGCAATGACACTGGTGGATCCATGTGGTTTAGGTAAACAACACACATGCAATGACTCTGGTGGTGGTTTAGGAAAGGAAGACACAAGCAAGGACTCTGGTGGATCCATGTGGTTTAGGAAAAGAAGACACATGCAATTACACTGGTGGATCCATGTGGTTTAGGAAAGAAACACACATGCAATGACCCTTGTGGTGGTTTAGGAAAAGAAGAGACATGCAATGACTCCGGTGATGGTTTAGGAAAAGAACACACATGAAATGACTTTGGTGGATCCATGTGGTTTTGGAAAAGAGCACACATGCAATGACACTAGTTGTGGTATAGGAAAAGAACATAAATGCAATGACACTGGTGGGTCCATGTGGTTTAGGAAAAGAACACACATGCAATCACTCTAGTGGTGGTTTAGGAAAAGAAGACACATGCAATGACTCTGGTGGATCCATGTGGTTTATGTAAAGAACACACCTGCAATGACTCTAGTGGTGGTTTATCAAAGGAGCACACATGCAATGACACTGGTGGATCCATGTAGTTTAGGAAAATAACACACATGCAATGAGTCTAGTGGTGGTTTAGGAAAAGAAGACACATGCAATGGCACTGGTGGATCCATGTGGTTTAGGAAAGGAACACACATGCAATGACTCTAGTGGATCCATGTGGTTTAGGTAAAGAGCACGCATGCAATGACACTGGTGGTGGTTTAGGAAAGGAAGACACATGCAATGACTATGGATGTGGTTTAGGAAACGAACACACATGCAATGACTCTGGTGGATCCATATGGTTTAGGAAAAGAACACACATGCAATGAATCTAGTGGATCAATATGGTTTAGGAAAGGAACACATTCAATGACTCTAGTGTTGGTTTAGGAAAAGAAGACACATGCAATGACTCTGGTGGATCCATGTGGTTTATTAAAACAACACACATGCAATGACTCTAGTGGTGGTTTATCAAAGGAACACACATGCAATGGCACTAGTGGATCCATGTGGTTTAGGAAAGGAACACATATGCAATGACTCTAGTGGTGATTTAGGAAAACAAGACACATACAATGACTCTCGTGGTGGTTTAGTAAAACAACAAACATGCAATGACTCTAGTGTATCCATTTGGTTTAGGAAAAAACACATGCAATGACTCGGGTGGATCAATTTGGTTTAGGACTGAAACACACATGCAATGACTCTGGTGGATCCATGTAGTTTAGGAAAGGAACACACATGCAATGACTCTGGTGTATCCATGTGGTTTAGGAACATAACACACATGCAATGACAGTGGTGGATCAATGTGGTTTAGGAAAGGAACACACATGCAATGACTCTAGTGGATCAATGTGGTTTAGGAAAAGAACACACATGCAATGACATTGGTGGATCCATGTGGTTTAGGAAAAGAACACACATGAAATGACACTAGTGGATCAATGTGGTTTAGGAAAGGAACACACATGCAATGATTCTGGTGGATCCATGTGGTTTAGGAAAAGAACACACATGCAATGACTCTAGTGGTGGTTTAGGAAAGGAAGACACATGCAATGACACTGGTGGATCCATGTGGTTTAGGAAAAGAACACACATGCAATGACTGTAGTGGTGGTTCTTGAAAAGAACACACATGCAATGACACTGGTGGATCCATGTGGTTTAGGTAAAGAGCACACATGCAATGACTCTGGTGGATCCATGTGGTTTAGGAAAGAAACACACATGCAATGACTCTGGTGGATCCATGTGGTTTAGGAAATGAACACATATGCAATGACACTGGTGGATCAATGTGGTTTAGGAAAGGAACACACATGCAATGACTCTATTGGATGAATATGGTTTAGGAAAAGAACACACATGCAATGACACTGGTGGATCCATGTGGTTTAGGAAAAGAACACACATGCAATGACACTAGTGGATCAATGTGGTTTAGGAAAGGAACACACATGCAATGATTCTGGTGGATCCATGTGGTTTAGGAAAAGAACACACATGTAATGACTCTAGTGGTGGTTTAGGAAAGGAAGACACATGCAATGACACTGGTGGATCCATGTGGTTTAGGAAAAGAACTCACATGCAATGACTGTAGTGGTGGTTCTTGAAAAGAACACACATGCAATGACACTGGTGGATCCATGTGGTTTAGGTAAAGAGCACACATGCAATGACTCTGGTGGATCCATGTGGTTTAGGAAAGAAACACACATGCAATGACTCTGGTGGATCCATGTGGTTTAGGAAATGAACACATATGCAATGACACTGGTGGATCAATGTGGTTTAGGAAAGGAACACACATGCAATGACTCTATTGGATGAATATGGTTTAGGAAAAGAACACACATGCAATGACACTGGTGGATCCATGTGGTTTAGGAAAAGAACACACATGCAATGACACTAGTGGATCAATGTGGTTTAGGAAAGGAACACACATGCAATGATTATGGTGGATCCATGTGGTTTAGGAAAAGAACACACATGTAATGACTCTAGTGGTGGTTTAGGAAAGGAAGACACATGCAATGACACTGGTGGATCCATGTGGTTTAGGAAAAGAACTCACATGCAATGACTGTAGTTGTGGTTCTTGAAAGAACACACATGCAATGACTGGTGGATCCATGTGGTTTAGGTAAAGAGCACACATGCAATGACTCTAGTGGTGGTTTAGGAAAGGAAGACACATGCAATGACTCTGGATGTGGTTTAGGAAATGAACACACATGCAATGACTCTGGTGGATCCATGTGGTTTAGGAAAAGAACACACATGCAATGACTCTAGTGGATCAATATGGTTTAGGAAAGGAACAAACATTCAATGACTCTAGTGTTGGTTTAGGAAAAGAAGACACATGTAATGACTCTGGTGGATCCATGTGGTTTATTAAAAGAACATGCATGCAATGACTCTAGTGGTGGTTAATCAAAGGAACACACATGCAATGGCACTAGTGGATCCATGTGGTTTAGGAAAGGAACACATATGCAATGAATCTAGTGGTGGTTTAGGAAACAAGACACATGCAATGACTGTCGTGGTGGTTTAGTAAAAGTACAAACATGCAATGACTCTAGTGGAACCATGTGGTTTAGGAAAAAAACATGCAATGACTCGGGTGGATCAATTTGGTTTAGGACTGAAACACATATGCAATGACTCTGGTGGATCCATGTAGTTTAGGAAAGGAACACACATGAAATGACTCTGGTGGATCGATGTGGTTTAGGAAAAGAGCACACATGCAATGATATTGGTGGATCAATGTTTTAGGAAAAGAACACTCATTCATTGACTCTGGTAGATCCATGTGGTTTAGGAAAAGAACGCACATGCAATGACTCTGGTGGTGGTTTAGGGAAGTAAGACACATACAATGACACTGGTGGATCCATGTGGTTTAGAAAACAACACACATGCAATGACTCTAGTGGTGATTCAATAAAAGAACACACATGCAATGAAACTGGTGGATCCATGTGGTTTAGGTAAAGAACACACATGCAATGACTCTAGTGGTGGTATAGGAAAGGAAGACACATGCAATGACTCTGGATGTGGTTTAGGAAAGGAACACACATGCAATGACTGGTGGGTGCATGTGGTTTAGGAAAAGAACACACAAGCAATGACTCTGGTGGTTCCATGTGGTTTAGGAAAGCTACGCACATGCAATGACACTTGTGGTGGTTTAGGAAACGAAGACACATGCAATGACTCCGGTGATGGTTTAGGAAAAGAACACACATGAAATGACTTTGGTGGATCCATGTGGTTTAGGAAAAGAACACACATGCAATGACTCTTGTAGTGGTTTAGGAAAAGAACATCCATGCAATGACACTGGTGGGTCCTTGTGGTTTATGAAAATAACACACATGCAATCACTCCAGTGGTGGTTTAGGAAAACAAGGCATATGCAATGACTCTGGTGGAACCATGTGGTTTATGTAAAGAACAAACCTGCAATGACTCTAGTGGTATTTTACGAAAGGAACACACTTGCAATGACACTGGTGGATCCATGTGGTTTAGGAAAATAACACACATGTAATGACTCTAGTGTTGGTTTAGGAAAAGAAGACACATGCAATGACTCTGGTGGTGGTTTAGGAAAAGATTACACATGCAATGACTCTGGTGGATCCATGTGGTTTAGGGAAAGAACACACATGCAATGACTCTGGTGGATCAATGTGGTTTAGGAAAGGAACACACATGCAATAATTCTAGTGGATCCATGTGGTTTAGGAAAAGAACACACATGCAATGACTATGGTGGTGGTTTAGGGAAGGAAGACACATGCAATGACACTGGTGGATCCATGTGGTTTAGGAAAAGAACACACATGCAATGACTCTAGTGGTGGTTTAGGAAAAGAACACACATGCAATGACTCTAGTGGTGGTTTAGGAAAAGAACACACATGCAATGAAACTGGTGGATCCATGTGGTTTAGGTAAAGAACACACATGCAATGAATCTGGTGGTGGTTTAGGAAATAAAGACACATGCTATGACTCTGGATGTGGTTTAGGAAAGGAACACACATGCAATGACTCTGGTGGATCCATGTGGTTTAGGAAAATAACACACATGCAATGACATTGGTGGATCCATGTGGTTTAGAAAAAGAACACATATGCAATGACACTGGTGGATCAATGTGGTTTAGGATAGGAACACACATGACATGACTCTGGTCGATCCATGTGGTTTAGGAAATGAACACACATGCAATGACTCTGGTGGTGGTTTAAGAAATGTAGACACATGCAATAACAATGGTGGATCCATGTGGTTTAGGAAAAGAACACACATGCAATGACTCTAGTGGTGGTTCAGGAAAAGAACACACATGCAATGACACTGGTGGATCCATGTGGTTTAGGTAAACAACACACATGCAATGACTCTGGTGGTGGTTTAGGAAAGGAAGACACAAGCAAGGACTCTGGTGGATCCATGTGGTTTAGGAAAAGAAGACACATGCAATTACACTGGTGGATCCATGTGGTTTAGGAAAGAAACACACATGCAATGACCCTTGTGGTGGTTTAGGAAAAGAAGAGACATGCAATGACTCCGGTGATGGTTTAGGAAAAGAACACACATGAAATGACTTTGGTGGATCCATGTGGTTTTGGAAAAGAGCACACATGCAATGACACTAGTTGTGGTATAGGAAAAGAACATAAATGCAATGACACTGGTGGGTCCATGTGGTTTAGGAAAAGAACACACATGCAATCACTCTAGTGGTGGTTTAGGAAAAGAAGACACATGCAATGACTCTGGTGGATCCATGTGGTTTATGTAAAGAACACACCTGCAATGACTCTAGTGGTGGTTTATCAAAGGAGCACACATGCAATGACACTGGTGGATCCATGTAGTTTAGGAAAATAACACACATGCAATGAGTCTAGTGGTGGTTTAGGAAAAGAAGACACATGCAATGACTCTGGTGGTGGTTTAGGAAAAGAACACACATGCAATGACTGGTGGATCCATGTGGTTGAGGGAAAGAACACACATGCAATGACTCTGGTGGATCAATGTGGTTTAGGAAAGGAACACACATGCAATGACTCTAGTGTTGGTTTAGAAAAAGAATACACATACAATGTCTCTTGTTGATCCATGTGATTTAGGAAAAGAACACACATACAATGACACTGGTGGGTCCACGTGGTTTAGGAAAAGAACACACATGCAATAACTCTAGTGGTGGTTTAGGAAAATAAGACACATGCAATGACTCTAGTGGTGGTTTAGGAAAATAACACACATAAAATGACTGTAGTGGATACATGTGGTTTAGGAAAAGAACACACACGCCATGATATTGGTGGATCCATGTGGTTTAGGAAAAGATCACACATGCAATGACTCTAGTGGATCCATGTGGTTTAGGAAAAAAACACATGCAATGACTCGGGTGGATTAATTTGGTTTAGGAATGGAACACACATGCAATGACTCTGGTGGATCCATGTAGTTTAGGAAAGGAACACATAGGCAATGACTCTGGTGGAACCATGTGATTTAGGAAAAGAATACACATACAATGTCTCTAGTTGATCCATGTGGTTTAGGAAAAGAACACACATGCAATGACACTGGTGGGTCCATGTGGTTTAGGAAAAGAACACACATGCAATAACTCTAGTGGTGGTTTAGGAAAAGAAGACACATACAATGACTCTAGTCATGGTTTGGTAAAAGAACACACATAAAATGACTCTAGTGGATCCATGTGGTTTAGGAAAAGAACACACATGCAATGACTCTAGTGTTTGTTTAGGAAAAGAACACACATGCAATGACACTGGTGGATCCATGTCGTTTAGGAAAGGAACACACGTGGAATGACTCTAGTGTTGGTTTAGGAAAAGAATATACATGCAATTACTCTTGTGGATTCATGTGGTTTAGGAAAAGAACACACATGAAATGACTCTAGTGGTGGTTTAGGAAAAGAACACACATGGATTGACAGTGGTGGATCCATGTGGTTTAGGAAAAGAACACACATGCAATGACCCTAGTGGTGGTTTAGGAAAGGAAGACACATGCAATGACTCTGGATGTGGTTCGGGAAAGGAAGACACATGCAATGATTTTGGTGGATCCATGTGGTTTAGGAAAAGAACACACATGCAATGACTCTGGTGGTCGTTTAGGAAATGAAGACACATGCAATGACAGTGGTGGATCCATGTGGTTTAGGAAAAGAACACACATGCAATGACACTGGTGGATCCATGTGCTTTAGGAAAGGAACACACATGCAATGACTCTGGTGGTGGTTTAGGAAAGGAAGACACATGCAATGACTCTGGATGTGGTTTAGGAAACGAACACACATGCAATGACTCTAGTGGATCCATGTGGTTTAGGAAAATAACACACATGCAATGACTCTAGTGGTGGTTCAGGAAAAGAACACGCATGCAATGAAACTGGTGGATCCATGTGGTTTAGGTAAAGATACACATACAATGAATCTGGTGGTGGTTTAGGAAAGAAAGACACATGCAATGACTCAGGATGTGGTTTCGGAAAGGAAAACACATGCAATGACTCTGGTGGATCCATGTGGTTTAGGAAAAGAACACACATGCAATGACATTGGTGTATCCATGTGGTTTAGGAAAAGAACACACATGCAATGACACTGGTGGATCAATGTGGTTTAGGAAAGGAACACACATGACATGAATCTGGTGGATGCATGTGGTTTAGGAAAAGAACATACATGCAATGACTCTGGTGGTGGTTTAAGAAAGGAAGACACATGCAATGACACTGGTGGATCCATGTGGTTTAGGAAAAGAACACACATGCAATGACTCTAGTGGTGGTTCAGGAAAAGAACACACATGCAATGACACTGGTGGATCCATGTGGTTTAGGTAAACAACACACATGCAATGACTCTGGTGGTGGTTTAGGAAGGGAAGACACATGCAATGACTCAGGTGGATCCATGTGGTTTAGGAAAACAAGACACATGCAATTACACTGGTGGATCCATGTGGTTTAGGAAACGAACACACATGCAATGACTCTTGTGGTGGTTTAGGAAATGAAGAGACATGCAATGACTCCGGTGATGATTTAGGAAAAGAACTCACATGAAATGACTTTGGTGGATCCATGTGGTTTAGGAAAATAACACACATGCAATGACCCTAGTGTTGGTTTAGGAAAAGAAGACACATGCAATGACTCGAGTGGATCCATGTGGTTTATTAAAAGAACACACATGCAATGACTCTAGTGGTGGTTTAGGAAAAGAAGACACATGCAATGACTCTGGTGGTGGTTTAGGAAAATAACACACATGCAATGACTCTGGTGGATCAATGTGGTTTAGGAAAGGAACACACATGCAATGACTCTAGTGTTTGTTTTGGAAAAGAATACATATACAATGCCTCTAGTTGATCCATGTGGTTTAGGAAAACAACACACATGCAATGACACTGGTGCGTCCATGTGGTTTAGGAAAAGAACACACATGCAATGACACTGGTGGTGATTTAGGAAAATAACACACATGCAATGACTCTAGTGGTGGTTTAGGAAAAGAAGACACATGCAATGACCCTGGTGGATCCATGTGGTTTAGGAAAGGAACATACATGGAATGACTCTAGTGTTGGTTTAGGAAAAGAAGATACATGCAATTACTCTTGTGGATTCATGTGGTTTAGGAAAAGAACACACATGCAATGACTCTAGTGGTGGTTTAGGAAAAGAACACACATGGAATGACAGTGGTGGATCCATGTGGTCTAGGAAAAGAACACACATGCAATGACCCTAGTGGTGGTTTAGGAAAGGAAGACACATGCAATGACTCCGGATGTGGTTCAGGAAAGGAAGACACATGCAATGACTCCGGATGTGGTTCAGGAAAGGAAGACACATGCAATGATTCTGGTGGATCCATGTGGCTTACGAAAAGAACACACATGCAATGACTCTGGTGGTCGTTTAGGAAATGAAGACACATGCAATGACACTGGTGGATCCATGTGGTTTAGGAAAAGAACACACATGCAATGAATATTGTGGTGGTTCTGGAAAAGAACACACATGCAATGACACTAGTGGATCCATGTGGTTGAGGTAAACATGACACATGCAATGACTCTAGTGGTGTTTTACGAAAGGAAGACACTTGCAATGACTCTGCATGTGGATTAGGAAACGAACACACATGTAATGACTCTGTTGTTCCATGTGGTTTAGGAAAAGAACACACATGCAATGACTCTAGTGGATCAATATGGTTTAGGAAAGGAACACACATTCTGTAACATCCCCTGCCTTTAATAAGGTAGGGTCCCCTGTGTTTACAATGCTAGTCCCTGGATCAATAGCTAGCATCCACAGTTTAGATGTGATATCAAGAAACAAAGGTCATAATATAACTTTATAACCAGGAATAACATAGTTTTATTACAACAATACATAGCTCATTAGGCTATTACATTAAATTGCAGCGAAATAACTATAAGCATGGGGTCCTTCATCTTCAAAGTGCCACAGGAAGATGTTGGTTGTAGACTTTGTAATCCTAATCAATCAATCTTCACTAAAATCAATCAAACCTGCAACATTACAAGTTACAGCCACAAGGGTCAATACATTTGAATTGTATTGGCAAGTGATACTTTGGTAGTATAGTGGAGTCTATCATCTATATGCATTTGGCTAAGTGGAGTTGAGGCTTGAATTGCTCAAAATAGATTTTTCCCTATCATTTTGAAAACACTAAGTTTTTGTTTTGACAAAATCTTTCCCAAGGCATCTACCAATCAAAGACTGAAGATCCACTCAGGGCATCTACCAATCAAATACTGAAGTGCTTGGCAAAGTCATTTTCCTCAATCCAAGATTTCAAGATCCTTGTACCAAGCCATCTCTCCATCAAAGATTGAAGAATTTCACACAACCCTTGTTCACCCACAAGTTTTAACTTTTGAAATATGAATGATGAGATTTTTGATTGCTTCCATGTCTTGATGCTCAATTTGTCCTTTACCAGGGACATGGCTAAGTACTTAGGTTTTACACTCTGCAGAGGTGGTGCACTTTTCCCACAAGACTTGGTTTCCCAAGACAAGATCTTTCAGAAGCTTTCCCTTAGACCATCATGGACGCGCTCCAACCTATCAAACACTACCACCAACTGTCCATATGGCTAAGTTCTTGCAACCTATATGATCATGGCAGAGCCCATATTGCCAAGTGGTTGCACTTGAAGCTTCTCAACATTTGACATCTCAAATCTCTTTGTTTCCTGGGTGGCCATCCACAAGTGAGATACACAAGCCAAGTCATGGCCTTGTGAACCACTCAACCAAAAACCACCAAGCAAGTCCCATTCCACCCAGGAGATTCATTAACTTAGTTGTTTTATTAAACAAAACACAAGTCCTTAGACTTAGAGATTTTTCCATAGTGTGAATAAATATTCCACCCAAGTTTTCTATTAGCTAGGCTAAGCTTGATAGTAATAGGATTCTTAACTTAGGAAAATTTCCACTAAGGTTTCATCTACTAGGTGCTACTATAGCAAGGTCTACACTTAGCAAAATAAAAACCATGCAAGTTTTACTTAGCAAAACACTAATGCATAGTGAAAATAATGGGATAGATAGTATGAAGCATCACTTGCCTTTTTGGTAGAGGGTATAGGTTCACTCCTTGTCCTTGCAACAATCACACTCTTCAAGTCACTACAATCAATCAAGCAAGGTACAACTCAATCTACCAATCAAGCAAAACACAAAATCAACTAACACTCCAAACAAACAACACACAAAACAACAAAGTCAAAGAAATGCATGCAAGCATGCCAAGCTTTGCTTTGTTTGAAAAAGTGGTTCCTAGTGGGTCATAGACATTTGGGTACATCTAAGTCATGCATAAGCATGCAAAGGTTGGTTCTATTGTAAGGATGGTCTCCACTAGGCTTCTAAACTTTGTAAGTTCCAATTTGGTCATTTACCAAAATGGCAAAGTCATTTGCAAAAGGTTTCACTATAAAACCCATTTTCAACACAAAGTGTTATTTTATGGGGTGAAGAAATATTTTTACTAGGGCATTAACCTATAGGGTTCACCAAATATGTTTTAAAACTACAAAACTTGGGGTTTGGGGTTAGTGAGTTTAAAACAAAACGTTTTCCAAAGATTTTCCTCCAAAACCATTTTTGATAAAAACCACATTTCTATTTGACTAGAAATGGTTTTTAAATCAAAGATTCCTTATTTTGTTTCACCAAATGAGTTGCTATTGCAAAACTTGGTGTTTGGGTCAGTTGGTTTGGTCTAAACTATTTTCCCAAAGTTTTTTACTCAAAAACATTTTCATAAACAAAACAATAGTTTTTGTTTAGCTAGAAATGGACTAAACTAATTAATCCATTCTAAACTTTTCAAAAATCAATTTCCAAACTATGGGTTGGTTCCTAGGGTAAGTAAGGTCACAACAAACTAATTGGCAAAGGTTTGATCTCAAAAATCATTTTTAAACAATTTTTCTAATGTTAGCAAGCACACAAAAGAATCTGCAAAGTTAAACAAGCTAACAGATACTATTTGCTAAACTAAGGGCAGGGTTGGTTAGGGCTTGTCTTGCTAATTCCAACGACATCAAATTTGTAATTTTTGGACGTGTGGATCCAAAGTTACAAGGGTTTGAAGTTTGCAAAAGTTTATGTTTTCAATTTCTGTTTTAAACCTAACAGGCGACACGCGGCGTGTTTTAATTCGCCCGTACCGGTTCGGCCGGATCGTGGCTGTGGAGCGTTGGATCTATTTAGATCGTGCGGCGCAGGATCTATCTTACCCCTTCGCTTAAGTCAACTGTTCCTACGCGTCTGATATAAATCGAACGGTCCTGATCTAATCAACCACAAAGTGGCGGCGGCGGGTTTGGCGCGGAGTGGTCGGATGACGGAGGCGACATTACAGGAGGTGAGGGAGGGAAGAGGCTAACCGGCTCGAGGTCACGGCGGCCGGTGCTCGAGGAGGTGCTGGGCGGCGCTCGAGGCTGCGACTCGATTGCTCGAGAGTAGGGAGGACGCGGCTCATCCCACGATTGGAGGCAGTCTTTGTGGATCACCTCGAGACAAAATGATGACGCGGTTAGACGCAGGAGATCATGGCGGAGCTGTGAGCGTGAACGAGAGGGCTCGGGGCGGTCGGCTCTTACCGGAGAAACTTGACGGAGACGAGGCAGACGTCGGTGCTCACTGTCGACGACGGAGGCGACGCTACGGTGTGAGCTAGGACACGAGAACGATGGCATTAGTTGCGGAAGAAGTCACTGGTCTTAGGTGCATCATCTAAAAGAAGAGGGGCGGCTGGAAGCTACCTGTGGAGTTCGCCGGAGTTGGAGCGGACGGCGGTGTTGCTCAAAGCTTGTTGCAGGCGTTGCTCTGGGGCGCCCGCGGGGGAATGAATGGCACGAAAAGATGCGCTAGGATGCGGTGAGCGAGATCGTGTGTTCGGGGAGGCAGGAGGCGGTGTGACTTGGTCGGAATCGGTACTGGACCTCGTCGGAGCAGAGGGTGCTCAGGGAGAAATTGGAGGCGGTCTGGGGCGTGCGAGCGCGAGGTGTCAGAGGGGAAATATAGAGGATGCCCTGGCGTTTCCATCTGCGTGATCAAGGCTGGTAACGTCGGTCGCGTTAAGGCGAATTAAGCTGGAGAAATCAACGGCAGAACAGGGGAGAAGAACTGGTCGCTGCGGGGTGGGTGAAGGAGACGATGAACAGTGATAGCGGGCCTACCAGTCAGTGGGAAAAGGAGAGAGGAGGAGGTCCACTGGTCAGTGTCTCTGTGGGCTGATTCGGCGGTGAGGAAAACGGTTCGGGGAAAAATAAGAGGAGGTGGGGTCTGTTGTCAGCGAGTGAGTGAGAGGGAGAAGTGGGTCCCGCTTGTCTGTGACTGAGTGGGTTAGAAACTGGGTGTAAAACGTTTTATTCGGGGAGAAGACTGGGCTGGACTGGGCCTTAGTGGCTGCTCTATTTTTTTCTGTCTAAATCTTTTTCCTTTTTCTAATTCTTTTCTGTTTTGAATTTCAACCAATTAATCAAACAATTATCAAACAAGGTTCAAATCAATTCAAACAAACAACAAACTTTTCATTTGAATTTGGTTCTGTTTGACAACATAATCCAAATCCAAAATGAAATAATATTTTTATTTATTTTAGGATCCATTTAATAATTAAATAAAATGGATCTTTAGTTATAAAATAGGGTTTTGATTTATTTAATAAAATTTCCATTTGAAATCCAATTATTTTCAAAACCAAACCAGAAGGTTTTATTTGAAAAATAAAAGAATACTTGGAAACTTATTTAAATAAATAAATAAGTTTTTGGTGTTTAATTAAAATGGGAAAGCCTTTACTTAAATAAAATTGGATATTTAAATCCTTATTATTTTATTTAAATAATTCTTTACTCATTTTAATCAAAAAAAAACCTTTTAATAAAAGATTTCAAAGTAGTAATAAAATACTTGGTGTTCATTAAAATGGGAAAAGCCTTTACTTAAATAAAATTGGATATTTAAATCCTTATTATTTTATTTAAATAATTCTTTACTCATTTTATCAAAACAAAAATATTTTATTACAAAAGCTTGGCCAAAATTAATTTGGCTCACCTTTTCATTGGAAAACAAAGTCTTTTATTAAAAGATCTAAATTAGTGTTTCAAAAACAATTTATTTTCCTTTGATAAATGTTTATCTTTATAAATCCCTTTAGGATTTTATTTGATCACCAATTGGTATGGGCTTTTGGTAAGGCTTTATTGGCTTTGGAAATTCAATTTCCTTATCTTATTATATTCACAAGATTTTGTCTATGGTTCCAAACTAAGTGAAACCAATCTCTAAGGTCTTTCTTGATCCTTTGTGATTATTTGTGGATCAAAATTGGTATGGATCAAATCCATGGATTTGGAGATAACTTGGGAATGGTTTTTATTCCATTAGGTCTTAGGGATTTGGATTTATTTTCCAAGTGTTCAAATTTCCAGATACATTCATTGAGGAATGCATTTCTCTTAGATTTGAATTTTGTTGAATTCAACTTCTACTAAAGTTTGTTCAAGATGGGATTTCAGTTTCCTTTTAGAAACAAAAGTTTCTTTTCACCTTGATTTTCAACAAAGATTTATTTTGTTTATTTATTTTTCACATTACAAGATTTGGAAAATCTTGGGATGTGACAGGCTACCACCCTTAAAATAAATCTCGTCCCGAGATTTGGGGAGGCTAGGGTTACAAGTTGGCTCAAACAGCTAGGGTACTACCACCCTTAAAATTTTTTAAACTAAATTACATCTTGGCTTGCTTGGAATCTTGGAAAACTTCTTCTTGGAAAACTTCTGCTTAGTGTCCTTTGTTTCCATGCTTGACTCATGGGCCAAGGTTGAGATCCTTCATAGGCTTGTTTATCTTGTTCTTCATCTTTTCTGGACAATTGCTTGCATAGTGTCCTGGTTCCTTGCAATTGAAATAGTGGATATCTTGGAGTTCTTTATGTTGCTCTTGTGGAAAAGTTGCTACATAGTGGCCTGGTTCTTTGCAGTTGTTGCACACCACTTGGTCCATCCTTTTATTCTTCATGGTCTCTGGGCATCCACTGGGGTAGTGTCCCATTTCCTTACATTTATGACATTGCACAAGGCTCATGTCCTGTCTTGGTTTCTTGGGTTTCTTTAGTCCTTTGAATTGGGTTGTCTTGTTTGGGGGTATGAGTGGTCCTTTTCCTTTGGTAGACTTGGATCCATCTTGTTTCCTTTGTTCAACAATGGCATAGATAGGGCATTGGATAGGGACATGGTTGTTTCCTTCACAAAGGTAACAAGTAGCTTGAGAGGTAGGACATTGGTCAATTGGGTGTTCCTCTTCACAATTGGGGCATTGATCTTCATGCTCCTTGGAAGTGTGATCCTTGTCTCCACAAATAATGCAAGCTGGTGTTCCATCTAGAATAATATTCTTGTCATCCTTGTTGTCATACACTCTTTTGGGACAGTTTTCTTCCATGCTGATCATTTGATTAGTCACCGTAAGCATCAGTTGGGATTGTTCCTCTAAAAACTTTTGCAAGGTAGGGTCTTTATCACTGTTGCTGGCTATGAACTGAGCTGTTAGTTGGCTCAACTGGTGTTGGGTTGCTATGAGTTCTCTCATGTTGTCCTCTTGGTTGTTGTTGTTGTCACCATCCTTGATGTTGGAGTCTCTTGGAGAAGTCATCTGTTTGGGTTGGATTGGGATTAGAATAGGCAAGAGAATTTTTTCTAGGGGATCAATTCTAATCACACACATTACAATTCACACAAGCAATGTGCAAGCAATCACAAACAAACATTCCACTCAAACAACAAGTTTCAAGCATAATTTTAGGCAACCAAAAATATTTTTGTTACACCACATAAGTTGGTGTGTTTGACTTAAACTACATATGGTGGTCCATCTATATGGTTCACTTGAAATCCTTCCATCCTTCTTGGTTGATTCTTCTTGCTTGAGATCATGGTTCCTTTGGGAAAAACTCTCGGTCACAAATACTTCAAAGGTGATGATGGCTTCCTCTAAGTTGTTTTTCCTTAGTCTTCAAGTCTTGGGCAAAATTTCTTGTATCACTTGTAGTCTTTAATGATATCCAAGTTGGAAGCCCTTGGTGAAAATGCTGAAGATGTTGAAGTCATTGGAGTTGAAGAAGTTGAAGTCATTAGAGTTGATGAAGTCCTTTGCACATGGTGTAGTCTTGGGCCATGGGTAGGTTTTTCCATCAAGTTGAAAATAGAAGAGATATAGAGTTGAAACCAAAATGGTTGAGGAAAGAGTTTACAAGATTGTTTTGTAAATAATTTTTGGAACAAAATACAACTCCTATTTTTCTAAGGGTTTTGTCCAATCCTAGGGTTACAAATCCTACAGGCAACACAATGCTCTGATACCATCTGTAACATCCCCTGCCTTTAATAAGGTAGGGTCCCCTGTGTTTACAATGCTAGTCCCTGGATCAATAGCTAGCATCCACAGTTTAGATGTGATATCAAGAAACAAAGGTCATAATATAACTTTATAACCAGGAATAACATAGTTTTATTACAACAATACATAGCTCATTAGGCTATTACATTACATTGCAGCGGAATAACTATAAGCATGGGGTCCTTCATCTTCAAAGTGCCACAGGCAGATGTTGGTTGTAGACTTTGTAATCCTAATCAATCAATCTTCACTAAAATCAATCAAACCTGCAACATTACAAGTTACAACCACAAGGGTCAATACATTTGAATTGTATTGGCAAGTGATACTTTGGTAGTATAGTGGAGTCTATCATCTATATGCATTTGGCTAAGTGGAGTTGAGGCTTGCATTGCTCAAAATAGATTTTTCCCTATCATTTTGAAAACACTAAGTTTTTGTTTTGACAAAATCTTTCCCAAGGCATCTACCAATCAAAGACTGAAGATCCACTGAGGGCATCTACCAATCAAAGACTGAAGTGCTTGGCAAAGTCATTTTCCTCAATCCAAGATTTCAAGATCCTTGTACCAAGCGATCTCTCCATCAAAGATTGAAGAATTTCACACAACCCTTGTTCACCCACAAGTTTTAACTTTTGAAATTTGAATGATGAGATTTTTGATTGCTTCCATGTCTTGATGCTCAATTTGTCCTTTACCAGGGACATGGCTAAGTACTTAGGTTTTACACTCTGCAGAGGTGGTGCACTTTTCCCACAAGACTTGGTTTCCCAAGACAAGATCTTTCAGAAGCTTTCCCTTAGACCATCATGGACGCGCTCCAACCTATCAAACACTACCACCAACTGTCCATATGGCTAAGTTCTTGCAACCTATATGATCATGGCAGAGCCCATATTGCCAAGTGGTTGCACTTGAAGCTTCTCAACATTTGACATCTCAAATCTCTTTGTTTCCTGGGTGGCCATCCACAAGTGAGATACACAAGCCAAGTCATGGCCTTGTGAACCACTCAACCAAAAACCACCAAGCAAGTCCCATTCCACCCAGGAGATTCATTAACTTAGTTGTTTTATTAAACAAAACACAAGTCCTTAGACTTAGAGATTTTTCCATAGTGTGAATAAATATTCCACCCAAGTTTTCTATTAGCTAGGCTAAGCTTGATAGTAATAGGATTCTTAACTTAGGAAAATTTCCACTAAGGTTTCATCTACGAGGTGCTACTATAGCAAGGTCTACACTTAGCAAAATAAAAACCATGCAAGTTTTACTTAGCAAAACACTAATGCATAGTGAAAATAATGGGATAGATAGTATGAAGCATCACTTGCCTTTTTGGTAGAGGGTATAGGTTCACTCCTTGTCCTTGCAACAATCACACTCTTCAAGTCACTACAATCAATCAAGCAAGGTACAACTCAATCTACCAATCAAGCAAAACACAAAATCAACTAACACTCCAAACAAACAACACACAAAACAACAAGGTCAAAGAAATGCATGCAAGCATGCCAAGCTTTGCTTTGTTTGAAAAAGTGGTTCCTTGTGGGTCATAGACATTTGGGTACATCTAAGTCATGCATAAGCATGCAAAGGTTGGTTCTATTGTAAGGATGGTCTCCACTAGGCTTCTAAACTTTGTAAGTTCCAATTTGGTCATTTACCAAAATGGCAAAGTCATTTGCAAAAGCTTTCACTATAAAACCCATTTTCAACACAAAGTGTTATTTTATGGGGTGAAGAAATATTTTTACTAGGGCATTAACCTATAGGGTTCACCAAATATGTTTTCAAACTACAAAACTTGGGGTTTGGGGTTAGTGAGTTTAAAACAAAACATTTTCCAAAGATTTTCCTCCAAAACCATTTTTGATAAAAACCACATTTCTATTTGACTAGAAATGGTTTTTAAATCAAAGATTCCTTATTTTGTTTCACCAAATGAGTTGCTATTGCAAAACTTGGTGTTTGGGTCAGTTGGTTTGGTCTAAACTATTTTCCCAAAGTTTTTTACTCAAAAACATTTTCATAAACAAAACAATAGTTTTTGTTTAGCTAGAAATGGACTAAACTAATTAATCCATTCTAAACTTTTCAAAAATCAATTTCCAAACTATGGGTTGGTTCCTAGGGTCAGTAAGGTCACAACAAACTAATTGGCAAAGGTTTGATCTCAAAAATGATTTTTAAACAATTTTTCTAATGTTAGCAAGCACACAAAAGAATCTGCAAAGTTAAACAAGCTAACAGATACTATTTGCTAAACTAAGGGCAGGGTTGGTTAGGGCTTGTCTTGCTGATTCCAACGACATCAAATTTGTCATTTTTGGACGTGTGGATCCAAAGTTACAAGGGTTTGAAGTTTGCAAAAGTTTCTGTTTTCAATTTCTGTTTTAAACCTAACAGGCGACACGCGGCGTGTTTTAATTTCGCGTGCAGTTCGGCCGGATCGTGGCTGTGGAGCGTTGGATCTATTTAGATCGTGCGGCGCAGGATCTATCTTACCCCTTCGCTTAAGTCAACTGTTCCTACGCGTCTGATATAAATCGAACGGTCCTGATCTAATCAACCACAAAGTGGCGGCGCTGGCGGCGGTGGTTGGCGGCGGAGTGGTCGGTTGATGACGGAGGCGACATTACAGGAGGTGAGGGAGAAAGGGAAGAGGCTAACCGGGCTCAGGGGTCACGGCGGTGCTCGAGGAGGTGCTGGTCGGGCGAGGGGCGCTCGGGGGCAGCTGCGATTGCTCGCCGGAGTAGAGGACGGCGTCGGGCGGCTCTGTCCACGATTGGAGACGGTGCTGTGGATCACCTCGAGACAAAATGATGACGCGGTTAGACGCAGGAGATCATGGCGGAGCTGTGAGCGTGAACGAGAGGGCTCGGGGCGGTCGGCTCTTACCGGAGAAACTTGACGGAGACGAGGCAGACGTCGGTGCTCACTGTCGACGACGGAGGCGACGCTACGGTGTGAGCTAGGACACGAGAACGATGGCATTAGTTGCGGAAGAAGTCACTGGTCTTAGGTGCATCATCTAAAAGAAGAGGGGCGGCTGGAAGCTACCTGTGGAGTTCGCCGGAGTTGGAGCGGACGGCGGTGTTGCTCAAAGCTTGTTGTAGGCGTTGCTCTGGGGCGCCCGCGGGGGAATGAATGGCACGAAAAGATGCGCTAGGATGCGGTGAGCGAGATCGTGTGTTCGGGGAGGCAGGAGGCGGTGTGACTTGGTTGGAATCGGTACTGGACCTCGTCGGAGCAGAGGGTGCTCAGGGAGAAATTGGAGGCGGTCTGGGGCGTGCGAGCGCGAGGTGTCAGAGGGGAAATATAGAGGATGCCCTGGCGTTTCCATCTGCGTGATCAAGGCTGGTAATGTCGGTCGCGTTAAGGCGAATTAAGCTGGAGAAATCAACGGCAGAACGGGGGAGAAGAACTGGTCGCTGCGTGGTGGGTGAAGGAGACGATGAACAGTGATAGCGGGCCTACCAGTCAGTGGGAAAAGGAGAGAGGAGTACTACAACTGGTCAGTGTCTCTGTGGGCTGATTCGGCAGTGAGGAAAACGGTTCGGGGAAAAATAAGAGGAGGTGGGGTCTGTTGTCAGCGAGTGAGTGAGAGGGAGAAGTGGGTCCCGCTTGTCTGTGACTGAGTGGATTAGAAACTGGGTGTAAAACGTTTTATTCGGGGGAGAAGACTGGGCTGGACTAGGCCTTAGTGGCTACTCTATTTTTTTCTGTCTAAATCTTTTTCCTTTTTCTAATTCTTTTCTGTTTTGAATTTCTACCAATTAATCAAACAATTATCAAACAAGGTTCAAATCAATTCAAACAAACAACAAACTTTTCATTTGAATTTGGTTCTGTTTTACAACATAATCCAAATCCAAAATGAAATAATATTTTTATTTATTTTAGGATCCATTTAATAATTAAATAAAATGGATCTTTAGTTATAAAATAGGGTTTTGATTTATTTAATAAAATTTCCATTTGAAATCCAATTATTTTCAAAACCAAACCAGAAGGTTTTATTTGAAAAATAAAAGAATACTTGGAAACTTATTTAAATAAATAAATAAGTTTTTGGTGTTTAATTAAAATGGGAAAGCCTTTACTTAAATAAAATTGGATATTTAAATCCTTATTATTTTATTTAAATAATTCTTTACTCATTTTAATCAAAAAAAGAACCTTTTAATAAAAGATTTCAAAGTAGTAATAAAATACTTGGTGTTCATTAAAATGGGAAAAGCCTTTACTTAAATAAAATTGGATATTTAAATCCTTATTATTTTATTTAAATAATTCTTTACTTATTTTATCAAAACAAAAATATTTTATTACAAAAGCTTGGCCAAAATTAATTTGGCTCACCTTTTCATTTGAAAACAAAGTCTTTTATTAAAATATCTAAATTAGTGTTTCAAAAACAATTTATTTTCCTTTGATAAATGTTTATCTTTATAAATCCCTTTAGGATTTTATTTGATCACCAATTGGTATGGGCTTTTGGTAAGGCTTTATTGGCTTTGGAAATTCAATTTCCTTATCTTATTATATTCACAAGATTTTGTCTATGGTTCCAAACTAAGTGAAACAAATCTCTAAGGTCTTTCTTGATCCTTTGTGATTATTTGTTGATCAAAATTGGTATGGATCAAATCCATGGATTTGGAGATAACTTGGGAATGGTTTTTATTCCATTAGGTCTTAGGGATTTGGATTTATTTTCCAAGTGTTCAAATTTCCAGATACATTCATTGAGGAATGCATTTCTCTTAGATTTGAATTTTGTTGAATTCAACTTCTACTAAAGTTTGTTCAAGATGGGATTTCAGTTTCCTTTTAGAAACAAAAGTTTCTTTTCACCCTGATTTTCAACAAAGATTTATTTTGTTTATTTATTTTTCACATTACAAGATTTGGAAAATCTTGGGATGTGACACATTCAATGACTCTAGTGTCGGTTTAGGAAAATAAGACACATGCAATGACTCTGGTGGATTCATGTGGTTTATTAAAAGGAAACACATGCAATGACTCTAGTGGTGGTTTATGAAAGGAACACACATGCAATGACACTGGTGGATCCATGTGGTCTAGGAAAGGAACACACATGCAATGACTCTAGTGGTGTTTTAGGAAAAAGAAGATACATGCAATGTCTCTCGTGGTGATTTAGGAAAAGAACAAACATTCACTGACTCTGGTGGATCCATGTGGTTTAGGAAAAAGACACATGCAATGACTCGGGTGGATCTATTTAGTGTAGGAATGGAACATACATACAATGACTCTGGTGGATCCATGTAGTTTAGGAAAGGAACAGACCTGCGATGACTCTAGTGGATCCATGTGGTTTAGGAAAAGAACACACATGCAATGACATTGGTCGATCAATGTGGTTTAGGAAAGGAACACACATGCAATGACTCTGGTGGATCCATGTGGTTTAGGAAAAGAACACACATGCAATGACTCTGGTGGTTTAGGGAAGGAAGACACATGCAATGACACTAGTGGATCCATGTGGTTTAGGAAAAGAACACACATGCAATGACTCTAGTGGTGGTTCAGCAAAAGAACACACATGCAATGAAACTGGTGGATCCATGTGGTTTAGGTAAAGAACACACATGCAACGAATCTAGTGGTGGTTTAGGAAAGAAATACACATGCAACGACTTTGGATGTGGTTTTGGAAAGGAACACACATGCAATGACTCTAGTGGATCCATGTGGTTTACGAAAAGAACACACATGCAATGACATTGGTGGATCCATGTGGTTTACAAAAAGAACACACAAGGAATGACACTGGTGGATCAATGTCGTTTAGGAAAGGAACACACATGACATGACTCTGGTGGATCCATGTGGTTTAGGAAAAGAACACACATGCAATGACTCTAGTGGTGGTTCAGGAAAAGACACACATGCAATGAAACTGGTGGATCCATGTGGTTTAGGTAAATAACACACATGCAATGACTCTGGTGGTGGTTTAGGAAAGGAAGACACATGCAATGACTCTGGATGTGGTTTAGGAAAGGAACACACATGCAATGACTCTGGTGGCTGCATGTGGTTTAGGAAAAGAACACACATTCATTGACACTGGTGGATCCATGTGGTTTAGTAAAGGAACACAAATGCAATGACTTTGGTGGATCCATGTGGTTTAGGAAAAGAACACACATGCAATGACTCTGGTGGTGGTTTAGGAAAGGAAGCCACATGCAATGACACTGGTGGATCCATGTGGTTTAGGAAAAGAACACACATGCAATGACTCTAGTGGTAGTTTAGGAAAAGAACACACATGCAATGACACTGGTGGATCCATGTGGTTTAGGTAAACAACACACATGCAATGACTCTAGTGGTGGTTTAGGAAAGGAAGACACATGAAATGACTCTAGATGTGGTTTAGGAAAGGAACACACATGCAAAGACTCTGGTGGATCCATGTGGTTTAGGAAAAGAACACACATACAATGACACTAGTGGATCCATGTGGTTTAGGAAAGGAACACACATGCAATGACTCTTGTGGTGGTTTAGGAAACGAAGACACATGCAATGACTCCGGTGATGGTTTAGGAAAAGAACACGCATGAAATGACTTTTGTGGATCCATGTGGTTTAGGAAAAGAAGACACATGCAATGACTCTAGTAGTGGTTTAGGAAAAGAATATACATGCAATAACACTGGTGGGTGATTGTGGTTTATGAAAAGAACACACATGCAATCACTATAGTGGTGGTTTAGGAAAATAAGACACATGCAATGACTCTGGTGGATCCATGTGGCTTATGTAAGGAACACACCTGCAATGACTCTAGTGGTTTTTTATGAAAGGAACACACTTGCAATGTCGCTGGTGGATCCATGTGGTTTAGGAAAATAACACACATGCAATGAATCTAGTGGTCGTTTAGGAAAAGAAGACACATGCAATGACTCTGGTGGTGGTTTAGGAAAAGATTACACAAGCAATGACTCTGGTGGATCCATGTTGTTTAGGGAAATAACACACATGCAATGACTCTGGTGGATCAATGTGGTTTAGGAAAGGAACACACATGCAATGGCTCTAGTGTTGGTTTAGGAAAAGAAGACACATGCAATGACTCTAGTGGATCCATGTGGTTTATTAAAAGAACACACATGCAATGACTCTAGAGGTCATTTATGAAAGGAACACACATGCAATGACACTGGTGGATCCATGTGGTTTAGGAAAGGAACACATAGGCAATGACTCTAGAGGTGGTTTATAAAAACAAGACACATGCAATGAATCTCGTGGTGGTTTAGGAAAAAACATGCAATGACTCAGGTGGATCAATTTGGTTTAGGAATGGAAGACACATGCAATGACTCTGGTGGATCCATGTAGTTTAGGAAAGGAACACATAGGCAATGACTCTAGTGGATCCATGTGGTTTAGGAAAAGAAGACACATGCAATGACACTGGTGGATCAATGTGGTTTAGGAAAGGAACACGAATGCAATAACTCTAGTGGATCCATGTGGTTTATGAAAAGAACACACATGCAATGACTCTGGTGGTGGTTTAGGGAAGGAAGACACATGCAATGACACTGGTGGATCCATGTGGTTTAGGAAAAGAACACACATGCAATGACTCTGGTGGATCCATGTGGTTTAGGTAAAGAACACACATGCAATGCATCTGGTGGTGGTTTAGCAAAGAAAGACACATGCAATGACTTTGGATGTTGGATGTGGTTTAGGAAAGGAACACACATGCAATGACTCTGGTGGATCCATGTGGTTTAGGAAAAGAACACACATGCAATGACATTGGTGGATCCATGTGGTTTAGGAAAAGATCACACATGCAATGACACTTGTGGATCAATGTGGTCTAGGAAAGGAACACATATCACATGACTCTGGTGGATCCATGTGGTTTAAAAAAAGAACACACATGCAATGACTCGGGTGGTGGTTTAGGAAAGGAAGACACATGCAATGACACTGGTGGATCCATGTGGTTTAGGAAAAGAACACACATGCAATGACTCTAGTGGTGGTTTAGGAAAAGAACACACATGCAATGACTCTAGTGGTGGTTTAGGAAAAGAACACACATGCAATGAATCTAGTGGTGGTTTAGGAAAAGAACACACATGCAATGACCCTGGTGGATCCATGTGGTTTAGGAAAAGAAGACACATGCAATGACATTGGTCGATCAATGTGGTTTAGGAAAGGAACACACATGCAATGACTCTGGTGGATCCATGTGGTTTAGGAAAAGAACACACATGCAATGACTCTGGTGGTTTAGGGAAGGAAGACACATGCAATGACTCTGGTGGATCCATGTGGTTTAGGAAAAGAACACACATACAATGACACTAGTGGATCCATGTGGTTTAGGAAAGGAACACACATGCAATGACTCTTGTGGTGGTTTAGGAAACGAAGACACATGCAATGACTCTGGTGATGGTTTAGGAAAAGAACACGCATGAAATGACTTTTGTGGATCCATGTGGTTTAGGAAAAGAAGACAGATGCAATGACTCTAGTAGTGGTTTAGGAAAAGAATATACATGCAATAACACTGGTGGGTGATTGTGGTTTATGAAAAGAACACACATGCAATCACTATAGTGGTGGTTTAGGAAAATAAGGCACATGCAATGACTCTGGTGGATCCATGTGGCTTATGTAAGGAACACACCTGCAATGACTCTAGTGGTTTTTTATGAAAGGAACACACTTGCAATGTCGCTGGTGGATCCATGTGGTTTAGGAAAATAACACACATGCAATGAATCTAGTGGTCGTTTAGGAAAAGAAGACACATGCAATGACTCTGGTGGTGGTTTAGGAAAAGATTACACAAGCAATGACTCTGGTGGATCCATGTTGTTTAGGGAAATAACACACATGCAATGACTCTGGTGGATCAATGTGGTTTAGGAAAGGAACACACATGCAATGGCTCTAGTGTTGGTTTAGGAAAAGAAGACACATGCAATGACTCTAGTGGATCCATGTGGTTTATTAAAAGAACACACATGCAATGACTCTAGAGGTCATTTATGAAAGGAACACACATGCAATGACACTGGTGGATCCATGTGGTTTAGGAAAGGAACACATAGGCAATGACTCTAGAGGTGGTCTAGAAAAACAAGACACATGCAATGAATCTCGTGGTGGTTTAGGAAAAAACATGCAATGACTCGGGTGGATCAATTTGGTTTAGGAATGGAAGACACATGCAATGACTCTGGTGGATCCATGTAGTTTAGGAAAGGAACACATAGGCAATGACTCTGGTGGATCCATGTGGTTTAGGAAAAGAAGACACATACAATGACACTGGTGGATCAATGTGGTTTAGGAAAGGAACACAAATGCAATAACTCTAGTGGATCCATGTGGTTTATGAAAAGAACACACATGCAATGACTCTGGTGGTGGTTTAGGGAAGGAAGACACATGCAATGACACTGGTGGATCCATGTGGTTTAGGAAAAGAACACACATGCAATGACTCTGGTGGATCCATGTGGTTTAGGTAAAGAACACACATGCAATGCATCTGGTGGTGGTTTAGCAAAGAAAGACACATGCAATGACTTTGGATGTTGGATGTGGTTTAGGAAAGGAACACACATGCAATGACTCTGGTGGATCCATGTGGTTTACGAAAAGAACACACATGCAATGACATTGGTGGATCCATGTGGTTTAGGAAAAGATCACACATGCAATGACACTTGTGGATCAATGTGGTCTAGGAAAGGAACACATATCACATGACTCTGGTGGATCCATGTGGTTTAGAAAAAGAACACACATGCAATGACTCGGGTGGTGGTTTAGGAAAGGAAGATACATGCAATGACACTGGTGGATCCATGTGGTTTAGGAAAAGAACACACATGCAATGACTCTAGTGGTGGTTTAGGAAAAGAACACACATGCAATGACTCTAGTGGTGGTTTAGGAAAAGAACACACATGCAATGACTCTAGTGGTGGTTTAGGAAAAGAACACACATGCAATGACCCTGGTGGATCCATGTGGTTTAGGAAAAGAAAACACATGCAATGACATTGGTCGATCAATGTGGTGTAGGAAAGGAACACACATGCAATGACTCTGGTGGATCCATGTGGTTTAGGAAAAGAACACACATGCAATGACTCTGGTGGTTTAGGGAAGGAAGACACATGCAATGACACTGGTGGATCCATGTGGTTTAGGAAAAGAACACACATGCAATGACTCTAGTGGTGGTTCAGCAAAAGAACACACATGCAATGAAACTGGTGGATCCATGTGGTTTAGGTAAAGAACACACATGCAACGAATCTAGTGGTGGTTTAGGAAAGAAATACACATGCAACGACTTTGGATGTGGTTTTGGAAAGGAACACACATGCAATGACTCTAGTGGATCCATGTGGTTTACGAAAAGAACACACATGCAATGACATTGGTGGATCCATGTGGTTTACAAAAAGAACACACAAGGAATGACACTGGTGGATCAATGTCGTTTAGGAAAGGAACACAGATGACATGACTCTGGTGGATCCATGTGGTTTAGGAAAAGAACACACATGCAATGACTCTAGTGGTGGTTCAGGAAAAGAACACACATGCAATGAAACTGGTGGATCCATGTGGTTTAGGTAAAGAACACACATGCAATGACTCTGGTGGTGGTTTAGGAAAGGAAGACACATGCAATGACTCTGGATGTGGTTTAGGAAAGGAACACACATGCAATGACTCTGGTGGCTGCATGTGGTTTAGGAAAAGAACACACATTCATTGACACTGGTGGATCCATGTGGTTTAGTAAAGGAACACAAATGCAATGACTTTGGTGGATCCATGTGGTTTAGGAAAAGAACACACATGCAATGACTCTGGTGGTGGTTTAGGAAAGGAAGCCACATGCAATGACACTGGTGGATCCATGTGGTTTAGGAAAAGAACACACATGCAATGACTCTAGTGGTAGTTTAGGAAAAGAACACACATGCTATGACACTGGTGGATCCATGTGGTTTAGGTAAACAACACACATGCAATGACTCTAGTGGTGGTTTAGGAAAGGAAGACACATGAAAATGACTCTAGATGTGGTTTAGGAAAGGAACACACATGCAAAGACTCTGGTGGATCCATGTGGTTTAGGAAAAGAACACACATACAATGACACTAGTGGATCCATGTGGTTTAGGAAAGGAACACACATGCAATGACTCTTGTGGTGGTTTAGGAAACGAAGACACATGCAATGACTCCGGTGATGGTTTAGGAAAAGAACACGCATGAAATGACTTTTGTGGATCCATGTGGTTTAGGAAAAGAAGACACATGCAATGACTCTAGTAGTGGTTTAGGAAAAGAATATACATGCAATAACACTGGTGGGTGATTGTGGTTTATGAAAAGAACACACATGCAATCACTATAGTGGTGGTTTAGGAAAATAAGACACATGCAATGACTCTGGTGGATCCATGTGGTTTATTAAAAGAACACACATGCAATGACTCTAGAGGTCATTTATGAAAGGAACACACATGCAATGACACTGGTGGATCCATGTGGTTTAGGAAAGGAACACATAGGCAATGACTCTAGAAGTGGTTTAGAAAAACAAGACACATGCAATGAATCTCGTGGTGGTTTAGGAAAAAACATGCAATGACTCGGGTGGATCAATTTGGTTTAGGAATGGAAGACACATGCAATGACTCTGGTGGATCCATGCGGCTTATGTAAGGAACACACCTGCAATGACTCTAGTGGTATTTTATGAAAGGAACACACTTGCAATGTCGCTGGTGGATCCATGTGGTTTAGGAAAATAACACACGTGCAATGAATATAGTGGTCGTTTAGGAAAAGAAGACACATGCAATGACTCTAGTGGTGGTTTAGGAAAAGATTACACAAGCAATGACTCTGGTGGATCCATGTTGTTTAGGGAAATAACACACATGCAATGACTCTGGTGGATCAATGTGGTTTAGGAAAGGAACACACATGCAATGGCTCTAGTGTTGGTTTAGGAAAAGAAGACACATGCAATGACTCTAGTGGATCCATGTGGTTTATTAAAAGAACACACATGCAATGACTCTAGAGGTCATTTATGAAAGGAACACACATGCAATGACACTGGTGGATCCATGTGGTTTAGGAAAGGAACACATAGGCAATGACTCTAGAAGTGGTTTAGAAAAACAAGACACATGCAATGAATCTCGTGGTGGTTTAGGAAAAAACATGCAATGACTCGGGTGGATCAATTTGGTTTAGGAATGGAAGACACATGCAATGACTCTGGTGGATCCATGTAGTTTAGGAAAGGAACACATAGGCAATGACTCTGGTGGATCCATGTGGTTTAGGAAAAGAAGACACATGCAATGACACTGGTGGATCAATGTGGTTTAGGAAAGGAACACAAATGCAATAACTCTAGTGGATCCATGTGGTTTATGAAAAGAACACACATGCAATGACTCTGGTGGTGGTTTACGGAAGGAAGACACATGCAATGACACTGGTGGATCCATGTGGTTTAGGAAAAGAACACACATGCAATGACTCTGGTGGATCCATGTGGTTTAGGTAAAGAACACACATGCAATGCATCTGGTGGTGGTTTAGCAAAGAAAGACACATGCAATGACTTTGGATGTTGGATGTGGTTTAGGAAAGGAACACACATGCAATGACTCTGGTGGATCCATGTGGTTTAGGAAAAGAACACACATGCAATGACATTGGTGGATCCATGTGGTTTAGGAAAAGATCACACATGCAATGACACTTGTGGATTAATGTGGTCTAGGAAAGGAACACATATAACATGACTCTGGTGGATCCATGTGGTTTAGAAAAAGAACACACATGCAATGACTCGGGTGGTGGTTTAGGAAAGGAAGACACATGCAATGACACTGGTGGATCCATGTGGTTTAGGAAAAGAACACATGCAATGACTCTAGTGGTGGTTTAGGAAAAGAACACACATGCAATGACTCTAGTGGTGGTTTAGGAAAAGAACACACATGCAATGACTCTAGTGGTGGTTTAGAAAAAGAACACACATGCAATGACTCGGGTGGTGGTTTAGGAAAGGAAGACACATGCAATGACACTGGTGGATCCATGTGGTTTAGGAAAAGAACACACATGCAATGACTCTAGTGGTGGTTTAGGAAAAGAACACACATGCAATGACTCTAGTGGTGGTTTAGGAAAAGAACACACATGCAATGACTCTAGTGGTGGTTTAGGAAAAGAACACACATGCAATGACCCTGGTGGATCCATGTGGTTTAGGTAAACAACACACATGCAATGACTCTGGTGGTGGTTTACGAAAGGAAGACACATGCAATGACTCTAGTGGATCCATGTGGTTTAGGAATAGAAGACACGTGCAATGACACTGGTGGATCCATGTGGTTTAGGAAAGGAACACACATGCAATGACTCTTGTGGTGGTTTAGGAAAAGAAGAGATAGGAAATGACTCCGGTGATGGTTTAGGAAAAGAAAACACATGAAATGACTTTGGTGGATCCATGTGGTTTAGGAAAAGAACACACATACAATGACACTAGTGGTGGTTTAGGAAACGAACATACATGCAATGACACTGGTGGGTCCATGTGGTTTCTGAAAAGAACACACATGCAATCACTCTAGTGGTGGTTTAGGAAAAGAAGACACATGCAATGACTCTGGTGGTGGTTTAGGAAAAGAATACACATGCAATGACTCTGGTGGATTCATGTGGTTTAGGGAAAGAACACACATGCAATGACTCTAGTGGATCAATGTGGTTTAGTAAAGGAACACACATGCAATGACTCTAGTTTTGGTTTAGGAAAATAATACACATACAATGTCTTTGGTTGATCCATGTGGTTTAGGAAAATGACACACATGCAATGACACTCATGGGTCCATGTGGTTTAGGAAAGGAACATACATGGAAATTCTCTAGTGGTGGTTTTGGAAAATAAGACACATGCAATGACTATGGTGGGTCCATGTGGTTTAGGAAAAGAACACACATGCAATAACTCTAGTGGTGGTTTAGGAAAATAAGACACATGCAATGACTCTAGTCGTGGTTTAGTAAAAGAACACACATAAAATTACTAGTGGATCCATGTGGTTTAGGAAAAGAACACACATGTAATGACTCTAGTGTTTGTTTAGGAAAAAACACACATGCAATGACACTAGTGGATCCATGTGGTTTAGGAAAGGAACACACATCGAATGACTCTAGTGTTGGTTTAGGAAAAGAAGATACATGCAATTACTCTTGTGGATTCATGTGGTTTAGGAAAATAACACACATGCAAGGACTCTAGTGGTGGTTTAGGAAAAGAACACGCATGGAATGACAGTGGTGGATCCATGTGGTTTAGGAAAAGAACAAACATGCAATGACTCTGGTGGTAGTTTAGGAAAGGAAGACACATGCAATTACTCTGAATGTGGTTTAGGAAAAGAACACACATGCAATGACTCTGCTGGATCCATGTGGTTTACGAAAAGAACACACATGCAATGACATTGGTGGATCCATGTTGTTTAGGAAAAGAACACACATGCAATGACACTGGTGGATCAATGTGGTTTAGGAACAGAACACATGAAATGACTCTGGTGGATCCATGTGGTTTAGGAAAAGAACACACATGCAATGACTCTAGTGGTGGTTCAGGAAAAGAACACACATGCAATGAAACTGGTGGATCCATGGGGTTTAGGTAAAGAACACACATGCAATGAATCTAGTGGTGGTTTAGGAAAGAAATACACATGCAATCACTCTGGAATTGGTTTAGGAAAGGAACACACATGCAATGACTGGTGGGTGCATGTGGTTTAGGAAAAGAACACATATGCAATGACACTGGTGGATCCATGTGGTTTAGTAAAGTAACACAATTGCAATGACTCTGGTGGATCCATGTGGTTTAGGAAAAGAACACACATGCAATGACTCTGGTGGTGGTTTAGGAAAGGAAGCCACATGCAATGACTTTGGTGGATCCATGTGGTTTAGGAAAAGAACACACATGCAATGACTCTAGTTGTTGTTTAGAAAAAGAACACACATGCAATGACACTGGTGGATCCATGTGGTTTAGGTAAACAACACACTTGCAATGACTCTGGTGGTGGTTTAGGAAAGGAAGACACATGCAATGACTCTGGATGTGGTTTAGGAAAGGAACACACATGCAATGACTCTGGAGGATCCATGTGGTTTAGGAAAAGAACACACATACAATGACACTAGTGGATCCATGTGGTTTAGGAAAGTAACACACATGCAATGACTCTTGTGCTGGTTTAGGAAACGAAGACACATGCAATGACGTCGGTGATGGTTTAGGAAAAGAACACACATGAAATGACTTTGGTGGATCCATGTGGTTTAGGAAAATAACACACATGCAATGACACTAGTGGTGGTTTAGGAAAAGAACATACATGCCATGACACTGGTGGGTCCATGTGGTTTCTGAAAAGAACGTGCATGCAATCACTCTAGTGGTGGTTTAGGAAAAGAAGACACATGCAATGACTCTGGTGGTGGTTTAGGAAAAGAACACACATGCAATGACTCTGGTGGATCCATGTGGTCGAGGGAAAGAACACACAAGCAATGACCTTGGTGGATCTATGTGGTTTAGGTAAAAACACAGATGCAATGACTCTGGTGGTGGTTTAGGAAAGGAAGACACATGCAATGACTCTGGATGTGGTTTAGGAAAGGAACACACATGCAACGACTCTGGTGGGTGCATGTGGTTTAGGAAAAGAACACACATGCAATGACACTGGTGGATCGATGTGGTTTAGTAAAGGAACACAAATGCAATGACTCTGGTGGATCCATGTGGTTTAGGAAAAGAACACACATGCAATGACTCTGGAAGTGGTTTAGGAAAGGAATCCACATGCAATGACTTTGGTTGATCCATGTGGTTTAGGAAAAGAACACACATGCAATGACTCTAGTGGTAGTTTAGGAAAAGAACACACATACAATGACACTGGTGGATCCATATGGTTTAGGTAAACAACACACGTGCAATGACTCTGGTGGTGGTTTAGGAAAGGAAGACACATGCAATGACTCTGGATGTGGTTTAGGAAAGGAGCACACATGCAATGACTCTGGTGGATTCATGTGGTTTAGGTAAACAACACACATGCAATGACTCTGGTGGTGGTTTAGGAAAAGAAGACACATGCAATGACTCTAGTCGTGGTTTAGTAAAAGAACACACATAAAATGACTCTAGTGGATCCATGTGGTTTAGGAAAAGAACACACATGTAATGACTCTATTGTTTGTTTACGAAAAGAACACACATGCAATGACACTGGTGGATCCATGTGGATTAGGAAAGGAACACACATCGAATGACTCTAGTGTTGGTTTAGGAAAAGAACATACATACAATTACTCTTCTGGATTCATGTGGTTTAGGAAAAGAACACACATGCAATGACTCTAGTGGTGGTTTAGGAAAAGAACACGCATGGAATGATAGTGGTGGGTCTATGTGGTTTAGGAAAAGAACACACATGCAATGACTCTGGTGCTGGTTTAGGAAAAGAAGACACATGCAATGACTCTAGTCGTGGTTTAGTAAAAGAACACACATAAAATGACTCTAGTGGATCCATGTGGTTTAGGAAAAGAACACACATGTAATGACTCTATTGTTTGTTTAGGAAAAGAACACACATGCAATGACACTGGTGGATCCATGTGGATTAGGAAAGGAACACACATCGAATGACTCTAGTGTTGGTTTAGGAAAAGAACATACATACAATTACTCTTGTGGATTCATGTGGTTTAGGAAAAGAACACACATGCAATGACTCTAGTGGTGGTTTAGCAAAAGAACACGCATGGAATGACAGTGGTGGATCCATGTGGTTTAGGAAAAGAACAAACATACAATGACTCTGGTGGTAGTTTAGGAAATGAAGACACATGCAATTACTCTAGATGTGGTTTAGGAAAGGAACACACATGCAATGGCTCTGGTGGATCCATGTGGTTTACTAAAAGAACACACATGCAATGATAATGGTGGATCCATGTGGTTTAGGAAAAGAACACACATGCAATGACACTGGTGGATCAATGTGGTTTAGGAAAGGAACACATTTGACATGACTCTGGTGGATCCATGTGGTTTAGGAAAAGAACACACATGCAATGACTCTAATGGTTGTTTAGGAAAAGAACACACATGCAATGAAATTGGTGGATCCATGTGGTTTAGGTAAATAAGACACATGCAATAACTCTAGTGGTGGTTTAGGAAAGGAAGACACGTGCAATGACTCTGGATGTGGTTTAGGAAAGGAACACACATGCAATGACTCTGGTGGGTGCATGTGGTTTAGGAAAAGAGCACACATGCAATGACACTGGTGGATCCATGTGGTTTAGTAAAGGAACACAAATGCAATGACTCTGGATCCATGTGGTTTAGGAAAAGAACACACATGCAATGACTCTAGTGGTGGTTTAGGAAAAGAACAGACATGGAATGACAGTGGTGGATCCATGTGGTTTAGGAAAAGAACAAACATGCAATGACTCTGGTGGTAGTTTAGGAAAGGAATACACATGAAATTACTCTGGATGTGGTTTAGGAAAGGAACACACATGCAATGACTCTGGTAGATCCATGTGGTTTACGAAAATAACACACATGCAATGACAATGGTGGATCCATGTGGTTTAGGTAAAGAACACACATGCAATGACACTGGTGGATCAATGTGGTTTAGGAAAGGAACACACATGACATGACTCTGGTGGATCCATGTGGTTTAGGAAAAGAACACACATGCAATGAATCTAGTGGTTGTTCAGGAAAAGAACACACATGCAATGAAATTGGTGGATCCATGTGGTTTAGGTAAAGAACACACATGCAATGACTCTGGTGGTGTTTTAGGAAAGGAAGACACATGCAATGACTCTAGATGTGGTTTAGGAAAGGAACACACATGCAATGACTCTGGTGGGTGCATGTGGTTTAGGAAAAGAACACACATGCAATGACACTGGTGGATCCATATGGTTTAGTAAAGGAACACAAATGCAATGACTCTGGTGGATTCATATGGTTTAGGAAAAGAACACACATGCAATGACTCTAGTGGTGGTTTAGGAAAAGAACACACATGCAATGACTCTAGTGGTGGTTTAGGAAAAGAACACACATGCAATGACCCTGGTGGATCCATGTGGTTTAGGTAAACAACACACATGCAATGACTCTGGTGGTGGTTTACGAAAGGAAGACACATGCAATGACTCTAGTGGATCCATGTGGTTTAGGAATAGAAGACACGTGCAATGACACTGGTGGATCCATGTGGTTTAGGAAAGGAACACACATGCAATGACTCTTGTGGTGGTTTAGGAAAAGAAGAGATAGGAAATGACTCCGGTGATGGTTTAGGAAAAGAAAACACATGAAATGACTTTGGTGGATCCATGTGGTTTAGGAAAAGAACACACATACAATGACACTTGTGGTGGTTTAGGAAACGAACATACATGCAATGACACTGGTGGGTCCATGTGGTTTCTGAAAAGAACACACATGCAATCACTCTAGTGGTGGTTTAGGAAAAGAAGACACATGCAATGACTCTGGTGGTGGTTTAGGAAAAGAATACACATGCAATGACTCTGGTGGATTCATGTGGTTTAGGGAAAGAACACACATGCAATGACTCTAGTGGATCAATGTGGTTTAGTAAAGGAACACACATGCAATGACTCTAGTTTTGGTTTAGGAAAATAATACACATACAATGTCTTTGGTTGATCCATGTGGTTTAGGAAAATGACACACATGCAATGACACTCATGGGTCCATGTGGTTTAGGAAAGGAACACACATGGAAATTCTCTAGTGGTGGTTTTGGAAAATAAGACACATGCAATGACTATGGTGGGTCCATGTGGTTTAGGAAAAGAACACACATGCAATAACTCTAGTGGTGGTTTAGGAAAATAAGACACATGCAATGACTCTAGTCGTGGTTTAGTAAAAGAACACACATAAAATTACTAGTGGATCCATGTGGTTTAGGAAAAGAACACACATGTAATGACTCTAGTGTTTGTTTAGGAAAAAACACACATGCAATGACACTAGTGGATCCATGTGGTTTAGGAAAGGAACACACATCGAATGACTCTAGTGTTGGTTTAGGAAAAGAAGATACATGCAATTACTCTTGTGGATTCATGTGGTTTAGGAAAATAACACACATGCAAGGACTCTAGTGGTGGTTTAGGAAAAGAACACGCATGGAATGACAGTGGTGGATCCATGTGGTTTAGGAAAAGAACAAACATGCAATGACTCTGGTGGTAGTTTAGGAAAGGAAGACACATGCAATTACTCTGAATGTGGTTTAGGAAAAGAACACACATGCAATGACTCTGCTGGATCCATGTGGTTTACGAAAAGAACACACATGCAATGACATTGGTGGATCCATGTTGTTTAGGAAAAGAACACACATGCAATGACACTGGTGGATCAATGTGGTTTAGGAACAGAACACACATGACATGACTCTGGTGGATCCATGTGGTTTAGGAAAAGAACACACATGCAATGACTCTAGTGGTGGTTCAGGAAAAGAACACACATGCAATGAAACTGGTGGATCCATGGGGTTTAGGTAAAGAACACACATGCAATGAATCTAGTGGTGGTTTAGGAAAGAAATACACATGCAATCACTCTGGAATTGGTTTAGGAAAGGAACACACATGCAATGACTGGTGGGTGCATGTGGTTTAGGAAAAGAACACATATGCAATGACACTGGTGGATCCATGTGGTTTAGTAAAGTAACACAATTGCAATGACTCTGGTGGATCCATGTGGTTTAGGAAAAGAACACACATGCAATGACTCTGGTGGTGGTTTAGGAAAGGAAGCCACATGCAATGACTTTGGTGGATCCATGTGGTTTAGGAAAAGAACACACATGCAATGACTCTAGTTGTTGTTTAGAAAAAGAACACACGTGCAATGACACTGGTGGATCCATGTGGTTTAGGTAAACAACACACTTGCAATGACTCTGGTGGTGGTTTAGGAAAGGAAGACACATGCAATGACTCTGGATGTGGTTTAGGAAAGGAACACATGCAATGACTCTGGAGGATCCATGTGGTTTAGGAAAAGAACACACATACAATGACACTAGTGGATCCATGTGGTTTAGGAAAGTAACACACATGCAATGACTCTTGTGCTGGTTTAGGAAACGAAGACACATGCAATGACGTCGGTGATGGTTTAGGAAAAGAACACACATGAAATGACTTTGGTGGATCCATGTGGTTTAGGAAAATAACACACATGCAATGACACTAGTGGTGGTTTAGGAAAAGAACATACATGCCATGACACTGGTGGGTCCATGTGGTTTCTGAAAAGAACGTGCATGCAATCACTCTAGTGGTGGTTTAGGAAAAGAAGACACATGCAATGACTCTGGTGGTGGTTTAGGAAAAGAACACACATGCAATGACTCTGGTGGATCCATGTGGTCGAGGGAAAGAACACACAAGCAATGACCTTGGTGGATCTATGTGGTTTAGGTAAAACACGTATGCAATGACTCTGGTGGTGGTTTAGGAAAGGAAGACACATGCAATGACTGGATGTGGTTTAGGAAAGGAACACACATGCAACGACTCTGGTGGGTGCATGTGGTTTAGGAAAAGAACACACATGCAATGACACTGGTGGATCGATGTGGTTTAGTAAAGGAACACAAATGCAATGACTCTGGTGGATCCATGTGGTTTAGGAAAAGAACACACATGCAATGACTCTGGAAGTGGTTTAGGAAAGGAATCCACATGCAATGACTTTGGTTGATCCATGTGGTTTAGGAAAAGAACACACATGCAATGACTCTAGTGGTAGTTTAGGAAAAGAACACACATACAATGACACTGGTGGATCCATATGGTTTAGGTAAACAACACACGTGCAATGACTCTGGTGGTGGTTTAGGAAAGGAAGACACATGCAATGACTCTGGATGTGGTTTAGGAAAGGAGCACACATGCAATGACTCTGGTGGATTCATGTGGTTTAGGTAAACAACACACATGCAATGACTCTGGTGGTGGTTTAGGAAAAGAAGACACATGCAATGACTCTAGTCGTGGTTTAGTAAAAGAACACACATAAAATGACTCTAGTGGATCCATGTGGTTTAGGAAAAGAACACACATGTAATGACTCTATTGTTTGTTTACGAAAGAACACACATGCAATGACACTGTGGATCCATGTGGATTAGGAAAGGAACACACATCGAATGACTCTAGTGTTGGTTTAGGAAAAGAACATACATACACTTACTCTTCTGGATTCATGTGGTTTAGGAAAAGAACACACATGCAATGACTCTAGTGGTGGTTTAGGAAAAGAACACGCATGGAATGATAGTGGTGGTCTATGTGGTTTAGGAAAAGAACACACATGCAATGACTCTGGTGCTGGTTTAGGAAAAGAAGACACATGCAATGACTCTAGTCGTGGTTTAGTAAAAGAACACACATAAAATGACTCTAGTGGATCCATGTGGTTTAGGAAAAGAACACACATGTAATGACTCTATTGTTTGTTTAGGAAAAGAACACACATGCAATGACACTGGTGGATCCATGTGGATTAGGAAAGGAACACACATCGAATGACTCTAGTGTTGGTTTAGGAAAAGAACATACATACAATTACTCTTGTGGATTCATGTGGTTTAGGAAAAGAACACACATGCAATGACTCTAGTGGTGGTTTAGCAAAAGAACACGCATGGAATGACAGTGGTGGATCCATGTGGTTTAGGAAAAGAACAAACATACAATGACTCTGGTGGTAGTTTAGGAAATGAAGACACATGCAATTACTCTAGATGTGGTTTAGGAAAGGAACACACATGAAATGGCTCTGGTGGATCCATGTGGTTTACTAAAAGAACACACATGCAATGATAATGGTGGATCCATGTGGTTTAGGAAAAGAACACACATGCAATGACACTGGTGGATCAATGTGGTTTAGGAAAGGAACACATTTGACATGACTCTGGTGGATCCATGTGGTTTAGGAAAAGAACACACATGCAATGACTCTAATGGTTGTTTAGGAAAAGAACACACATGCAATGAAATTGGTGGATCCATGTGGTTTAGGTAAATAAGACACATGCAATAACTCTAGTGGTGGTTTAGGAAAGGAAGACACGTGCAATGACTCTGGATGTGGTTTAGGAAAGGAACACACATGCAATGACTCTGGTGGGTGCATGTGGTTTAGGAAAAGAGCACACATGCAATGACACTGGTGGATCCATGTGGTTTAGTAAAGGAACACAAATGCAATGACTCTGGTGGATCCATGTGGTTTAGGAAAAGAACACACATGCAATGACTCTAGTGGTGGTTTAGGAAAAGAACAGACATGGAATGACAGTGGTGGATCCATGTGGTTTAGGAAAAGAACAAACATGCAATGACTCTGGTGGTAGTTTAGGAAAGGAATACACATGAAATTACTCTGGATGTGGTTTAGGAAAGGAACACACATGCAATGACTCTGGTAGATCCATGTGGTTTACGAAAATAACACACATGCAATGACAATGGTGGATCCATGTGGTTTAGGTAAAGAACACACATGCAATGACACTGGTGGATCAATGTGGTTTAGGAAAGGAACACACATGACATGACTCTGGTGGATCCATGTGGTTTAGGAAAAGAACACACATGCAATGAATCTAGTGGTTGTTCAGGAAAAGAACACACATGCAATGAAATTGGTGGATCCATGTGGTTTAGGTAAAGAACACACATGCAATGACTCTGGTGGTGTTTTAGGAAAGGAAGACACATGCAATGACTCTAGATGTGGTTTAGGAAAGGAACACACATGCAATGACTCTGGTGGGTGCATGTGGTTTAGGAAAAGAACACACATGCAATGACACTGGTGGATCCATATGGTTTAGTAAAGGAACACAAATGCAATGACTCTGGTGGATTCATATGGTTTAGGAAAAGAACACACATGCAATGACTCTGGAAGTGGTTTAGGAAAGGAATCCACATGCAATGACTTTGGTTGATCCATGTGGTTTAGGAAAAGAACACACATGCAATGACTCTAGTGGTAGTTTAGGAAAAGAACACACATGCAATGACACTGGTGGATCCATGTGGTTTAGATAAACAACACACATGCAATGACTCTGGTGGTGGTTTAGGAAAGGAAGACACATGCAATGACTCTGGATGTGGTTTAGGAAAGGAGCACACATGCAATGACTCTGGTGGATCCATGTAGTTTAGGAAAACAACACACATGCAATGACACTGGTGGGTCCATGTAGTTTAGGAAAAGAACACACATGCAATAACTCTAGTGCTGGTTTAGGAAAAGAAGACACATGCAATGACTCTAGTCGTGGTTTAGTAAAAGAAAACACATAAAATGACTCTAGTGGATCCATGTGGTTTAGGAAAAGAACACACATGTAATGACTCTAGTGTTTGTTTAGGAAAAGAACACACATGCAATGACACTGGTGGATCCATGTGGTTTAGGAAAGGAACACACATCGAATGACTCTAGTGTTGGTTTAGGAAAAGAAGATACATGCAATTACTCTTGTGGATTCATGTGGTTTAGGAAAATAACACACATGCAATGACTCTAGTGGTGGTTTAGGAAAAGAACACACATGGAATGACAGTGGTGGATCCATGTGGTTTAGGAAAAGAACAAACATGCAATGACTCTGGTGGTAGTTTAGGAAAGGAAGACACATGAAATTACTCTGGATGTGGTTTAGGAAAGGAACACACATGCAATGACTCTGGTGGATCCATGTGGTTTACGAAAATAACACACATGCAATGACAATGGTGGATCCATGTGGTTTAGGAAAAGAACACACATGCAATGACACTGGCGGATCAATGTGGTTTAGGAAAGGAACATACATGACATGACTCTAGTGGATCCATGTGGTTTAGGAAAAGAACACACATGCAATGACTGTAGTGGTTGTTCAGGAAAAGAACACACATGCAATGAAACGGGTGGATCCATGTGGTTTAGGTAAAGAACACACATGCAATGACTCTGGTGGTGTTTTAGGAAAGGAAGACACATGCAATGACTCTGGATGTGGTTTAGGAAAGGAACACACATGCAATGACTCTGGTGGGTGCATGTGGTTTAGGAAAAGAACACACATGCAATGACACTGGTGGATCCATATGGTTTAGTAAAGGAACACAAATGCGATGACTCTGGTGAATCCATGTGGTTTAGGAAAAGAACACACATGCAATGACTCTGGAAGTGGTTTAGGAAAGGAATCCACATGCAATGACTTTGGTGGATCCATGTGGTTTAGGAAAAGAACACACATGCAATGACTCTAGTGGTAGTTTAGGAAAAGAACACACATGCAATGACACTGGTGGATCCATGTGGTTTAGGTAAACAACACACATGCAATGACTCTGTTGGTGGTTTAGGAAAGGAAGACACATGCAATGACTCTGGATGTGGTTTAGGAAAGGAGCACACATGCAATGACTCTGGTGGATCCATGTGGTTTAGGAAAAGAACACACATATAATGACACTAGTGGATCCATGTGGTTTAGGAAATGAACACACATGCATTGACTCTTGTGGTGGTTTAGGAAACGAAGACACATGCAATGACTCCGGTGATGGTTTAGGAAAAGAACACACATGAAATGACTTTGGTGGATCCATGTGGTTTAGGAAAAGAACACAAATGCAATGACTCTAGTAGTGGTTTAGGAAAAGAACATACATGCAATAACACTGGTGGGTCCATTTGGTTTATGAAAACAACACACATGCAATCACTCTAGTGGTGGTTTAGGAAAAGAATACACATGCAATGACTCTGGAGGATCCATGGGGTTTATGTAAATAACACACCTATAATGACTGTAGTGGTATTTTATGAAAGGAACACACTTGCAATGACGCTGGGGGATCCATGTGGTTTAGGAAAGGAACACATAGGCAATGACTCTAGAGGTGGTTTAGGAAAACAAGACACATGCAATGACTCTAGTGGTGGTTTAGGAAAAGAACAAACATGCAATGACTCTAGTGGATCCATGTGGTTTAGGAAAAAAACACATGCAATGACTCAGGTGGATCAATTTGGTTTAGGAAGGGAACACACATGCAATGACTCTAGTGGATCCATGTAGTTTAGGAAAGGAACACACAGGCACTGACTCTGGTGGATCCATGTGGTTTAGGAAAAGAAGACATATGCAATGACACTGGTGGATCAATGTGGTTTAGGAAAAGAACACACATGCAATGGCACTGGTGGGTCCATGTGGTTTATGCAAAGAACACAAATGCAATGACTCTGGTGGTGGTTTAGGTAAGGAAGACACATGCAATGACTCTAGTCATGGTTTAGTAAAAGAACACACATAAAATGACTCTAGTGGATCCATGTGGTTTAGGAAAAGAACACACATGCAATGACTCTAGTGTTTGTTTAGGAAAAGAACACACATGCAATGACTCTAGTGTTTGTTTAGGAAAAGAACACACACGCAATGACACTGGTGGATCCAGGTGGTTTAGGAAAGGAACACACATCGAATGACTTTAGTGTTGGTTTAGGAAAAGAAGATTCATGCAATTACTCTTGTGGATTCATGTGGTTTAGGAAAAGAACACACATGCAATGACTCTAATGGTGGTTTAGGAAAAGAACACACATGTAATGACAGTGGTGGATCCATGTGGTTTAGGAAAAGAACAAACATGCAATTACCCTAGTGGTGGTTTAGGAAAGGAAGACACATGCAATGACTTTGGATGTGGTTTCGGAAAGGAACACACATGCAATGACTCCAGTGGATCCATGTGTTTGAGGAAAAGAAGACACATGCAATGACTCTGGTGGTGGGTTAGAAAAGAACACACATGCAATGACTCTAGTGGTGGTTTAGGAAAGGAAGACACATGCAATAACACTGGTGGATCCATGTGGTTTAGGAAAAGAACACACATGCAATGACTCTAGAGGTGGTTCAGGAAAAGAACACACATGCAATGACACTCGTGGATCCATGTGGTTTAGGTAATGAACACACAATCAATGACTCTGGTGGTGATTTAGGAAAGGTAGACACATGCAATGAGTCTGGATGTGGTTTAGGAAAGGAACACACATGCAATAACTCTAGTGTATCCATGTGGTTTAGGAAATTAACAAACATGCAATGACTCGAGTGGTGGTTTATGACAAGAAGACACATGCAATGACACTGGTGGATCCATGTGGTTTAGGAAAGGAACACACATGCAATGACTCTAGTGTTGGTTTAGGAAAAGAAGGCACATGCATTGAGTCTGGTGGATCCATGTGGTGTATTAAAAGAACACGCATGCAATGACTCTAGTGGTAGTTTATGAAAGGAACACACATGCAATGACACTGGTGGATCCATGTGGTTTAGGAAAGGAACACACATGCAATGACTCTAGTGGTGGTTTAGGAAAATAAGACACATGCAATGACTCTTGAGGTGGTTCAGAAAAAGAACACACATGCAATGACACTCGTGGATCCATGTGGTTTAGGTAAAGAACACACATGCAATGACTCTGGTGGTGGTTTATGAAAGGAATACACTTGCAATGACTATGGATGTGGTTTAGGGCAATAACACACATGCAATGACTCTGGTGGGTGAATGTGGTTTAGGAAAGGAACACACATGCAATGACTCTAGTGTTGGTTTAGGAAAAGAAGACACATGCAATGACTCTGGTGGATCCATGTGGTTTATTAAAAGAGCACACATGCAATGACTCTAGAGGTGGTTTATGAAAGGAACACACATGCAATGACACTGGTGGATGCATGTGGTTTAGGAAAGGAACGCATAGGCAATGACTCTAGAGGTGGTTTAGGAAAACAAGACACATCCAATGACTGTCGTGGTGGTTTAGGAAAAGAACAAACATGCAATGACCCTAGTGGATCCATGTGGTTTAGGAAAAAAACACATTCAATGACTCAGGTGGATCAATTTGGTTTAGGAATGGAACACACATGCAATGACTCTGGCGGATCCATGTAGTTTAGGAAAGGAACACATATGCAATGACTCTGGTTGATCCATGTGGTTTAGGAAAAGAAGACACATGCAATGACACTGGTGGATCAATGTGGTCTAGGAAAGGAACACAAATGCTATAACTCTAGTGGATCCATGTGGTTTAAGAAAAGAACACCAATGCAATGACTCTGGTGGTGGTTTAGGGAAGGAAGACACATGCAATGACACTGGTGGATCCATGTGGTTTAGGAAAAGAACACACATGTAATGAAACTGGTGGATCCATGTGGTTTAGGTAAAGAACACACATGCAATGCATCTGGTGGTGGTTTAGGAAAGAAAGACACATGCAATGACTTTGGATGTGGTTTAGGAAAGGAACACACATGCAATGACTCTGGTGGATCCATGTGGTTTAGGAAAAGAACACACATGCAATGACATTGGTGGATCCATGTGGTTTAGGAAAACATCACACATGCAATGACACTGGTGGATCAATGTGGTTTAGGAAAGGAACACATATCACATGACTCTAGTGGATCCATGTGGTTTAGAAAAAGAACACACATGCAATGACTCTGGTGGTGGTTTAGGAAAGGAAGACACATGCAATGATCCTGGTGGATCCATGTGGTTTAGGAAAAGAACACACATGCATTGACTCTAGTGGTGGTTCAGGAAAAGAACACACATGAAATGACCCTGGTGGATCCATGTGGTTTAGGTAAACAACACACATGCAATGACTCTGGTGGTGGTTTAGGAAAGGAAGACACATGCAATGACTCTGGTGGATCCATGTGGTTTAGGAAAAGAAGACACATGCAATGACACTAGTTGATCCATGTGGTTTATGAAAGGAACACACATGCAATGACTCTTGTGGTGGTTTAGGAAAAGAAGAGACAGGCAATGACTCCGGTGATGGTTTAGGAAAAGAAAACACATGAAATGACTCTGGTGGATCCATGTGGTTTAGGAAAAGAACACACATGCAATGACACTAGTGGTGGTTTAGGAAAAGAACATACATGCAATGACACTGGTGGGTCCATGTGGTTTCTGAAAAGAACACACATGCAATCACTCTAGTGGTGGTTTAGGAAAAGAAGACACATGCAATGACTCTGTTGGTGGTTTAGGAAAATAACACACATGCAATTACTTTGGTGGATCCATGTGGTTGATGGAAAGAACACACATGCAATGACTCTGGTGGATCAATGTAGTTTAGGGAAGGAATAGACATGCAATGACTCTAGTGTTGGTTTAGGAAAAGAATACACATACAATGTCTCTGGTTGATCCATGTGGTTTAGGAAAACAACACACATGCAATGACAGTGGTGGGTCCATGTGGTTCAGGAAAAGAACACACATGCAATAACTCTAGTGGTGGTTTAGGAAAAGAAGACACATGCAATGACTCTAGTCGTGGTTTAGTAAAAGAACACACATAAAATGACTCTAGTGGATCCATGTGGTTTAAGAAAAGAACACACATGCAATGACTCGAGTGTTTGTTTAGGAAAAGAACACACATGCAATGACACTGGTGGATCCATGTGGTTTAGGAAAGGAAGACACATCCAATGACTCTAGTGTTGGTTTAGGGAAAGAAGATACATGCAATTACTCTTGTGGATTCATGTGGTTTAGGAAAAGAACACACATGCAATGACTCTAGTGGTGGTTTAGGAAAAGAACACGCATGTAATGATATTGGTGGATCCATATGGTTTAGGAAAAGAACAAACATGCAATGACCCTAGTGGTGGTTTAGGAAAGGAAGACACATGCAATGACTCTGGATGTGGTTCAGGAAAGGAACACACATGCAATGACTCTAGTGGATCCATGTGTTTTAGGAAAAGAAGACACATGCAATGACTCTGGTGGTGGGTTAGAAAAGAACACACATGCAATAACTCTAGTGGTGGTTTAGGAAAGGAAGACACATGCAATAACACTGGTGGATCCATGTGGTTTAGGAAAAGAACACACATGCAATGACTCTAGAGGTGGTTCGGGAAAAGAACACACATGCAATGACACTCGTGGATCCATGTGGTTTAGGTAATGAACACACAACCAATGACTCTGGTGGTGATTTAGGAAAGGTAGACCCATGCAATGAGTCTGGATGTGGTTTAGGAAACGAACACACATGCAATAACTCTAGTGTATCCATGTGGTTTAGGAAATTAACACACATGCAATGACTCTAGTGGTGGTTTATGAAAAGAAGACACATGGAATGACACTGGTGAATCCATGTGGTTTAGGAAAGGAACACACATGCAATGAATCTAGATTTGGTTGAGGAAAAGAAGACACATGCAATGACTCTGGTGGATCCATGTGGTGTATTAAAAGAACAAAAATGCAATGACTCTAGTTGTGGTTTATGAAAGGAACACACATGCAATGACACTGGTGGATCCATGTGGTTTAGGAAAGGAACACACATGCAATGACTCTAGTGGTGGTTTAGGAAAAGAAGACACATGCAATGACTCTTGAGGTGGTTCAGGAAAAGAACACACATGCAATGACACTCGTGGATCCATGTGGTTTAGGTAAAGAACACACATGCAATGACTCTGGTGGTGCTTTATGAAAGGAATACACTTGCAATGACTATGGATGTGGTTTAGGAAAAGAACACACATGCAATAACTCTGTTGTATCCATGTGGTTTAGGAAAAGAACACACATGCAATGACACTGGTGGATCCATGTGGTTTATTAAAAGAACACACATGCAATGACTCTAGTGGTGGTTTATGAAAGGAACACACATGCAATGACACTGGTGGATCCATGTGGTTTAGGAAAGGAACAAACATGCAATGACTCTAGTGGTGCTTTAGGGAAAGAAGAAACATGCAATGACTCTGGTGGATCCATGTGGTTTATTAAAAGAACACACATGCAATGACTCTGGTTGTGGTTTAGGAAAGCAAGACACATGCAATGACCCTGGTGGATCCCTGTGGTTTAGGAAAAGAACACACATGCAATGACTCTAGTGGTGGTTCAGGAAAAGAACACACATGCAATGACCCTGGTGGATCCATGTGGTTTAGGTAAACAACACACATGCAATGACTCTGGTGGTGGTTTAGGAAAGGAAGACACATGCAATGACTCTAGTGGATCCATGTGGTTTAGGAAAACAAGACACATGCAATGACACTAGTGGATCCATGTGGTTTAGGAAAGGAACACACATGCAATGACTCTTGTGGTGGTTTAGGAAAAGAAGAGACAGGCAATGACTCCGGTGATGGTTTAGGAAAAGAAAACACATGAAATGACTTTGGTGGATCCATGTGGTTTAGGAAAAGAACACACATGCAATGACACTAGTGGTGGTTTAGGAAAAGAAGATACATGGAATGACACTGGTGGGTCCATGTGGTTTCTGAAAAGAATACACATGCAATCACTCTTGTGGTGGTTTAGGAAAAGAAGGCACATGAAATGACTCTGGTGGTGGTTTAGGAAAAGAACACACATGCAATGACTTTGGTGGATCCATGTGGTTGAAGGAAAGAACACACATGGAATGACTCTGGTGGATCAATGTAGTTTAGGAAAGGAACACACATGCAATGACTCCAGTGTTGGTTTAGGAAAATAATACACATACAATGTCTCTGGTTGATCCATGTGGTTTAGGAAAATAACACACATGCAATGACACTGGTGGGTCCATGTGGTTTAGGAAAAGAACACACATGCAATAAGTCTAGTGGTGGTTTAGGAAAAGAAGACACATGCAATGACTCTAGTCGTGGTATAGTAAATGAACACACATAAAATGACTCTAGTGGATCCATGTGGTTTAAGAAAAGAACACACATGCAATGACTCTAGTGTTTGTTTAGGAAAAGAACACACATGCAATGACACTGGTGGATCCATGTGGTTTAGGAAAGGAACACACGTCGACTGACTCTAGTGTTGGTTTAGGAAAAGAAGATACATGCAATTACTCTTGTGGATTAATGTGGTTTATTAAAAGAACACACATGCAATGACTCTAGAGGTCGTTTATGAAAGGAACACACATGCAATGACACTGGTGGATCCATGTGGTTTAGGAAAGGAACACATAGGCAATGACTCTAGAGGTGGTTTAGGAAAACAAGACACATGCAATGACTCTCGTGGTGGTTTAGGAAAAGAACAAACATGCAATGACTCTAGTGGATCCATGTGGTTTAGGAAAAAAACACATTCAATGACTCAGGTGGATCAATTTGGTTTAGGAATGGAACACACATGCAATGACTCTGGTGGATCCATGTAGTTTAGGAATGGAACACATAGGCAATGACTCTGGTGGATCCATGTGGTTTAGGAAAAGAAGACACATGCAATGACACTGGTGGATCAATGTGGTTTAGGTAAGGAACACAAATGCAATAACTCTAGTGGATCCATGTAGTTTACGAAAAGAACACACATGCAATGAGTCTGGTGGTGGTTTAGGGAAGGAAGACACATGCAATGACACTGGTGGATCCATGTGGTTTAGGAAAATAACACACATGTAATGAAACTGGTGGATCCATGTGGTTTAGGTAAAGAACACACATGCAATGCATCTGGTGGTGGTTTAGGAAAGAAAGACACATGCAATGACTTTGGATGTGGTTTAGGAAAGGAACACACATGCAATGACTCTGGTGGATGCATGTGGTTTACGAAAAGAACACCCATGCAATGACATTGGTGGATCCATGTGGTTTAGAAGAGATCACACATGCAATGACACTAGTGGATCAATGTGGTTTAGGAAAGGAACACATATCACATGAGTCTAGTGGATCCATGTGGTTTAGAAAAAGAACACACATGCAATGACTCTGGTGGTGGTTTAGGAAAGGAAGACACATGCAATGACCCTGGTGGATCCATGTGGTTTAGGAAAAGAACACACATGCAATGACTCTAGTGGTGGTTTAGAAAAAGAACACACATGCAATGACCCTGGTGGATCCATGTGGTTTAGGTAAACAACAAACATGCAATGACTCTGGTGGTGGTTTAGGAAAGGAAGACACATGCAATGACTCTGGTGGATCCATGTGGTTTAGGAAAAGAAGACACATGCAATGACACTAGTGGATCCATGTGGTTTAGGAAAGGAACACACATGCAATGACTCTTGTGGTGGTTTAGGAAAAGAAGAGACAGGCAATGGCTCCGGTGATGGTTTAGGAAAAGAAAACACATGAAATGACTTTGGTGGATCCATGTGGTTTAGGAAAAGAACACACATGCAATGACACTAGTGGTGGTTTAGGAAAAGAACATACATGCAATGACACTGGTGGGTCCATGTGGTTTCTGAAAAGAACACACATGCAATCACTCTAGTGGTGGTTTAGGAAAAGAAGACACATGCAATGACTCTGGTGGTGGTTTAGGAAAAGAACACACATGCAATGACTTTGGTGGATCCATGTGGTTGAAGGAAAGAACACACATGCAATGACTCTGGTGGATCAATGTATTTTAGGAAAGGAACACACATGCAATGACTCTAGTGTTGGTTTAGGAAAAGAATACACATACAATGTCTCTAGTTGATCCATGTGGTTTAGGAAAACAACAGACATGCAATGACACTGGTGGGTCCATGTGGTTTAGGAAAAGAACACACATGCAATAACTCTAGTGGTGGTTTAGGAAAAGAAGACACATGCAATGACTCTAGTCGTGGTTTAGTAAAAGAACACACATAAAATGACTCTAGTTGATCCATGTGGTTTAAGAAAGGAACACACATGCAATGACTCGAGTGTTTGTTTAGGAAAAGAACACACATGCAATGACATTGGTGGATCCATGTGGTTTAGGAAAGGAACACACATCGAATGACTCTAGTGTTGGTTTAGGAAAAGAAGATACATGCAATTACTCTTGTGGATTCATGTGGTTTAGGAAAACAACACACATGCAATGACTCTAGTGGTGGTTTAGGAAAAGAACACGCATGTAATGATAGTGGTGGATCCATGTGGTTGAGGAAAAGAACAAACATGCAATGACCCTAGTGGTGGTTTAGGAAAGGAAGACACATGCAATGACTCTGGATGTGGTTCAGGAAAGGAACACACATGCAATGACTCTAGTGGATCCATGTGTTTTAGGAAAAGAATACACATGCAATGACTTTGGTGGTGGGATAGAAAAGAACACACATGCAATGACTCTAGTGGTGGTTTAGGAAAGGAAGACACATGCAATAACACTGGTGGATCCATCTGGTTTAGGAAAAGAACACACATGCAATGACTCTAGAGGTGGTTCAGGAAAAGAAAACACATGCAATGACACTCGTGGATCCATGTGGTTTAGGTAATGAACACACAATCAATGACTCTGGTGGTGATTTAGGAAAGGTAGACACATGCAATGAGTCTAGATGTGGTTTAGGAAAGGAACACACATGCAATAACTCTAGTGTATCGATGTGGTTTAGGAAATTAACACACATGCAATGACTCTAGTGGTGGTTTACGAAAACAAGGCACATGCAATGACACTGGTGGATCCATGTGGTTTAGGAAAGGAACACACATGCAATGACTCTAGATTTGGTTTAGGAAAATAAGACACATGCAATGACTCTGGTGGATCCATGTGGTGTATTAAAAGAACACAAATGCAATGACTCTAGTTATGGTTTATGAAAGGAACATACATGCAATGACACTGGTGGATCCATGTGGTTTAGGAAAGGAACACACATGCAATGACTCTAATGGTGGTTTAGGAAAATAAGACACATGCAATGACTCTTGAGGTGGTTCAGGAAAAGAACACACATGCAATGACACTCGTGGATCCATGTGGTTTAGGTAAAGAACACACATGCAATGACTCTAGTGGTGGTTTATGAAAGGAAGACACTTGCAATGACTATGGATGTGGTTTAGGAAAAGAACACACATGCAATAACTCTGGTGTATCCATGTGGTTTAGGAAAAGAACACACATGCAATGAGACTAGTGGATCCATCTGGTTTATTAAAAGAACACACATGCAATGACTAGTGGTGGTTTATGAAAGGAACACACATGCAATGACACTGGTGGATCCATGTGGTTTAGGAAAGGAACAAACATGCAATGAATCTAGTGGTGGTTTAGGAAAAGAAGACACATGCAATGACTCTAGTGGATCCATGTGGTTTATTAAAAGAACACACATGCAATGACTCTGGTGGTGGTTTAGGAAAGAAAGACACATGCAATGACCCTGGTGGATCCATGTGGTTTAGGAAAAGAACGCACATGCAATGACTCTAGTGGTGGTTCAGGAAAAGAACACACATGCAATGACCCTGGTGGATCCATGTGGTTTAGGTAAACAACACACATGCAATGACTCTGGTGGTGGTTTAGGAAAGGAAGACACATGCAATGACTCTGGTGGATCCATGTGATTTAGGAAAAGAAGACACATGCAATGACACTAGTGGATCCATGTGGTTTAGGAAAGGAACACACATGCAATGACTCTTGTGGTGGTTTAGGAAAAGAAGAGACACGCAATGACCCCGGCGATGGTTTAGGAAAAGAAAACACGTGAAATGACTTTGGTGGATCCATGTGGTTTAGGAAAAGAACACACATGCAATGACACTAGTGGTGGTTTAGTAAAAGAACATACGTGCAATGACACAGGTGGGTCCATGTGGTTTTGAAAAGAACACACATGCAATCACTCTAGTGGTGGTTTATGAAAAGAAGACACATGTAATGACTCTGGTGGTGGTTTAGGAAAAGAACACACATGCAATGACTTTGGTGGATCCATGTGGTTGAAGGAAAGAACACACATGCAATGACTCTGGTGGATCAATGTAGTTTATGAAAGGAACACACATGCAATGACTCCAGTGTTGGTTTAGGAAAATAATACACATACAATGTCTCTGGTTGATCCATGTGGTTTAGGAAAAGAACACACATGCAATGACACTGGTGGGTCCATGTGGTTTAGGAAAAGAACACACATGCAATAAGTCTAGTGGTGGTTTAGGAAAAGAAGACACATGCAATGACTCTAGTCGTGGTATAGTAAATGAACACACATAAAATGACTCTAGTGGATCCATGTGGTTTAAGAAAAGAACACACATGCAATGACTCTAGTGTTTGTTTAGGAAAAGAACACACATGCAATGACACTGGTGGATCCATGTGGTTTAGGAAAGGAACACACGTCGAATGACTCTAGTGTTGGTTTAGGAAAAGAAGATACATGCAATTACTCTTGTGGATTCATGTGGTTAATTAAAAGAACACACATGCAATGACTCTAGAGGTCGTTTATGAAAGGAACACACATGCAATGACACTGGTGGATCCATGTGGTTTAGGAAAGGAACACATAGGCAATGACTCTAGAGGTGGTTTAGGAAAACAAGACACATGCAATGACTCTCGTGGTGGTTTAGGAAAAGAACAAACATGCAATGACTCTAGTGGATCCATGTGGTTTAGGAAAAAAACACATTCAATGACTCAGGTGGATCAATTTGGTTTAGGAATGGAACACACATGCAATGACTCTGGTGGATCCATGTAGTTTAGGAAAGGAACACATAGGCAATGACTCTGGTGGATCCATGTGGTTTAGGAAAAGAAGACACATGCAATGACACTGGTGGATCAATGTGGTTTAGGTAAGGAACACAAATGCAATAACTCTAGTGGATCCATGTAGTTTACGAAAAGAACACACATGCAATGAGTCTGGTGGTGGTTTAGGGAAGGAAGACACATGCAATGACACTGGTGGATCCATGTGGTTTAGGAAAATAACACACATGTAATGAAACTGGTGGATCCATGTGGTTTAGGTAAAGAACACACATGCAATGCATCTGGTGGTGGTTTAGGAAAGAAAGACACACGCAATGACTTTGGATGTGGTTTAGGAAAGGAACACACATGCAATGACTCTGGTGGATGCATGTGGTTTACGAAAAGAACACACATGCAATGACATTGGTGGATCCATGTGGTTTAGAAGATATCACACATGCAATGACACTGGTGGATCAATGTGGTTTAGGAAAGGAACACATATCACATGAGTCTAGTGGATCCATGTGGTTTAGAAAAAGAACACACATGCAATGACTCTGGTGGTGGTTTAGGAAAGGAAGACACATGCAATGACCCTGGTGGATCCATGTGGTTTAGGAAAAGAACACACATGCAATGACTCTAGTGGTGGTTTAGAAAAAGAACACACATGCAATGACCCTGGTGGATCCATGTGGTTTAGGTAAACAACAAACATGCAATGACTCTGGTGGTGGTTTAGGAAAGGAAGACACATGCAATGACTCTGGTGGATCCATGTGGTTTAGGAAAAGAAGACACATGCAATGACACTAGTGGATCCAAGTGGTTTAGGAAAGGAACACACATGCAATGACTCTTGTGGTGGTTTAGGAAAAGAAGAGACAGGCAATGGCTCCGGTGATGGTTTAGGAAAAGAAAACACATGAAATGACTTTGGTGGATCCATCTGGTTTAGGAAAAGAACACACATGCAATGACACTAGTGGTGGTTTAGGAAAAGAACATACATGCAATGACACTGGTGGGTCCATGTGGTTTCTGAAAAGAACACACATGCAATCACTCTAGTGGTGGTTTAGGAAAAGAAGACACATGCAATGACTCTGGTGGTGGTTTAGGAAAAGAACACACATGCAATGACTTTGGTGGATCCATGTGGTTGAAGGAAAGAACACACATGCAATGACTCTGGTGGATCAATGTATTTTAGGAAATGAACACACATGCAATGACTCTAGTGTTAGTTTAGGAAAAGAATACACATACAATGTCTCTAGTTGATCCATGTGGTTTAGGAAAACAACAGACATGCAATCACACTGGTGGGTCTATGTGGTTTAGGAAAAGAACACACATGCAATAACTCTAGTGGTGGTTTAGGAAAAGAAGACACATGCAATGACTCTAGTCGTGGTTTAGTAAAAGAACACACATAAAATGACTCTAGTTGATCCATGTGGTTTAAGAAAGGAACACACATGCAATGACTCGAGTGTTTGTTTAGGAAAAGAACACACATGCAATGACATTGGTGGATCCATGTGGTTTAGGAAAGGAACACACATCGAATGACTCTAGTGTTGGTTTAGGAAAAGAAGATACATGCAATTACTCTTGTGGATTCATGTGGTTTAGGAAAACAACACACATGCAATGACTCTAGTGGTGGTTTAGGAAAAGAACACGCATGTAATGATAGTGGTGGATCCATGTGGTTGAGGAAAAGAACAAACATGCAATGACCCTAGTGGTGGTTTAGGAAAGGAAGACACATGCAATGACTCTGGGTGTGGTTCAGGAAAGGAACACACATGCAATGACTCTAGTGGATCCATGTGTTTTAGGAAAAGAAGACACATGCAATGACTCTGGTGGTGGGATAGAAAAGAACACACATGCAATGACTCTAATGGTGGTTTAGGAAAGGAAGACACATGCAATAACACTGGTGGATCCATGTGGTTTAGGAAAAGAACACACATGCAATGACTCTAGAGGTGGTTCAGGAAAAGAAAACACATGCAATGACACTCGTGGATCCATGTGGTTTAGGTAATGAACACACAATCAATGACTCTGGTGGTGATTTAGGAAAGGTAGACACATGCAATGAGTCTAGATGTGGTTTAGGAAAGGAACACACATGCAATAACTCTAGTGTATCCATGTGGTTTAGGAAATTAACACACACGCAATGACTCTAGTGGTGGTTTATGAAAAGAAGACACATGCAATGACACTGGTGGATCCATGTGGTTTAGGAAAGGAACACACATGCAATGACTCTAGATTTGGTTTAGGAAAAGAAGACACATGCAATGACTCTGGTGGATCCATGTGGTGTATTAAAAGAACACAAATGCAATGACTCTAGTTGTGGTTTATGAAAGGAACATACATGCAATGACACTGGTGGATCCATGTGGTTTAGGAAAGGAACACACATGCAATGACTCTAATGGTGGTTTAGGAAAATAAGACACATGCAATGATTCTTGAGGTGGTTCAGGAAAAGAACACACATGCAATGACACTCGTGGATCCATGTGGTTTAGGTAAAGAACACACATGCAATGACTCTGGTGGTGGTTTATGAAAGGAGGACACTTGCAATGACTATGGATGTGGTTTAGGAAAAGAACACACATGCAATAACTCTGGTGTATCCATGTGGTTTAGGAAAAGAACACACATGCAATGACACTGGTGGATCCATCTGGTTTATTAAAAGAACACACATGCAATGACTCTAGTGGTGGTTTATGAAAGGAACACACATGCAATGACACTGGTGGATCCATGTGGTTTAGGAAAGGAACAAACATGCAATGAATCTAGTGGTGGTTTAGGAAAAGAAGACACATGCAATGACTCTAGTGGATCCATGTGGTTTATTGAAAGAACACACATGCAATGACTCTGGTGGTGGTTTAGGAAAGGAAGACACATGCAATGACCCTGGTGGATCCATGTGGTTTAGGAAAAGAACACACATGCAATGACTCTAGTGGTGGTTCAGGAAAAGAACACACATGCAATGACCCTGGTGGATCCATGTGGTTTAGGTAAACAACACACATGCAATGACTCTGGTGGTGGTTTAGGAAAGGAAGACACATGCAATGACTCTGGTGGATCCATGTGATTTAGGAAAAGAAGACACATGCAATGACACTAGTGGATCCATGTGGTTTAGGAAAGGAACACACATGCAATGACTCTTGTGGTGGTTTAGGAAAAGAAGAGACACGCAATGACCCCGGTGATGGTTTAGGAAAAGAAAACACGTGAAATGACTTTGGTGGATCCATGTGGTTTAGGAAAAGAACACACATGCAATGACACTAGTGGTGGTTTAGGAAAAGAACATACGTGCAATGACACAGGTGGGTCCATGTGGTTTCTGAAAAGAACACACATGCAATCACTCTAGTGGTGGTTTAGGAAAAGAAGACACATGTAATGACTCTGGTGGTGGTTTAGGAAAAGAACACACATGCAATCAATTTGGTGGATCCATGTGGTTGAAGGAAAGAACACACATGCAATGACTCTGGTGGATCAATGTAGTTTAGGAAAGGAACACACATGCAATGACTCTAGTGTTGGTTTAGGAAAAGAATACACATACAATGTCTCTGGTTGATCCATGTGGATTAGGAAAAGAACACACATGCAATGACACTGGTGGGTCTATGTGGTTTAGGAAAAGAACACACATGCAATAACTCTAGTGGTGGTTTAGGAAAAGAAGACACATGCAATGACTCTAGTCGTGGTTTAGTAAAAGAACACAAATAAAATGACTCTAGTGGATCCATGTGGTTTAAGAAAAGAAGAAACATGCAATGACTCTAGTGTTTGTTTAGGAAAAGGTCACACAAGCAATGACACTGGTGGATCCATGTGGTTTAGGAAAGGAACACACATCGAATGACTCTAGTGTTGGTTTAGGAAAAGAAGATACATGCAATTACTCTTGTGGATTCATGTGGTTTAGAAAAAGAACACACATGCAATGACTCTAGTGGTGGTTTAGGAAAAGAACACGCATGTAATGTTAGTGGTGGATCCATGTGGTTTAGGAAAAGAACAAACATGCAATGACCCTAGTGGTTGTTTAGGAAAGAAAGACACATGCAATGACTCTGGATGTGGTTCAGGAAAGGAATACACATGCAATGACTCTAGTGGATCCATGTGTTTTAGGAAAAGAAGACACATGCAATGACTCTGGTGGTGGGTTAGAAAAGAACACACATGCAATGACTCTAGTGGTGGTTTAGGAAAGGAAGACACATGCAATAACACTGGTGGATCCATGTGGTTTAGGAAAATAACACACATGCAATGACTTTAGAGGTGGTTCAGGAAAAGAACACACATGCAATGACACTGGTGGGTCTATGTGGTTTAGGAAAAGAACACACATGCAATAACTCTAGTGGTGGTTTAGGAAAAGAAGACACATGCAATGAATCTAGTCGTGGTTTAGTAAAAGAACACACATAAAATGACTCTAGTGGATCCATGTGATTTAAGAAAAGAACAAACATGCAATGACTCTAGTGTTTGATTAGGAAAAGGTCACACAAGCAATGACACTGGTGGATCCATGTGGTTTAGGAAAGGAACACACATCAAATGACTCTAGTGTCGGTTTAGGAAAAGAAGATACATGCAATTACTCTTCTAGATTCATGTGGTTTAGGAAAAGAAAACACATGCAATGACTCTAGTGGTGGTTTAGGAAAAGAACACACATGTAATGATAGTGGTGGATCCATGTGGTTTAGGAAAAGAACAAACATGCAATGACCCTAGTGGTGGTTTAGGAAAGAAAGACACATGCAATGACTCTGGATGTGGTTCAGGAAAGGAACACACATGCAATGACTCTAGTGGATCCATGTGTTTTAGGAAAAGAAGACACATGCAATGACTCTGGTGGTGGGTTAGAAAAGAACACACATGCAATGACTCTAGTGGTGGTTTAGGAAAGGAAGACACAAGCAATAACACTGGTGGATCCATGTGGTTTAGGAAAAGAACACACATGCAATGACTTTAGAGGTGGTTCATGAAAAGAACACACATGCAATGACACTCGTGGATCCATGTGGTTTCGGTAATGAACACACAATCAATGACTCTGGTGGTGATTTAGGAAAGGTAGACACATGCAATGAGTCTGGATGTGGTTTAGGAAAGGAACACACATGCAATAACTCTGGTGTATCCATGTGGTTTAGGAAATGAACACACATGCAATGACTCTACTGGTGGTTTATGAAAAGAGGACACATGCAATGACACTGGTGGATCCATGTGGTTTAGGAAAGGAACACACATGCAATGACTCTAATGTTGGTTTAGGAAAAGAAGACACATGCAATGACTCTGGTGGATCCATGTGGTGTATTAAAAGAACACAAATGCAATGACTCTAGTTGTGGTTTATGAAAGGAACATACATGCAATGACACTGGTGGATCCATGTGGTTTAGGAAAGGAACACACGTGCAATGACTCTAGTGGTGGTTTAGGAAAAGAAGGCACATGCAATGACTCTTGAGGTGGTTCAGGAAAAGAACACACATGTAATGACACTCGTGGATCCATGTGGTTTAGGTAAAGTACACACATGCAATGACTCTGGTGGTGGTTTATGAAAGGAAGACACTTGCAATGACTATGGATGTGGTTTAGGAAAAGAACACTCATGCAATAACTCTGGTGTATCCCTGTGGTTTAGGAAAAGAACACACATGCAATGACACTGGTGGATCCATGTGGTTTATTAAAAGAACACACATGCAATGACTCTAGTTGTGGTTTATGAAAGAAACGCACATGCAATGACACTAGTGGATCCATGTGGTTTATTAAAAGAACACACATGCAATGACTCTAGTGGTGGTTTATTAAAGGAAAACACATGCAATGACTCTGGTGGATCCATGTGGTTTATTAAAAGAACACACATGCAATGACTCTAGTGGTGGTTTATTAAAGGAAAACACATGCAATGACACTAGTGCATCCATGTGGTTTAGGAAAGGAACAAAAATGCAATGACTCTAGTGGTGGTTTAGGAAAAGAAGACACATGCAATGACTCCGGTGGTGGTTTAGGAAAAGAACAAACATGCAATGACTCTAGTGGATCCATGTGGTTTAGGAAAGGAACACACATGCAATGATTCAGGTGGATCAATTTGGTTTCGTAATGGAACACACATGCAATGACTCTGGTGGATCCATGTAGTTTAGGAAAGGAACGAACATGCAATGACTATGGTGGATCCATGTGGTTTAGGAAAAGAACACACATGCAATGACACTTGTGGCTCAATGTGGATTAGGAAAGGAACACACATGCAATGAGTCTGGTGGATCCAGTGGTTTAGGAAAAGAACACACATGCAATGACTCTCGTGGTGGTTTACGGAAGGAATACACATGCAATGACACTGGTGGATCCATGTGGTTTAGGAAAAGTGTTGGGTTCGTAGCATAGAAAACAAAAAAATCCTACGATGGGAACTATACACCAAGATCTATCTACTAGATGCAAGAAACGGGTGGATATACATCCATGGAGAACTTACCCTCAAAGACAACAAAGCTTTGTTAAGGAGTTGGAACTCGTGGATGATGTAGTCGAACGCTTGCCGATCTCAAGATCGTGTGGAAGTTCTAGCGCCACAAATCAGCAGCGCATCCGTCCTTGCACATACGTTCAGGCCACCGAACAACCTCCACCTCCTCGCTCCAGCGAATCAGCGGAAGCAACAACTCCTTCTAGACAAAAATCCAACGGGAACATGTATCTCGCTAATCCGAGACCATGGGGAATATATCTAGAGGGGGAGAGAGATCCTGCACGAGGAGGTTTCCTTTGTGAGGAGGAGAGGGGGGCCTTTTATAGGGAGAGGGGCAGCCCCCTCCCATGGCCGGCGCCATGGGGAGGTGCCCCCACCTCTTCCCTCATTCATGTTGTGAAGCTCCACTCATATTAATCTAGCCTCCACTCAAAATTCCACTCACGTGCATTAAATTTCCACCAAATTTAAGGAAACTCTCATTTAATAAAACTCTTTTATTTTATTTATTCAGAATTTTGTTAATTACTTTAATTAACAAACATTCACATAAAACCCCTTGCAACATTTCAATATCACCTGCAGAACCAGTTTCTGCAATTTCACCCGAAACAATTCCGGTTTCCATCGAAATGATTCCAGCGCTATGCAATTCTTTCGTCTCAAAACATATATGCTCCAAATAGTGTTTTGCAACCCTTAAGTGTGTCACCCTACGGTTCATGAATAATGCAGACATGATTGAGACTCCTCTCAGATCAATAATCAGAAGCAGGACCTAGAGATCCTTTCTGACTCCTACACATTCAATGATTACTTTTGTGGTCGTGAGAACCTTTAACGCTAGTAACTTAATCCCTTTGTCTCACGATATATTACATGTCTGAGATTGGATCATTGGTATCCAAATACCTAGTTTGATCTCGTTACCGACATGCACTCTTTTCTTGTTCCCATGATATAACATTCTAATGATCACATCACTTGCTTGCAAGCTATTCTCAATGTGATATCACCGAGAGGGCCCAAAGTATATCTATCCGTCATCGGGATGGACAAATCCCACTCTTGATCCATGAGACTCTACATAATACCTTCGTAGCACTAAACCCATCTTTATAGTTACCCTTTTACTGTGTGATGTTTGATGTTATCAAGATACTCTAGTGTTAGTGATTAACATGATTTCATGGTCTAAGGACTAGGATTACTTCGTATGATGTTATAGCAATATAAACTCAATGACTTTGATCGTAATGCTATACTTTGGATGAATGTTCATCACATCATTTCCCCAATGTTGTTATCTCGTTATTAACGACATCCAATGTCCATGATCTGGAAACTTTGATCATCTTGTTAATCAATGATCTAGTTTAAAGAGAGGCATAATTAGGAACTTTCCATTAGTTTATTAAACACACATGTATTAATGTTTTCGTATTAATACAATTATAGCATGCAAAATAAACATCTATCATATACTTGGAATATACATAATAACAACTTTATTATTGCCTCTCAGGGCATATTCCCTTCAGTCTCCCACTTGCACTAGAGACAATAATCTAGTTACATAGTGATAAATCTAACACCCATGGAGTTCTGGTGTTGATCATGTTTTGCCCTAGGGAGAACTTTAGTCAACAGATCAACAACATTGAGATCCATGTGTACTTTACAAATATTTATATCTCCATCCTTAACATGCTCTCGGATGGAGTGAAACTGGCGCTTAATATGCTTGGAATTCTTGTGAGACCTTGGTTCCTTGGCGTTGGCTATGGCTCCATTGTTGTCACAATAGATAACCATTGGTCCAACGCACTAGGAAGCACACCTAGTTCGATTATGAACTCCTTCATCCAAACCACTTCCTGCGTTGCTTGTACAGCAGCAACATATTCCGCTTCCGTCGTGGATCCAGCCACCACAGGTTGTTTGGAACTCCTCCAACTAACTGCTACTCCATTCAAGAGAAATACATATCCGGATTGAGACTTAGAGTCATCCGGATCAATGTCAAAGCTAGCGTCTACATAACACCTGGCGACCAGCTCTTCTTCACCTTTGTATACAAGAAACATATCCTCGGTTCTTCTTAAGTACTTAAGGATATTCTTGACCGCTATCCAGTGTTCCGTACATGGATCTGATTGGTACCTACTAGTTAAACTAACAACATGTGCCACATCTGGTCTTGTACATAGCATGGCGTACATTATAGAGCCTATAGCTGAAGCATAGGGGATTTTATCCATTATCTCTCTTTCTTCTGCCATAGCCGGACTTTGAGTCTTACTCAATGTCTTGCCTTGCAACATTGGTAAGAACCCCTTCTTACTTCCATCCATTTTAAACTTCTTTAAAATCTTATTAAGGTATGTATTTTGTGATAGCCCTATCAGGCGCCTTGATCTATCTCTATAGATCTTTATGCCTAATATGTATGACGCTTCACCTAGGTCCTTCATCGAAAATCTGTTGTTTAGATAACTTTTAACACTGTTTAAAAGATCTATATCATTTCCAATCAATAATATGTCATCCACATATAATATTAGAAATGGCACATTGCTCCCACTCACTTTCTTGTAAATACAAGCCTCTCCATAAGTTTGGATAAATCAAAACTCTTTGATCACTTCACCAAAGTGGAGATTCCAACTCCGTGATGCTTGCTTCAGTCCATAGATGGATCGCTGAAGCTTGCACACCTTGTTAGCATCCTTAGGATTAAAAAAACCATTTGGTTGTATCATATATAATTCTTCTTCAATGTTTCCATTGAGGAATGCAGTTTTGACATCCATCTGCCATATCTCATAATCGAAATAAGCAGCAATTGCTAACATAATCCTAACTGACTTTAGCATCACTATGGGAGAGAATGTCTCATCGTAGTCAACCCCTTGAATTTTTCAAAACCCCTTTGCGACAAGTCGAGCTTTATAGACAGTTACATTACCATCAGCATTAGTTTTCCTTTTGAAAATCCATTTATTCTCAACGACATTTCGGTCGTGAGGTAAGTCCAGCAAGGTCCAAACCTGGTTTTCATACATGGATTCCATCTCAGATTTCATGGCTTCTAGCCATTTTTTGGAATCCGGGCTCATCATAGCTTCTTCATACGTCGTCGGGTTATCTATTTCATTGACCATGAAATTCATAACAGGATTGCCGTACATTTCATGAGTTGCACATGTCCTGCTCGACCTGGGAGGTTCGGTAGTGTCCTCTTTCGGAGTTTCATGATCATTTTCATTAGTTCCCTCTTCATTCGGTGAAGTCAACTTCGAAACAATTTCCGGCGCTGCGCTACTCGTCGTTGCATGAAGAGAAGGTTCAATGACCTCTTCGAGTTCTACCTTCCGACTACACACGCCTTTCGCGAGAAACTCTTTCTCTAGAAAGGATCCATTCTTGGCAATGAAAACCTTGCCTTCAGATCTGTGATAGAAGGAATACCCAATAGTTTCCTTAGCGTATCCTATGAAGACGCATTTTTCTGCTTTGGGTTCGAGTTTATCCAGTTGAAGTTTCTTCACATAAACATCAAAACCCCAAACTATAAGAAATGACAGCTTAGGTTTGTTTCCAAACGATAGTTCATACGGTGTCTTTTCAACGGATTTAGATGGTGCCTGATTTAGATTGAATGCAGCAGTTTCCAGTGCATAGCCCCAAAATGCAGTGGCAAGTCAGTTAGAGACATCATAGATCGAACCATATCTAATAAAGTATGATTACGATGTTCTGACACACCATTACATTGTGGTGTTCTAACAGGTGTGAGTTGTGAAACAATTCCACACTCTTTCATATGTATGCTAAACTCGTAACTTAGATACTCACCTCCACAGTCAGACCATAGAAATTTGATCTTTCTATTACGATGATTTTCCACTTCATTCTGAAATTCCTTGAACTTTTCAAAGGTTTCAGATTTGTGTTTCATAAAATAGATATACCCATATCTACTCAAATCATCTGTGAAAGTAACAAAATAACGATAACCACCACACGCCGACACACTCATTGGACCGCATACATCAGTATGTTTGATTTCCAATAAATCTGTCGCTCGTTCCATTGAACCGGAAAAAGGTGTTCTAGTCATCTTGCCCATAAGGCATGGCTCACATGTATCAAATGATTCAAAGTCAAGTGATTCCAAAAGTGCATCAGAATGGAGTTTCTTCATGCGTTTAACACCAATATGACCTAAACGGCAGTGCCACATATATGCAGATATATCGTCATCAAGTTTAATTCTTTTAGCATCAACATTATGAATATGTGTAACACTGTTATTGAGATCTAATAGAAATAAACCATTCATCACACGTGCATGACCATAAAAGATATCATTCATATAAATCGATCAACCATTGTTTTTGGATTTAAATGAATAACCACATCGCATTAAACAAGATCCGGATATAATGTTCATGCTCAGTGCAGGCACCAAATAACAATTATTTAAGTTTATAACTAATCCTGATGGTAGGTGGAGAGGCAGCGTTCCGACGGTGATCACATCGACTCTTGATCCATTGCCGACACGCATCTTGACCTCACCCCTTGCTAGTGGTCGCTTGGTTCGCAGCCCCTGATTCGAGTTACATATATTAGCAACCAATCCAGTATCAAATACCCAGGTGCTACTGCGAGTACTAGTCAAGTACACATCAATAACATTTATATCATATATACCTTTGTTTGCCTTGCTGGCCTTCTTGTCTGCCAAGTACTTGGGGCAGTTGCGCTTCCAATGGCTAGTCCCCTTGCAATAGTAGCACTCGGTATGAGACTTAGGGCCAGCTCGGGATTTCTTTTCAGGTGCGGCAACAGATATGCCGCCCTTCTTTCCCTTTTGCTTACCCTTCCTGTCTTTCTTGAAATAAGTGGTCTTATTGATCATCAACACTTGATGTTCTTTCTTGATCTCCACCTCTGTAGTCTTAAGCATTGACAGAAGCTCGGGGAGAGACTTCTTCATGCCCTGCATATTGTAGTTCATCACGAAGCTCTTGTAGCTAGGTGGGAGATATTGGAGAACACGATGTATGCCTATGTCAATGGGAATCGTTATTCCCAAGGACACAAGCCTATCAACGTACCCAGACATTTTGAGTATGTCCTCGCTAATGGAGTTGTTCTCTTCCATCATGCAGCTAAAGAACTTTTTAGAAGCATTATAACTCTCTATGGCAGCATGGGTATTGAAAATCATTTTCAATTCGCCCATGGTATCAAAGGCATTGCCGTTTTCGAAACGCTTTCAAAGTTCTACCTCTAGCCCATACAGTATGCCGCAATGAACTAATTCGTGGTCCTCCCGATGAGTCAGATAAACGTTCTTTTCCTCGTCAACGGCATCAGGAGCTGGTGGGGGGCCTAGCGGAGCTTCTAGCACATACATCTTGTGTGCAACATTGAGGAGAATCCTCAAGTTCATGGCACATTCGGTAAAGTTGCTACCATTCGTTTCAAGTTTCTCTTTCTCCATGAACACATTAAATTAAAAGTAGGTGGTGCCATCTACAACAGAATTTGTAAAGTTTAGACTAAGTTTATGATAGATCGAGTTTAACTAATCCAAATTACAAATGAACTCCCACTCAAAAACAACATCCCTCGTGTCTTTTGGTGATTACATGAACCAAATCCACTACACCAAGTCTGGTAATCAAGTGAGTCGGTGTAGTTTCAAAGGCGAGCATCAATATGGGCATCATATCAATTATATGACTCATGCTTAACCTTTCGGTCCGTGTTCCGAGGCCATGTATGTACATGCTAGGCTCGCCAAGTAATAACCTTAGTACTCACGTGTGTAAAACTGTCTTACACCGGAAATATGATTGTGGATTCAAGTACACCCGATCATCATGTGATGTCTTGAAGCAGCGAAACATAAACGGTGCATACTTAAGGAAGAACACATTTTTATCTTGATATCTAAATGAGGGATCATCTTATAATGCTACTAAAAGTGCCAAACTAGCAATATAAGATGCGAACATCATATGTGTAAAGTGGGATGATATGGTCCATACATTTGATCACCATCATATGCATCGTGGTATGATCTCTATCATTCGTTTGTGTGTAAGGCCAAGGTCTATGGGACTTACATGTTAAGTGTGTTGTAAGGGTATCTACCATACATCAACTTACAACATTACCATATCATGACACTAGCCCAGCAACAATCTAAACTAGACGCCTCTAATTTATCCATTGCAAGTTTTACGTGGCTTAGGGCTTTCAGAGATAGAACCGGTCTTACCTACGAACATGGAACCACAACAATGATAACTAAGTTATTAGCAACTCGTTGTAAATCAAATATTGACTATAGTAGGAGAGATAGACACCCGCCAGCCACTTATGCAAAACTAGTTGCATGTCAGTCGTGGAACCGGTCTCATGTGCGATGACATGTAAAGTTGGTCTGGGCAGCTTCATCCTACTATGCCACCAATATCCAAAATACATGAAAGAATAAATAACATGATCATCATCGCCCACATATAAACATATGTGTACTACCCGTGCAAAGCACCTACGCATTGATCAGGCTCTGATACCACTATTGGGTTCACAGAATAGAAAACAAAAAATTTCCTACGATGGGAACTATACGCCAAGATCTATCTACTAGATACAATAAATGGGTGGATATACATCCATGGAGAACTTACCCTCGAAGACAACAAAGCTTTGTTAATGGGTTGGAACTCGTGGATGATGTAGTCGAACGCTTGCCGATCTCAAGATCGTGTGGAAGTCCTAGCATCACAAATAAGCAGCACATCCGTCCTCGGACACACGCTCAGGCCACCGAACAACCTCCACCTCCTCGCTCCAACGAATCAGCGGAAGGAGCAACTCCTTCTAGATGAAAACCCACCGGGACCATGTATCTCGCTAATCCGAGACCATGGGGAATATATATAGAGGGGGAGAGAGATCCTTCACGAGGAGGTGTCCTTTGTGAGGAGGTGAGGGGGGCCTTTTATAGGGAGAGGGGGGGCATCCCCTCCCATGGCCGGCCCCATGGGAAGGTGCCCCCACCTCTTCCCTCATTCATGTGGTGAAGCTCCACTCACATAAATCTAGCCTCCACTCAAAATTCCACTCACATGCATTAAATTTCCACCAAATTTAATAAAACTCTCATTAAATAAAACTTGTTTATTTATTTTATTCATAATTTTGTTAATTACTTTAATTAACAAACATTCACATATAACCCCTTGCAACATTTCAATATCACATGCAGAACCAGTTTATGCAATTTCACCTGAAACAATTCCGGTTTCCATCAAAATGATTCCAGCAGGTTGCAATTCTTTCGTCTGAAACATATATGCTCCAAATGGTGTTTGGCCACCCTTAAGTGTGTCACCCTACGGTTCGCGAATAATGCAAACATAATTGAGACTCCTCTCAGATCAATAATCAGAAGCGGGACCTGGAGATCCATTCTGACTCCTGCACATTCAACGATGACTTCTGTGATCGTCGGAACCTTTAACGCTAGTAACTTAATCCCTTTGTCTCACGATATATTACATGTCTGAGATTGGATCATTGGTATCCAAATACCTAGTTTGATCTCGTTACCGACATGCACTCTTTTCTCGTTCCCATGATATAACATTCTAGTGATCACATCACTTGCTTGCAAGCTATTCTCAATGTGATATCACCGAGAGGGCCCAGAGTATATCTATCCGTCATCGGGATGGAGAAATCCCACTCTTGATCCATGAGCCTCTACATAATACTTTCGTAGCACTGAACCCATCTTTATAGTCACCTTTTTATGGTGTGACGTTTGATGTCATCAAGATACTCCTCTGGTGTTAGTGATTAACATGATCTCATGGTCTAAGGACTAGGATTACTTCGTATGATGTTATAGAAATATAAACTTAATGAATGTAATCGTAATGCTATACTTCGTATGAATGTTCATCACATCATTTCCCCAATGTTGTGACCTCGTTATTAACGACATACAATGTCTATGATCAGGAAACTTTGATCATCTTGTTAATCAATGAGCTAGTTTAAAGAGAGGCATAACTAGGAACTTTCCATTTGTTTATCAAACACACATGTATTAACGTTTCCATATTAATACAATTATAGCATGCAAAATAAACATCTATCATATACTTGGAATATACATAATAACAACTTTATTATTGCCTCCCAGGGCATATTTCCTTCGAAAACACACACATGCAATGACTCTAGTGGTTGTTTAGGAAAAGAACACACATCCAATGAAACTGGTGGATCCATGTTGTTTAGGTAAACAACACACATGCAATGACTCTGGTGGTGATTTAGGAAAGGAAGACAAATGCACTTACTATGGACGTGGTTTATAAAAGGAACACACATGCAATGACTCTGGTGGATGCATGTGCTTTAGGAAAAGAACACACATGCAATGACACTGGTCGATCCATGTGGTTTAGGAAAACAACACACATGCAATGACACTGGTGGATCAATGTTGGTTTAGGAAAGGAACACACATGCAATGACTCTGGTGGATCCATGTGGTTTAGGAAAAGAACACACATGCAATGACTCTAGTGATGGTTTCGAAAAGGAATACACATGCACTGACACTAGTGGATCCATGTGGTTTAGGAAAACAACACACATGCAATGACTCTAGTGGTGGTTCAAGAAAAGAACACACATTCAATGACACTGGTGGATCCATGTGGTTTAGGTAAGGAACACACATGCAATGACTCTGGTGGTGGTTTAGGAAAGGAAGACACATGCAATGACTCTGGATGTGGTTTGGGAAAGGAACACACATGCACTGACTTTAGTGGATCCATGTGGTATAGGAAAAGAACACACATGCAATGACACTGGTGGATCCATGTGGTTTAGGAAAGGAACACACATGCAATGACTCTAGTGGTGGTTTAGGAAAAGATTAGAGACATGCAATGACTCCAGTGATGGTTTAGGAAAAGAACACACATGAAATGACTTTGGTGGATCCATGTGGTTTAGGAAAACAACACACATGCAATGACTCTATTGGTGGTTTAGGAAAAGAACATTCATGCAATGACACTGGTGGGTCCATGTGATTTGTGAAAAGAACACACAGGCAATAACTCTAGTGGTGGTTTAGGAAAAGATGACACATGCAATGACTCTCGTGGATCCATGTGGTTTATCTAAAGAACACACCTGCAATGACTCCAGTGGTGGTTTATGAAAGGAACACAAATGCAATGACACTGGTGGATCCATGTGGTTTAGGAAAAGAACAACCATGCAATGATTCTAGTGGTTGTTTAGGAAAAGAAGACACATTCAGTGACTCTGGTGGTGGTTTAGGAAAAGAACACACATGCAATGACTTTGGTGGATGCATGTGGTTTAGGTAAAGAACACACATGTGGTACGTTGCAAACGTATCTATAATTTTTCATGTTCCATGCTTGTTTTTATCTACTTTCTTATGTTTTGTCCACACTTTGGAGTACTTTCTATACACTTTCTTGGACTAACCTATTAACAAGAGCCACAGTGCCAGCTGCCTGTTTTCTGCTGTTTTTGGTTCGAAAATGAATATTCTCGGAATTGGACGGGAGAAAAGCCAATTTTAGTTTTTCACCGAGGGACACACGGAGCCAGAATACAAGACGGAGAGGGGCCAGAGGGCCACCACACCACCTGGCCGCACGGCCATGCCTGGCCCACGCCAGGGGGTGGTGTGGCCGCCTCGGGCACCCCCTCGGCCTCCCCTTTCGCCTATAAGATGCCTCTGATACAGAAACCCTAAGTACCGATAAAAATTCCACGAAAGAGTCTGTAGCCACCATCATCTCCATCCCTAGATCGGGAGAGATCTGAAGCTCTTCCGGTCACCCTGCCGGAGGGAAGAATTCACCCTGGAGGCCTGCTTCATCATGCAAGCCTCCGGTGTGATGCGTGGGTAGTTCCTCCTTGGACTACGGGTCCATGTAGTAGCTAGATGGCTGGTTCTTCTCCTTTGTGCTATCATGTTTAGATCTTGTGAGCTCTGTTCATGATTACGATCATCTATTTGTAATCCTACATGTTGTGTTTGCGGGGATCCGATGGATATTTAGATGCTATTTCAGATTGATTATTGATTCTATCATGTCTTTGTTATTTGTGATCTTGCATGCTTTCCGTTGTTAGTAGCTATCTTGGACAAGTAAATGTTAGCAACTCCAAGAGTTAGTATTTATGCTCGATAGTGGGTTCGTGTCTCTAGTAATCTGGGGAAGTGACAGAAATCTCTAAGGTACTAGATGTGCTGTTGCTACTAGGGAGAAAACAACAATCCTTTGTACATAGAACAATCGTATTGTTTACTTTACACGCAATGCGTAATACAATTATTTGTTGCTTGCAACTTAATACTGGAGGGGGTTCGGATGATAACCTGAAGGTGGATTATTAGTCATAGATGCAATTGGATTACGGTCTATGTATAATGTTGTAATGCCCAATCGAATCTCAAAGGAGTCAAGATGATTAGTATAAGCATGTATTTCTTTCTCGATGTTTGTCAATTGCCCCGCTGTAATTTGTTCACCCAACATGTCATCTATCTTAAGGAGAGCCACCACTAGTGAACTATGAACCCCGGGTCCTTTCTTTTACCAGCAATCTACAACTGTTTACTATTTTCTGTCTACTTTCTGCAAACTATTACTCTCTTCCACACAATACGTTTAATCCTTTGTTTTCAGTAAAACTGGTGAGATTGACAACCTCACTGTAAGTTGGGGGCAAAGTTCTGTGGTTGTGTTGTGCAGGTTTCCACGTTGCTGCTGGCGCCGGTAGTGCTCCCTGCCAAAGTCTAGCCAGTAACACCTTGGAGGTGTTTCCTTGCTCCTACTGGATTGATAACCTTGGTTTCATAACTGAGGGAAAACTTACTGATGTGCTCATCATACCTTCCTCTTGGGGTTCCCCAACGAGCTCGTTAATACACGACTCAGCAACATGCAATGACTCTGGTGGATCAATGTGGTTTAGGAAAGGAACACACATGCAATGACTCTAGTGTTGGTAATACACATACAATGAATCTGGTTGATCCATGTTGTTTAGGAAAAGAACACGCGTGCAATGACTCTAGTGGATCCATGTGGTTTAGGAAAAAAACACATGCAATGACTCTAGTGGTGGTTTAGGGAAAGAACACACATGCAATGACGTTGGTGGATCCATGTGGTTTAGGAAAGGAACACACATGCAATGAATCTATTGTTGGTTTAGGAAATAAGACACATGCAATGACTCTTGTGGATCCATGTGGTTTAGGAAAATAACACACGTTCAATGACTCTAGTGGTGGTTTAGGAAAAGAACACACATGCAATGACACTTCTAGATCCATGTGGTTTAGGAAAAGAACACACATGCAATGACCCTAGTGGTGGTTTAGGAAATGAAGACACATGCAATGACTCTGGATGTGGTTTAGGAAAGGAACACGCATGCAATGACTCTAGTGGATCCATGTGTTTTAAGAAAACAAGACACATGTAATGACTCTTGTAACATCCTAATTTCAACAACCCTGATTGGTTGTCCAGAATGCAAAAATCAGGGGGAACAAAAACATTTTCTTTTTTAGGGATAAAGTGTTTGCCTGTTATTTTACTATGTTTATGAGTATGATTGTGTATTAGAAGATATACTCCTTACCTCAATACTAGTTGACAAAAGCTACTTCCCACAACTGTCTTGGCTTAATTTCCATATTTTCAAATGTTCTGGCATTTCAAAACCTGAGACAAGAAGCCTTTGCAAACCAACTATTTTAGTAGCTTCTATTTCCCTAAACTATGGAGAGCAACCTATTATAATCTCCTTATGTTTTATAGACAGAACCTTCAACCATTCTTATCTCTAGGTTTCCCAAAACCTCCTTTTAAAGCTTTTGAATTCTACTATTGGTAGATATACCAAGGACTCTCATCTTATCCAAACCACAACCTTTTCAAAATACCCATCCTTACCTCGAGCTAGGCTTGATGGTAACCCTAGTAGTAGGTCTGCTTAGTTTATAAGATGAGTTGCCTTGATCTGCTGCCTAATGAATTGCCTTGATCCGCTGCTTGATTTGTATGCTTAGGAGATAGTATGAGCTACTCTAGGAGCTCATCACTAGGATCAAGAGGTTTCCAAATCACCACACCCTAAGCAAGAATACAAAGCAGGATCTAATCTCTAGATACTAGGTGATCATCTAAAACCCTTAACCAGATCAATTTTGAAGATATCCCTTCTAGAAGTTTCCAAGTCAATGAAGACCAATATCAAGCATGGATCCTTTCTACTCAATCTACCCTTAAACATCATCCACTTGATGATGCTTGGGTACCTTGCAACCCATCAAAAACATCCCCTCTCATGCTCTAGTCAAAAACCCTAAATCTGCTAAATTTGGCAGTCTGGAAAACTATTTCCAACATCACCTTTTTGAATGCCCCCCTTTCTCAACCCTTCTGTATTTTTGAAAATGCATCTGAACCATATTGTTAACCATCCTAAGGACTACCAAGTCCCACTCTTTACCTTGGTTAGATCATCTTCCAACCTATTTGTTCTTGATGGTTTTGCAGGCAAGAAAATAACTATTCCTGCAAATCTAGTCAACATGCCTACTTTGACAGAAGCTCACACCATCATCCAACCTTCTATCGACCAACTCTTTGCAGGTTTGTGTTCAACTCATATAGGTCTATCAATATCTACTTCACTTGTTCCAAGTGGATCTTTGTGCTTCTTAAACCCACAAGGTTTTGAAGGCTAGTTGATAATCTGCGTTGGGAAGCTTATTTTATTCAAAGTTTGAAAGCCTGTCTTGGTGAACTCAAGCAAGATCAAGCTCAAAACTATATACCATGTTGATGTACATAACTTGCTATATCCATACATCTACCCCATGCCCCAAGGGGAGATCTGAGCTCCAACATCCAACAAGGTTTTGGTGGCATGAAAACAATCTTAGCCAAGATCCTTAAATCTCTAGTTTTCCCCAAGATCAACTTGGATTCTCCAATCCCAAGGTTGAAAATGCTTGTTACACCTTATCTACATCATCAAGATTTATCAAATATTATCCATAATTAGTATGGCTCCAAATCTAATTAATCTCTTTAATAGACAGAATCTCCAAAACTCCTTTCCCAGGGGAAAGCGTGGTTTTTGCCAAAACACTTCCCCAAATTTTAGCTCAATTGAGATCAATAAATCATACTCTATCTTCCCACCTCCAAGATAAATATTTTTGAAGAACTTTATTATTTCGTTTTGCCTATTTTCTTAAATGGCAGAAATGGAATAGTAATTGTTTTAAATACTTTCAAGCCACAATAATCCTTGGAAAACTCCTCTAAGTGTGTATTCACATTTGGGACGTTATCACATCAGAAACCAACCTATTCCAATGTAAAAATATCAAATGAGCTTCTAGAAACTACTTCTGCACTTTTTGAATAAATGTTCTTAAGTGGAATTTAAATCCTTAGAAAAATCTAAAACAAATCCTAGAGAGGTACCTCGACTCCATATACCTACCAGTATCATATTACCACCTTGCCACATGAAAATTATGAAACTTCCTTCATAACTATATTTTTTTATCAAACTTGGCAAACTAGCTAAACACTTGAGCTAAATCAAGTCAAATCCTTAGCAAAGCTTCTCTAGCACCCCTCTCCAGCACCATGAACCCCTCTGGTCGAAGTGCACCGTAGCATCACCCAGTAGCAGCTTGTCCTCTAGTGCTTGGACACTAGAGCTTAACCTCATGTGGGTGTCTTGCCTTGCAAACTTATTTACTCACCTTGCTGCTGCTGCACCCTGCCCCTATGCCCATAGAAACGACCAGAGCACCAGCCCCTCTCACCCCACCGCCCTCCACGCCCAATGGATGGCCAGCTCCCTCCCCTTGTCCTCCCATAGACTTGTGCCACCATGGACCTCTCCCCTTGGTTTATAAGGCCACAGGCCCTCCCATCACTCCCATTATCCACTCATTTGCTTCCTTTCCCTTCCTCTTACCACCCCAGCCTCTCCCCTTCTTTGTGTTGCCCGTGAGAGAGGAGGAAGAGCTTCGACCTCCTCCATGGAATCGAGCTAAGCCCCGTCTCCCTTTCTCATATCCCTCTGCATGTCACGGTAGGGTGATCCCCTCTTTCCCCTCTCTCTGATACTGCTATTTTGGTGGCCAGGGACTGCCCCTACCGTCGCCGCCGTTGAGCTCCGACGAGGTTGCTCTCGGGCTTCCTCGCGCGAGCCAGATCCCGGCGTGGAAACCCACCATGCCGCCCATCCCCGAGGTCGTCGTCGTCGACCGCGTCCCCCTGGCTCCTCCCCGACCGTCGGCGAGCCTCGGGTGAGCCTCCCCGCGCCCCGCTCCCCTCTGCTAGGGTTTCTTCCCTGCCGCGCCGTCGAGAGGAAGAGGACGAACAAGTGTCCACACCCGGATTTTTTTTAATCCCAGATGCTCGTTATGCCATACCTTGCAATCCCAGGATTACCATTTTTGCGAGACATAACGGATTGGATATCACAGTACATCATCCATTACAAACCATACATAAGGTCTTACACAAATAAGGATCTCATGATCTAGTCTTAATACAACAAGCAGCGGAAATAAAAGATAGCATAGCGGTGGGGTCCATCTTAAGGCACGAGCAATCTTGTGACGAATATAGTCCTAGTTATCATAGCCGTCCTAATGACCATCCTCCTGATAGTTTCCTTCATAGTCTGGCCATGAGAATTGCCAGGGACAAAAGCCATGAGTACTCGCAAACTACTATTATCAGGTACTATAGTTCTAAGTTAAAGTGCTAGAGCTAAGTTTAACTATAAAGTTAAGTTTGAAACCTAAGCTGAGTTCAGAAGCAAAGAAAGATAAGGTAAAGTTCTAGAATCACTTAAGTTGGGAAGCTATTATCATAAACACAACCCTGTTGTGGTCAAGTCAAAGTTCATCATTCATTTCAAGTTATTTGGAAAATATCTGACAACGAAACAGTATGGCCATTCCAACTGTCCATAACCGCGGACGCGGCTATTCGAATAGTTTGACACTCTGCAGAGGTGGTACACTTTCACCACAAGATTCGATACATCTGTCAGGGATAACCCTGAATCATCATACTTAGTATGCATATAATCAAACATAACCTTCCCTTTACACACCCTAGTATAAGAACCTCTCCTATGAGCATGGCCTCCCAACCATGACCATCAGTCATCTTGGGCACTGCATAGGTGGACATCATTGAGAGGTAGCCTCAGCTCAAACCTCTCCCGTGAGGGAACTAATACTAATGCATATAAATTTCCAGCTAAGCCTTACCCAATTCAGGTAGTGTGGTTGTACGGTAAATTTGGAATGGTATCGCATCCGAATCCAACCATCAGTTTTATAAAAGGGTTAAGGCTCATGCCCCAACATTTTCATCATCATCAACCAGTTGTGTTTCTCAACACATGTCAAAACATTTCAATAGAATGACTCATCATTCCAAGGTTTTCATAATCCATTTTCACCAAGTGTTCCCATCTAAAGTGACTCAAGTTTTTGATCTACTCTAACTACTAAGTTAAGAGTGTTCACTAAGGTGGAAAAGATGGGTTCAATCTCATGCCATAGAATGACATCTAAAGGGTTCTAAATAAGTCAAGTTTTATACTTTTTATGCTACCTTCAAAAACAAGTAAAGAACTTTATATAACCTAAGTGGGGTAAAACTTGTAACTAAGACTTGCGGTACTATTACTTAATAAGGGGTGTGATCAAAGCATGCTTAAGGCATCTTTGCTAAACCATCTAGTTTGATTCTAGTTTGCTAAGTACTACACTTGCAAGTACTAACTTGCAAGGGTCAATCTTGGATATTCCTAGCTTGCACTGTTAATGGTGGCTTGCCTTGGTTGGTGCAGTGGTTGAAGTTTTCTTCGTCTTCGTCTTGATAGCACTCCTCCTCCTCGTAAGCTTGGTCGGTACTATCTTCTATAACAATACATACAGAGTAGACAATCACCAAACACTACTTAACTAGGCTAGATAGCATTCTAAGACACACAATTGATGATCTATTATCATCACAAGCATCACACGTTTAATTCAATAGTTTCTTTCTTTTTATTTTAGAAAAGTAATTTCTACTCATTGAAAATTTAAATAAGATTTAATATTCACCACTTAAAATATGGGATCGTGTTGACACATGTCATCACCACATATTCTAACATGTGGTAATGAGATTTAAGGGTTGGATCAATATTACTTTGGTTTAAGTTCATTATTTAATGATTTAAAGTGACTAGAAATGCCTATATAGCATTATTTTCATACTAGTACAAAGTCACTACATGTAAACCTTAATAATATTACATATTTGGATAGATATGATGAAATGTGATTTTTGAGAGTTGGAATCAACTCAAAAGCTAACTTGGTTGATTTTATAAAAATGTTGCAAGTTGCAAATGCTTTTGTTTTGTTATTTTTATTAGGAAAGATCTATAACTCTAATTTAATTAAATCCAATGGGCTTGGATTGATCATTTCCATACCTTTCAGACAAGATTGCTTTCATGCAATTTGGATTTGTCAAACTCACAGAATTGAATTTTAAACTAGTGGACAGAAACTAGATTTAACTAAAAAGAAAAATCCAGATTTGAATGGGTGGGCTAGCGCGGGAAAAGAAATGGGCCGGCACAGTGGCGCTCCGCGGCACGGGGATCAACTGACAGGGGGGTCCCACTTGTCAGCGGCACTTAACACGCGAAACGGTACGCGTGCTGTGGGCCGTAGGATTAGAAGCGATATCTACGGCTGAGGGTCGTCGTCGACAACGAACAGGTCGTCGTGACTCGAACCCTAAGCTTCGGTGGGGGTCTCTTGAGGCGTGCAGGGCTCCAGCGAGGTCGGGCGGGCAAGCAGCGTGGAAGACGACGGCGAGGCGAGGCGCGGTTGCGGCGGAGCTTGGGGTGGTCGCAATCAACGACGCCCTTCTCCTCCTGTCACGGCTGCTCCGACTCCAATTCTGACGAGGAAGAGCTCGTCTTGCTCCAGCTAGAGGTGGGTGAGGCTCAGAGAGGAGAGGGGAGTGGAATGGTGTGGAGAGAAGAGGCTGGGGAGGGCTCCTTTTATAGGCCCGACGGTGAGATCGAGCGAGATGGGCAGTCGACGGTGGCGACATGGCTACGGCGGGGTAGAGGCATGGCTGTGGGTGGCGATCGATGTGTGGTTCCCTGGCGGTGCTCTAGAACTTGAATGCGAGCATAGGGGCGGTGGCACGCGGTCTGGGCGTGGTGGCGCTCTGAGCGGCAGAGGCGTCCACGGCGAGCGGTGGCTGTGAGGCGTTGGGCAGCCAGCGGGGGTGTCTGGGGTGTTCTCCAGGTCGAGGCGGGGCGGCGGGCACGGGCTGCTGCAAAGGGGCAGTCTGTGCGAGCAGGGACCGAGCGTGCTCTGGGGGCGGCACTGGCATGGTGCGGTGGCACTGGGCGCGGTTTGTGCTCGATGGTCCACTGCTGCTCTTGGCTCGGGCAAGGGACAGGGGGTGGCGGTGAGCTCCTGGCTACCTACTAGACATGGCGAGGAAAGAGGGAATGGTCTGCTGGAGTGGGGCAAGGGTTGGCCGGCGAGGCATGGCTCGGCATGGCATGGCATGGATACTAGGAACAAGGGAGAGGGGTGTTAGGGGTTTGGTTAGATCAAGAGGGGACAGAGGAGATAAATGAAGATCATTTGGGGGCAAAACCTTGTAGTAAACAGTGAGCTAGGATTAGAGTAGATATTATGCATGCCAAGTGTTTGATTAAATGGCCGCATGAAAGAAAGTTTTGAATTTTGGTTTCAAATTTTTTGAGTGATCTCCACTAGTGATAGGTAGTCTCTGGTTGCAAGGGTTTTGAAAGTGGAGCTCAAAGAGAGGGTTTTTGAAATAGGGGTGATCTATGCATACGCATTAGATTCAATTTTAAACTGTCATTTAAAATACTTAACAGAATGTTTTTAGCAGATTAAAAGGTGGTTCTTGGTACCTCATTATGTGTACTAGCAAGGGGTGCAAAGATCAAGAATTGTTTCTGTTAAGTTTTGAGTACTAGGAATAGCCAAAGTAGGCATGGGAGTTAAATTTGCCAAAATGACCATTCCTCCTTTTTAATTCTTTTTGATTTGATTTTCGTTAGGAAAAGTTTTGGAATGATGTAGATGATGTTTAAATCACCTAAGAAACATTTTACAAGCATTGGATCATTCAATCATGGCAATTCAAACAACTTCTATTTTAAATGCACACATATATGAATGCTTTCATATTAATTTTGGAAAAGTTTTTGTTAACCCTATTTTTGGATGATTTAGATCTTGAGAAACTTGGATTGAAGTTTTGGGATGTTACACCCTATTTTTGGATGATTTAGATCTTGATAAACTTGGATTGAAGTTTTGGGATGTTACAAACCTTCCCCCCTTAAACAAAATCTCGTCCCGAGATTTACAAAGAAAACTAGGAACTAAAGAGATCTGGGAACTCTGTCCTAATGTAATCTTCTCGCTCCCAAGTAGCTTCCTCCTCGGTATGATTGCTCCACTGAATCTTGAGGAACTTTATACTCCTGGTCCTGGTGGTTCTGTAGGCTTCTTCTAAGATACGGATGGGTACTTCCCGATAGGTCAGGTCATTGTTGATTTCCACAGCTTTGTGATCGATGTTCTTGAAAACTTCATTCTTCTTAGGCACTTCCAAGCATTTGCGAAGTAACAAAATATGGAACACATTGTGGATGGCTGACATCTCTCCAGGCAGTTCTAGTTGATATGATACTTCTCCTCGACGGTTCAGAATCTTGAAAGGTCCGATATATCTGGGGGCTAACTTTCCCTTCAAACTAAAGCGTTGAGTTCCCTTCAAGGGTGAAAACTTGAGATATACAAAATCTCCAACATTGAAAGTCAGGTCTCTCCTTCTCTTGTCGGCATAGCTCTTCTGTCTGGATTGGGCGGTCTTGAGGTGCTCACGGACTTTGTGAACTTTCTCTTCTGCTTCTCGGAGAATGTCGGGTCCGAAGATCTGACTCTCTCCTACTTGCGACCAATTCAAAGGGGTACGCCACTTTCTTCCGTATAGGAATTCAAATGGTGCCATCTGCAAACTAGCTTGATAACTTTTGTTATATAAGAATTCTACGAAAGGCAGGCAGTCTTCCCATTTTGATCTGTATTCCAAAACACAAGCTCTAAGCATATCCTCTAAGATCTGGTTGACTCTCTCAGTCTGTCAATATATTTGCGGGTGATATGTTGTGCTGAAGTTCAACTTGGTTCCTAATCCTTCTTGGACTTTCTGCCAAAATCTCGAGGTAAACTGGGTTCCTCGATCTGATACGATGGTCTTGGGGGTTCCATGTAGACTAACAATCCTAGCAATGCATAGCTCTGCTAACTTTGCACTCTGGTAAGTGGTCTTAACAGGTATAAAGTGGGCTACCTTGGACAATCTATCAACTATGACCCAGATTGAGTCATTTCCCCTACTAGAAGTAGGTAAACCGGTGATAAAGTCCATTCCGACGGAATCCCATTTCCATTCCGGGATCTGCAATGGTTGCAATAGTCCTGCAGGTCTCTGATGCTCTGCCTTGACTCTTTGGCAGATGTCACACTTGGCGATGTAGCTTCCGATCTCTCTCTTCATCTTGTGCCACCAAAATTGCTCTTTCAAATCCTGATACATCTTTGTTCCTCTGGGGTGGATAGAATAAAGAGTATCATGAGCTTCCATCATGATAACTTCCTTAAGCTCCGAATCTACTGGAACACAGATACGTCCCTTGTACCACAGTACTCCTTCTTCGTCTTCGGTGAATCCAGGTACCTTTCCTGTACCAATACGACGTTTGATTCCATTGATACTTTCATTTACCTTCTGGGCTTACTTGATTTGGCTAATCAAAGTGGGTTGAAGTTCAATGCTTGCTAAGAATCCTTTGCTAACTAATTCAGTCCTGAACTGCTCGAATGCCTCATACAAACTTGGTTGCTTCTCCTTGATCATGGTGTTAAGCCTACACGGCAATCTGCTAAGAGCATCCGCTACCACATTGTCTTTGCCGAGGTGATAGTGAATGTCAAGGTCATAATCCTTGATTAACTCTATCCATCTTCTTTGCCTCATATTCAGCTCCTTCTGAGTGAAGATATACTTCAAGCTCTTATGGTCTGAGTAAATCTCACAGCGATTACCCATCAAATAATGACGCCATGTCTTCAATGCTAGAACCACGGCTGCTAGCTCAAGATCATGGGTCGGATAGTTCTGCTCATGCTGCTTCAGTTGTCGAGACAGATCCGGGATGACTTTGCCTTCTTGCATCAATACACATCCTAGACCAATCTTGGATGCATCACAATACACATCAAACGACTTCTTGATGTCTGGCATGATCAAAATTGGGGCGGATATCAATCTCTTCTTCAGCTCTGAAGCGGCTTCACATTTGTCTGTCCATTCAAACTTCTTGTCCTTCTTCAACAATTGGGTCATGGGTCGGGCGATGCTCGAGAATCCTTGTACGAACTTGCGGTAATATCCCGCTAATCCGAGAAATGAACGGACTTGGGTTTGAGTGGTTGGGGCTTTCCATTCCTCGACATCTTTGATCTTGGTGGGATCAACAGAGACTCCTCCAGCAGACACAATATGTCCTAGGAATCCTACTTCTTTCAGCCAAAACTCACACTTGCTGAACTTGGCATATAACTGATGCTCTCTCAGGGTTTCTAGGATGATTCTCAGATGTTGCTCATGCTCTTCTTCTGACTTGGAGTAGATAAGGATGTCGTTGATAAACACAACTACAAACTTATCTAGGAAATTCATAAAGATCTTATTCATGAGATTCATGAAATAAGCAGGGGCATTGGTTAATCCAAAAGACATAACTGTATACTCGTATAAACCATAGCGAGTAGTAAAGGCGGTCTTCGGAATATCCGTTGCACGAATCTTAAGTTGGTGATAACCAGTCCTAAGATCAATCTTTGAGAATACATGGGCTCCAGTCAACTCATCAAATAGATCCTCTATCTTTGGCAAAGGGTACTTGTTCTTGATGGTGACATCATTCAACTTTCGGTAGTCTGTACACAGACGATTGCCTCCATCTTTCTTGTCGATGAATAACACTGGTGATCTCCATGGCGATGCACTTGGTTGAATCAAGCCTTTGGCTAGCATAGCATCTAACTGCTTCTTTAGTTCCACTAACTCTGATGGGTTCATGCTATAAGGTCTCTGGGCTGTAGGTCCAGTTCCGGGGATTAGTTCGATAATGAACTCAATATCCCTATCCTGGGGCATACCTGGCAATTCATCTGGGAATACGTCGGGGTATTCACAAACTACTCTGACTTGGTCAATGGTGGGCAAGGCTACACTCTGGTTGCCCTTGAATTGACGGGGTAAGGTTTCAGAGATATGCTCTACTATTACTCCAGAACTACAGGTCATGGTGACGGCTTTCTTAGCACAGTCTATCAATCCTTGATGCCTTAACATCCAGTCCATACCTAGTACTACTTCCAATCCTTTGGTTCCAAGTACAATTAGGTTGGCATAAAAATCTATCCCATGTATTCTGATAGGTACAGCTTTGCAAAGTTTTCTAGCTTTTGTAGTTGAACCGGGGATTTGAACTATCATGACATGCTTCAGGTTTGTTGGGTGAATCTTACTAGTGCATACAAATTCTTCGGTGACAAATGAATGCGATGCTCCCGAATCAAACAATACTCTTGCTAAAACTGAGTTGACAGAAAACATACCCAGCACTACATCTGGCGCTTCACAGGCTATACGCATTCATGTGGAAGAGACGGCTGTTGCGGTTGTGAGGGTTCCCTAGGGCAAATCTCCTTCCTGGTTGAACATGACGCTGCTGCGGAGCTGGGGCATTGGCATTGGCATTCGCTGCAGTCTTCTTGGGACACTCATTGGAGTAGTGACCCTTCACTCCGCACTCAAAACAATTGATCTGGTACTTGTCCTTGACAGCGACAGGTACAGCATTGCTGCCAGTTCTGGGTGCAGTGTTGTTGTTGTTGTTGTTGCTCTTGGGAGGGGCACGGTTGAAATTGTTGGCATTGTCGGAGTTGTGATTGTTTCCTCCGGACTTCACATTGCCTCCGCTAAGGTTGGGGTAGCTTGGGCGAGAATTTGGGGGTCGGTTGTTCCTTGGTGCATATCCTGGTGAAGGGTTGGGACGGTACTTCTGGTGACTACTAGATCCAGACTGCTGCATCATATGATGCTTGCGATTGTCGTTTGCCTAGTTAATCTTCCCTTCCATCTGAATGGCAGAGTCGACTAGTTCTTCGATATCCTGAAAACGGATGTTGACGAGGACAATCTGCATCTCATCATGCAGTCCGTTCAAGAATCTCTCCTTCTTCTTGGCCTCCGTGTTGATCTCATCCGGTGCATATCTGGCAAGTGACAGGAATCTGTCATGGTACTCCACCACTGTCATTCTTCCTTGCTTCAATTCACAGAATTCATCTCTCATCCTATTGACGAGACCTTGCGGCACGTGGGTCCGGCTGAACTTGACTTTGAATGCTTCCCAAGTCATCACTTGGCCATGGTTCATATTGCGGATGCTATTCCACCAAGCTCTGGCATCTCCCGCTAGATAGTGGGTGGCGAAGAGAACTTTCTCATTTTCATCAACTCCTGCAACTTCGAGGTTGTTTTCCATGGTCTGTAACCTGTCATTAGCATCTAATGGGTTCTCAGATTGGTTGAAGATTGGGCGATTTGTGTTCTGAAATTTTTTGAGTTTGGATCCGTGGTGATCCTGATTTCCATGTCCTTGGTTTTTGAGAGCCATTTGGGCGATCTGCTACAATGTTGCTAAGTTGGCTTGACGCTCTGCCCTACTTGCTTCATCATCCACGATGAGATTCTGCAAGATCTGCAGCATTGGGTCCTGCGACGAGCTGCTCCCTCCTTGGTTTCCACGAGTCATCTGAAGATTGAGATAGATATAGGGGTAAGAGGGAAATTCTAAGGTTCATGGTTTTGGGTTTTCAAAGCTAAAACTTTGAGTTAGACTCAGGGTTTTCAACTAACTTCATTTTCAATCATGCAAGCAAGCACCCGATACAACACACACCACAACAATCAAAGGGGAAAACAGATGGTTTGATGAACCATTCTGTAAGCTACAATACAATGAGATGATACATCTCATGCTATGACAGTGCTCTAGTGCATCTACTCATTGTCGATGAAGTCGGAGTCTTCATCATCAGTGTAGAAGTCTACAGCATCTTCCTCTAGAAAGTCATCATCGTTGTTGAGGTAAGAATCCATATCTCCCTGGATGTCTTCACCCTCATCTTCTTCTTCCTTGGCGGCAAGCTGAGCTTCCTGCTCCTTGACGGTCTTCTCGAGGTCGGCCACCTTCTTGCAAAGTCGGGCGATGGTGCGATCCTTCTTTGCACGCTGGCGGCAAAGAGACTGGCGATCTTGGACGAGCAGTGCGAAAGTCTGGGCCTTCTGGTCGGCAATGGCACGGTTCTGGTTGGCTAACTCCCTGGCATTGTCCAGTTCCTGCTGTCTGTCATGAAGCAAGAAGTCAAGGTTCTCCACTTGACTCCTCAACTCTGTGTGACTTGGCATCTCCATCGGCATTCCCATGAAGTCATGTCTTGCATAGTGGGCAAAACGGGTTCCTTGGATCTTGTTAACGCTGAGGGCACCTAGACGTGCGAGAGCTTCATGCATTGCCCTGGCTAATCCATCTAGCCAGTTGTTCTCTCTCACGGAGAACTGAATTCTTCCAGAAGTTGGTGCTTCGATGCTTCCTCTAAGATCTGCGGTGACTAGCCACTGTAGGTCTCCTCCTGGGGGTCCGGGAAGTTGAGCTCCAAGAAACTCCGGATGTGGGCATCCGAGTAACTCTGACAATGAATCCAGATCCCTCTCGAAGATCAGCTAACCTCCGTTTCCCAACTGGTAAAACTTGCTGAACTGAGTCTCCATCTACAAGGATTAAGGATGAGGAAGTTAGTGAAGTGATCAAGTGTGTCAAATTTTAAGTACCAGTGTAAGAATTTTGAGGAACATGAATTTTTGAGAAAGAATGAGTTCACAAGGGTAAGAGAGGAAATATTTTTTCATAAATACTCACTTTGGTTTTGAAGCTAAGTTTTTGGTTTGGACGTCCATTCTAACTAGGGTCTCCTATGGTCAGGATGGCCCTGATACCAACTTGTCAACACCCGGATTTTTTAATCCCAGATGCCCGTTATGCCATACCTCGCAATCCCAGGATTACCATTTTTGCGAGACATAACGGATTGGATATCACAGTACATCATCCATTACAAACCATACATAAGGTCTTACACAAATAAGGATCTCATGATCCAGTCTTAATACAACAAGCAGCGGAAATAAAAGATAGCGTAGCGATGGGGTCCATCTTCAGGGGCACAAGCAATGCTGACGAAGGCAGATAGTCCTAGTTGTCATAGCCATCCTGATGACCATCCTCCTGATAGTCTCCTTCATAGTCTGGCCATGAGAATAGCTAGGGACAAAAGCCATGAGTACTCTTTAAGTACTCGCAAACTACTATTAACAGGTACTATAGTTCTAAGTTAAAGTGCTAGAGCTAAGTTTAACTATAAAGTTAAGTTTGAAACCTAAGCTGAGTTCAGAAGCAAAGAAAGATAAGGTAAAGTTCTAGAATCACTTAAGTTGGGAAGCTATTATCATAAACACAACCCTGTTGTGGTCAAGTCAAAGTTCATCATTCATTTCAAGTTATTTGGAAAATATCTGACAACGAAACAGTATGGCCATTCCAACTGTCCATAACCGCGGACGCGGCTATTCGAATAGTTTGACACTCTGCAGAGGTGGTACACTTTCACCACAAGATTCGATACATCTGTCAGGGATAACCCTGAATCATCATACTTAATATGCAGATAATCAAACATAACCTTCCCTTTACACACCCTAGTATAAGCACCTCTCCTATGAGCATGGCCTCCCAACCATGACCATCAGTCATCTTGGGCACTGCATAGGTGGACATCATTGAGAGGTAGCCTTAGCTCAAACCTCTCCTGTGAGGGAACTAATACTAATGCATATAAATTTCCAGCTAAGCCTTACCCAATTTAGGTAGTGTGGTTGTACGGTAAATTTGGAATGGTATTGCATCCGAATCCAACCATCAGTTTTATAAAAGGGTTAAGGCTCATGCCCCAACATTTTCATCATCATCAACCAGTTGTGTTTCTCAACACATGTCAAAACATTTCAATAGAATGACTCATCATTCCAAGGTTTTCATAATCCATTTTCACCAAGTGTTCCCATCTAAAGTGACTCAAGTTTTTGATCTACTCTAACTACTAAGTTAAGAGTGTTCACTAAGGTGGAAAAGATGGGTTCAATCTCATGCCATAGAATGACATCTAAAGGGTTCTAAATAAGTCAAGTTTTATACTTTTATGCTACCTTCAAAAACAAGTAAAGAACTTTATATAACCTAAGAGGGGTAAAACTTGTAACTAAGACTTGGGGTACTATTAGTTAATAAGGGGTGTGATCAAACCATGCTTAAGGCATCTTTGCTAAACCATGTAGTTTGATTCTAGTTTGATAAGTACTACACTTGCAAGTACTAACTTGCAAGGGTTAATCTTGGATAGTGTTATCTTGCTAAGGGTAGCTTGCACTGTTAATGGTGGCTTGCCTTGGTTGGTGCAGTGGTTGAAGTTTTCTTTGTCTTGATCTTGATAGCACTCCTCCTCGTAAGCTTGGTCGGTACTATCTTCTATAACAATACATACGGAGTAGACAATCACCAAACAATACTTAACTAGGCTAGATAGCATTCTAAGACACACAATTGGTGATCTATTATCATCACAAGCATCACAAGTTTAATTCAATAGTTTCTTTCTTTTTATTTTAGAAAAGTAATTTCTACTCATTGAAAATTTAACTAAGATTTAATATTCACCACTTAAAATATGGTATCATGTTGACACATGTCATCACCACATATTCTAACATGTGGGAATGAGATTTAAGGGTGGGATCAATATTAGTTTGGTTTAAGCTCATTATTTAATGATTTAAAGTGACTAGAAATGCCTATATAGCATTATTTTGGTACTAGTCCAAATTCACTGCATGTAAACCTTAATATTATTACATATTTGGATAGATATGATGAAATGTGATTTCTGAGAGTTGGAATCAACTCAAAAGCTAACTTGGTTGATTTTATAAAAATGTTGCAAGTTGCAAATGCTTCTGTTTTGTTATTTTTATTAGGAGAGATCTATAACTCTAATTGAATTAAATCCAACGGGCTTGGATAGATCATTTCCATACCTTTCAGACAAAATTGGTTTCATGCAATTTGGATTTGTCAAACTCATAGAATTGAATTTTAAACTAGTGGACAGAAACTAGATTTAACTAAAAAGAAAAATCCAGATTTGAATGGGTGGGCTAGCGCGGGAAAAGAAATGGGCCGGCCCAGTGGCGCTCCACGGCGCGGGGCTCAACTGACAGGGGGTTCCCACTTGTCAGCAGCACTTAAGACGTGAAACGGTACACGCGTTGTGGGCCGTAGGATTAGAAGCGAGATCTACGGCTGAGGGTCGTCGTCAACGACGAACAGGTCGCCGGCGATTTCGAACCCTAGCGGCTCGGTGGGGGTCTACTGGGGGCGTACCAGGGCTCCAGCGGGGTCGGCGAGGCGGGCAAATGACGTGGAAGACGACGGCGAGGCGAGGCGCGGTTGCGGTGAAGCTTGGGGTGGTCGCAATCAACGACGCCCTTCACCTCCTGCCGCGGCTGCTCTAGCTCCAATTCCGGTGAGGCAGAGCTCGTCTTGCTCCGGCTAGAGGTGGGTGAGGCTCAGAGAGGTGAGGGGAGTGGAATGGTGTGGAGAGAAGAGGCTAGGGAGGGCTCCTTTTATAGGCCCGACGGTGAGACCGAGCGGGATGGGCAGTCGACGGTGGCGACATGGCTACGGCATGGTAGAGGCATGGCTGTGGGTGGCGATCGATGTGTGGTTCCCTGGCGGTTCTCTAGAATGTGAATGCGAGCGTAGGGGCGGTGGCACGCGGTCTGGGCAAGGTGGCGCTCTGAGCGGCAGAGGTGGCAGTGTCCACGGCGAGCGGTGGCTGTGAGGCGTTGGGCGGCCAGCGGGGGTATCTGGGGTGTTCTCCAGGTCGAGGCGGAGCGGCGGGCGTGGGCTGCTGCAAAGGGGCGGTCTGTGCAAGCGGGGACCGAGTGTGCTCTGGGGACGGCACTGGCATGGTGCGGTGGCACTGGGCGTGGTTTGTGCTCGGTGGTCCACTGCTGCTCTTGGCTCGGGCAAGGGACATGGGGTGGCGGTGAGCTCCTAGCTACCTCCTAGACATGGTGAGGGAAGAGGGAATGGTCTGCTGCAGCGGGGCAAGGGTTGGCTGCCGAGGCATGGCTCGGCATGGCATGGCATGGAGACTAGGGACAAGGGAGAGGGGTGTTAGGGGTTTGGTTAGATCAAGAGGGGACAAAGGAGATAAATGAAGATCATTTGGGGGCAAAACCCTATAGTAAACAGTGAGCTAGGATTAGAGTAGAGATTATGCATGCCAAGTGTTTGATCAAATGGCCGCATGAAAGAAAGTTTTGAATTTTGGTTTCAAATTTTTGAGTGATCTCCACTAGTGATAGGTAGACTCTGGTTGCAAGGGTTTTGAAAGTGGAGCTCAAAGAGAGGGTTTTTGAAATAGGGGTGATCTATGCATATGCATTTGATTCAATTTTAAATTGTCATTTAAAATACTTAATAGAATGTTTTTAGCAGATCAAAAGGTGGGCCTTGGTACCTCATTATGTGTACTAGCAAAGGGTGCAAAGATCAAGAATTGTTTCTGTTATGTTTTGAGTACTAGGAATAGCCAAAGTAGGCATGGGAGTTAAATTTGCCAAAATGACCATTCCTCCTTTTTAATTCTTTTTGATTTGATTTTCTTTGGGAAAAGTTTGGGAATGATGTAGATGATGTTTAAATCACCTAAGAAACATTTTACAAGCATTGGATCATTCAATCATGGCAATTCAAACAACTCCTATTTTAAATGCACACATATATCAATGCTTTCATATTAATTTTGGAAAAGTTTTTGTTAACCCTATTTTTGGATGATTTAGATCTTGATAATCTTGGATTGAAGTTTTGGGATGTTACACCCTATTTTTGGATGATTTAGATCTTGATAAACTTGGATTGAAGTTTTGGGATGTTATAGCTAGGGCCGTCCATCGCCCTCTAATCGGAAGGCCCCGTCCCTCCTTACCGGTTCGGCGCCCCGCTCCGGCTGACAGGTGGGCCCCGCCCTCACGGGTTTGAACGTTGTTCCCGCCCGCGGCCATGGGATTGTTGTGCCGGCCTGCGGTTGTGCGGCCCACGGCCGTGCAGATCTGGCCCAGATGCCCGCACCCCTTTTTCTCTTTCCATGTCCACACTGCACCATATTTTTCCAGATTAGTTTAAATCGTTTTGAAAATGGAAAATGGGTTATTTTGTCCAAATAGAATTTTTACCATGTTCATGTGTGTTTTGTGCAACATGCCGAACTGGTCTTGTGCCAAAAATAATTTTCATTATTTATTGGCAATTAATACACTAAAAGTTGTCTTTTGCACTAAATAAATTCCTCAGGGAGTTGTACATACCAATTTAGGATGAATCAAAGTTCTCCTGGAAGGTAATTGCTATACCCATCAATTAGCATAGGCCTCATGCCAAGGTGAACAGTAGTTTGTCTATAGTAAAAATAACAAAAACTATTAGTTTCTGCCTTAGGTAATTTCTCTAGGTCAAACCAACAGAGGTATTTGCCCAATTCCATCTCCCAGTAAAACTCCATATCAGCATCTATCAAACCCTAGCAACTCAAATTTTATTGAGCTCTGGTTCAATTTTAATGTATTAAACTATTCTGTGTAGAGTTAATTATCTATTAAAACCACCTCAGTAGCTCTGTAACTCCAAAAAGGTTGATTCCAATTTCTACAGAAAGGTATTCTAAATACCTACCATGTGACCTTGGAATAAACTCAAAAGCTTCTGTAGATTTAATTTGGTGAAAAAGACGAAACAGCTCCAGAACTGCCTTTGGGAATTTCCTGAGGGCATTTTGGTAATTATTTTGACATGATTCCAACTCTGAGTGAACAAGTATGAATTTTTTTTGACATCAAGCCCTACCTAAACACCCAAGGAAATAATTTTTGCACATACAGAACATTTCTGGTGAATTATTTCCTAAAACTAGAGCCTTTATCACTAGAAAATTCATAAGAAATTAAAGAAAAGTGATAAAATCTTGAAACCAATTTTGTTGGTCATGTTTGGTCAAAACCTACCCGATGGTATTCTGGTTGCACATTGATACCATACTTACCCAGGCCTTGGTCCCAAACCCCTTCATTAGTGGATTTGATCATTTCCCGAATAAAGGAAATCCCACCACTCCAAATAGAGTTTTTGCAATGGTTCTAAACCCAACCACTCAAAACCTACTGAATATTATAATTGTATTGTCCACTTTCTTGCTGTGTGAATGTCCACTTGTATTGCCTTGTTTTGATTGTGGTCTTGCTTGTTTGTATGTATACTCGATGACGACGATAGTTGCGCTTGTATTAACGCCGAGAAGAAGAGATCTTATTATTATTGGTATTGGTATTCTTGGTTATCTAAAGAAGAAGTGCAGGGACATATTGCCATATTGCTGATCATCAGGCAAGCCACCTTCTTGCTCATAAGCCTTGTCCTACTGTTCTACTTATGCATCTTTTATCTACTGTTTATCAAAACTGCATAGTTTACTATATATTGATGTATATATGGTTGTGGTTTGGCTCCTCCGAACTATTACACTTTGGTCCTACTAAGTACAACCCCCTTGACGATACCTATTTGTCACTAGTAGGTAGATGGTGTAATACACCATACCCCTTTTTGGAGACCCAGTTTTAGCCAAAGAAAAGCTAGAGGATGGGAAGACCCCAGAAAAAGTTTTACCCAATGTTTTATGATAAAACCTTGGTGAGGTGGGACCTCCCAAGAGATGTTGAGAAAGAAAAAGGTTTTTGTTTTAAAAAATGCTGAAGGAAAGCTGGAGGAAAAAGGTTTACAAAAACGCACCCGGTTCTTTGCAGTTTAGCTATAACAACTTAACCCTGTGCAACCACATTACTCTAGAATGGGACAGGGCTGGATTTGATGGTTGTCTATTCCGGTATAAGCTGCCTCGCAACTACTACAGGGGATATAACAATCCCTGGAGGGTGGGACTTTTCTAGCAGGGTCCATGTAAAACATCGACCGGGAGAAGGAAGGATGGGTCTGCTGGCCTCCACGCATTACTATGATCCCCTCATTGAAAGCACACACTTGGGAAGTGGAAAAATGCGCTCCGGTTGGTCCTCGGTACCTGACGTGCCGGTTTTGAGGGGAGTAACACTCATAGGGTAGGCACTTATATTGGAGTGGGCATCCGGAGTCTTGATCGGTTACTCGACCCATGATCGGTGTAGATCAGGGTAGTGAACCCGGATGATGTGGGTAAAGTGTGCAACCTCTGCAGCGCGTAAATCTATTGGAATAGCCGTGTCCGCGGTTATGGACGGGTTGGGCAAACTTCTATTGAAATGCTTTGACCATGGGATGGTCGTAAAGGAGAAAGGTTTTGACCATGGGATGGTCGGAAGGGGGAGAAAGGAGTTTGGTCGTGGGACGACCTAAAGACGGGAACAAATGGGTACCCTAATCCTAGTGTTTCCAAAACTTTTCAAAAAGGTTTCCAAGATATGTAGATGCTATATCTACAAGAGAAACTAATTGAGAAAAGAACCACTCTTGGAGCCCTCCTACTACCACAACCATAATGCATATCCTCTTGTTATTATTGTTATCTTAAGGTGGTTGTGAGTACATTCAAAGTACTCACTAGCATTGTCCCTGGCATTGACGACTATGCGAGCTAGGACGTTCTCCCAATCAGTTGCATGTAGGTTAAGGCATGGCTCGGGCTTTACGCTTAATGAAGTTCTGCTGATGTTGATCGATCTAGCCATAACGGCAACTAAGGTATGGCATGTATTCATTATGTATTGGACGTGTACTTCGATACTTGTCTGTTATGTGCCACGACTAACTGATCATGGGATCGTGGTTGTATGCATAACAGGGATTCTCGGAGGATTAATCCGGGGGCCCCACAACTCTAGTGGTAAGTTAGAAAAGAACGCACATGCAATGACTCTTGTGATAGTTTAGGAACGGAAGACACATGCAATGACGCTGGTGGATCCATGTGGTTTAGGAAAAGAACACACATGCAATGACTCTAGAGGTGGTTCCGTAAAAGAACACAAATGCAATGACACTCATTGATCCATGTGCTCTAGGTAAAGAACACACATGCAATGACTCTGATGGTGGTTTAGGAAAGGAAGACCCATGCAATGACTCTAGTGGTGGTTTATGAAAAGGACACACCTGCAATGACACTAGTGGTGGTTTATGAAAGGAACACACATGCAATGACACTGGTGGATCCATGTGGTTTAGGAAAAGAACATACATGCAATGACTCTAGTGGTGGTTTATGAAAGGAACACACATGCAATGACACTGGTGGATCCATGTGGTTTAGGAAAGGAACACACATGTAATGACTCTAGTGGTGGTTTAGGAAAAGAAGACACATGCAATGACTCTGGTGGTGGTTTAGGAAAAGAACACACATGCAGTAACTCTGGTGGATCCATGTGGTTTAGGAAAAAACACATGCAATGACTCTGGTGCATCAATTTGGTTTAGGAATGGAACACACATGCAATGACTCTGGTGGATCCATGTGGTTTAGGAAAGGAACACACATACAATGACTCTGGTGGATCTATGCGGTTTAGGAATAGAACACAGATATAATGACAATGGTTGATCCATGTGGTTTAGCAAAAGAACACACATGCAATGACACTGGTGGATCAATGTGGTTTAGGAAAGGAACACACATGCAATGAATCTGGTGGTGGTTTAGGGAAGGAACACACATGCCATGTGTGGGCTCCCCCGGATTAATCATCTGAGAAAATCCCTGTTATGCATACATCCACGTTCCCATGGTCAGTGAGCCGTGGAACATAACCGACAGGTATCATTACATCATCCAGAAACATAACGAATTACAAGACTTACATAAATAAATGTCATTCTTGCTACAACATCCTTAGTAGCGGAATTATCATCTTGCGCAGAGCCCAATCGTGCCTCAACCTATAGGCAGCTGACTGAGAAGACGGCCTAGCTCGCTAGACGTCACCTTAATCTTCCGAAGTACAACCTCTGAAAGTCTGGCCAAGTAAATAGCCAGGGACACAGCCGTGAGTAATTTTGAATGTACTTGCAAACCACCAGGATAAATGACATAAGGAAATGCAAGTCTGGCTGTGGTGAGATAGCTTTATCTGGGGTTGTTTTTGAAAAGCCTAGACTACCTCTTGTAGTTATGGCATCTCCATGTCTTTGTTGAAAAAGAGTTTGAAAACATGCCTTTGTTTTATAAGTCGAGACATCTCCATATCTTTGTTGAAAAAGAGTTTTGAAAACAGTTTTGGATTAAAAACCTTTTTTAAACCTCTTTGACCACCTCTGGTCAAAACAAAACCTTCGAACTCGGGTTCCCCCGGAACCTTCATCCACTTTGTCCTTGTTTCCCAAACAAGCACAGTTTGGGTACTCCTAGCCAACACCTTTACAACCGTCCTTGACCATGGACACGGCTATTCGAATAGGTTATACTCTGCAGAGTTTGTGCACTTTCCCCACAAGAATCAATACATCCGCCGGCATACAACCATGACCCACTACCACTGTAGATGGGGGTCTAGATAATCAAACCTAACCTTTCGCTTGTCGACCCTAGCAAAGGCATGCTTTTCCTTTTGGGTTTGTTCTCCCCGGCAACGAGTATGTGGCTCCCAGCCATAGTCCTGCCTTCCGTACACGCGCATACCCAAGCCGCAACTTGGCGTATACCTTAAATCTAGTGACTCCACTTCCTTCCGTACTCCAAGTCATACCGTCCGCGGGAGACCCAATTGTTGCACCGGCCTCCTGCCAGTTCAGGCTCACTCTTGCCGAAACAAGCAACAGGATTCAGATCCGAGATCTGGTAGCGCCTGCCCAGAATTCCAGGGATCTCTCCCTATAAGCATGGTAGAAGTGGCCTCGGCTAATGCGGACAAACTACGAGTTAAGCCCCAGCACCTGGGGTAATGTGGTTGCGTGGATAAAAATTGTTCTGGTAAAGGCGTAGAACATCCCATCACCTTCTCATTGCTCACCATCACCATTTCTTTCGTTAAAACCTCCGCTTGGAACGATGCCTCTTCCCAAGGGTTTTACAAAATAGTTTTGAAACATTTGTAGTGGGATAAATCCCAAAACAGTTTATTTTCTCAAAACCAGGGTTTTCCAACAAGGTAGGATGCTAACCATCATACCCTCGATCTAAAGTGATAAAATGGTAGGTACACCGGGGTGGTGCCTCGAAGGACACAAATTGATAACTTGGAGGAGCCAAGTTACTATCGCCGTATTTGTAAAACAAGACATGCAGGTAGATAATGCAATTTATAAAGAGGATACAAAACAGGTAAAACAGAGTAGGACATATATCAGAGTTCGGGAATGGTGGCTTTCCTGTGATCAGCAATAAATCCCTGGACTTCTTTATATGACCAAGAATATCCAATAAACAAATAATAAGAAGTCCCTGCCTTCTTGTCGTTAAACATTCACACTATCGTCGTCATCGGGCACACATGCAAGCAGACAAGTCCACAATCAATACAAGGCATACAAACATCAAACCATACAGCAAGCAAACATAATGAATCCTACTGAACTTGGGAGGTTTTGGAGAAGTTGGGTTTTATTGGTGTGAATTTACTAGATTGCCACTATAGTGTTTTCTCTTGGGAGATAGTTGTCAAGGCTAGATACAAAGCATTTGGACTAGGCTTCTGAGGTCAGTAGGCTACCAAAGTATAACCATGATATCCTCAGATAGTTCTTGACAAGACAAAACCATTACAAGTGGTTTTACTGGAATATCAATTTCCTAGATTTAATTATGATTTTTAAAGGGGATTAAACTCTAGTTTCAGGAAATAATTCACCAGAAATTATCTGGAGATCCAAAAATTATTTCCTTGGATGGTTAGGTAGTTTTTAGTGTACTGAACCACCTAGAGTTGGAATAGTGCCAAAAGATTTACCATAATGCCCTCAGGAAATTCCCAAAGGCAGTTCTGTATAGTTTTTCTCCTTTTTACCAGATTAAATCTACAGAGGCTACGGAGCTGAGTCGAAGGGCAGGTGGTAGACACTTGGAATACCTTTCTGTAGGAATTGGATTCACTCTGTTTGGAGTTGTCAAACTCCTGGAGTGATTTATTTAGTGGAAATACCCATCACAGAAGTATTTAAATCACTAAAATCCAACCAAAGCTCAATAAATTCTGAGCTGCTAGGATTTGGTAGATACTGATTCTAGGATGTACTGGGAGTTGGGATCAGGTCAATACCACATTTGGTTTGACCTGGAGAAATAATCCAAGGCAGATAAAGGCTGATATGGTTATTTTTCTCAAAGGCACACCTCTGTTTACCTTGGCATAGGCCATGTGCTAGATGGTAGGTATTTCAGATACCTCTCAGTAGGACTTTGGTTCATCTCAAATGAGTAAGTCTAGCTCACAGAGGAATTTAGTTGGTATAAAAGATACATTCTAGTGGATTAATTGCCAATCAATAATGGAATTTATTTTTTGTAGAGGGACAACTCTGCATGATGCACAAAACAATCCTGTACAGTGATAATTTTAGAATTTATTAAAGTTGTTTTCCATTTTCATTTGAAATTAAACTGAACCACTATTTTTCAGATCTGGAGATAATCCTAAAAATGAGATTAGAACTGGGCCGGGATTCCTTAGGAGAACGGGCCGCACAGGGGCGGGCCGGCCCAGCTCGCCAGGGAACACGCGCGGGAGGGAGTTTAAACTCCGGCCGCGGGTCCCGCTGGTCAGCCACCCTGGGGCCGAAGCGATATCGGATGTCTCTAGCCGTCAGATCAATTAGAAATCGACGGCAGTAAGCCCTTCTCCTACCTCACGACACGCGCGGCGGCATAAATCCTAACTGGGAGGGAGGTAGGCTGGGGGAGGGCTCACCGGTGGCGTAGGGGTGATGACGGCGATGTAGGTCGACTCGGTGCATCGGGACGCGCAGAATGAGGGGTGGAAACGACCCCTCTAACGACAGGAGGAGCCTCGCGCAAGGGCGTCGGCATGCACGGTTCAGAGCTCACCGGAGAGCGCTTCCGTGGTTGCTGCAAGGAGAAAGGGGAGGCATGGTTAGATAGAGGAGGTCGAGGAGGTATCAGTACGAGAGCATGCAGAGGGAGTGGAGCAGCGGGGAGAGCTCTAGGCTCGATTCTTCAAAGCGGCCGAAGCTTTCACTCCTCCCTCTCACGGGCAGCACATAGGAGGGGAGAGGCTGGGGAGCTCGGGGGTGATAGATCAGGCATAGGGGAGCCTTGTCAGGCCACATGCAGGTGGAGGAGAGCTCGGGAGAGGGCACCTCGAGCTCGAGCTTATCAATGGCCGAGAGGAGTTTTCTCTCCTCTCCTAGCCAGTACAGAGCCAGGGAGGGGGAAGTGGAGCTAGGGGTGGTGAGTGGGGAGCAGTGGGGGCGAATGAGGGCGTGGGGAGGTGCTGGGGTGGCCTAGGGATATTTATACCATGGAGGAGGGGTAGATGGAGTAAAAGTCCAATTTGGACAAGGGGGAGGGGCAATGCTGGCTAGGGATTGGTCCGGGGGACGGTGGGGAGGGGTAAGAATGGTATTGGGTCGGACAGGGAGGGAGAAGGCAGCTGTGGTGATTAATGGGGCAAGATCTTTGTAAGATTTGCTTGGCTCTCTCTCTCTCTCTACTAGTACAAGGGTAAAATGGGAAAGGCTGAGGTGGAGCTACAATGGTGTCGTCTTGGGGTGTGTCCTGGTGCTGAGGAGATGCATTGAGCCGGTTTTGAGGAGATTTGGAAGTGGTTTGGAGTAGTGGTTTTATTTGCTTGGCAAATTTGAGCAACTTGGTTGTTATGAAGAAAGTCCAGAAACTTGTGTTGGACCAGATGAGGAAAGGGTACTGGTAGGTAGATAGGGTCAAGGTAGACTCCTAGGATTTAATTGAGATTTTTTAGAGGAGTTTTAGTCCACTTAAATCCAATTACCCAAAAAGGACAAAAGTGATTTCTAGAAGATCATTTGATATTTTTACATTGGACAAGGTTGGTTTTCGATGTGGAAGGGTCCCATATGTGAATAAACACTTAGGGGAATTTTCCCAAGATTTATTGGGGAATAGAAGTATTTAAAACAATTATTATTCCAATTCAGCCATTTTAGAAATTGGGCAAAAAGAAATAATAAAGCTTCTCAAAAATAATTATTTTTGAGATGAAAAGATAGGGTATGATATTTGGAACTCACATGAGCCAAAAGTTAGGGAAGTGTTTTGGCAAAAACCAGACTTTTTTCTATGGAGGGAGTTTTGGAGATTTTGACTATTTAAGGAATTAAATAGTTTTGGGGGCCATAATAATTATGGATAATATTTGAGAAATCTTGATGATCAAGGTAGGTGCTGTAGACAAGGTATAGCAAGCATTTGCAACCTTGAGGAATGGAATTCCAACTTGAATAAGGTGGAAAACAAGGAGTTGGTGATCTAGGGTGGTGTTATTTTTATACCACCATAGCATGCTTGCATCTTGGAGCTTAGAGCTCACCTTGGTGCAAGGGATAGATGGGTGGGTAGACCAGGTCATATAGATGATCGTGGCAGGAGGAGTTTGAATTAATAGCATTCGAGGTGATCGAGAGGTGATGACAAACTTTGTTGAAATTAAGGCTGTCATGCAAAATGAGTCATGATGCCTTATAAACCATGTGGGTTTATGCAGCACATAGATCTACTTGGGGCAAGTTAAGTATGTTTTGATAGACATCAATGAGTATATCAGAACCATGCAGATAGTTGGTCCATAGGAGGTTGTATGAGGGTGTGAGATTCTACCAAAGTAGGCATGATGACTAGTTTTGCAGGAAATGTTAATTTCTTGTCTGCAAAACCATCATGGACATGTGGGTTGGAGGAGGATATAACCAGGGGAAATTGTGGGCCTTGGTATTCCTTAGGATGGTTAACAAGGTGGTTTGGGTGCATTTCCAAAAATGCACATGGTTTGAGAAAATGGGGCGTTCAAAAAGGTGATGTTGAAACTGCTCCTAGACTTGGTCAAATTTGGCAGCTTTGAGGATTTTGACTAGAGTAGGAGAGGGAGTGTTCTTGGAGGGGTAGCAAGGTATCAGAGCATTAACAAGTGGATGATATTGAAGTGTAGATGGAGTGGAAGAGATCCATGCTTGGTATTGATCTTCATGGACTTGGAAACATCTAGAATGGAGATCCTCAGAATTGATTTGGTTAAGGGTTTTAGATGATCACCTAGTGGCCAGGGATCATATCTAGGTTTTTATTCTTGCTTAGGGATTGATGATTTGGGAACATCTTGATCCTAGTGATGAGCTCCTAGAGTAGCTCATACTACTTCCTAAGCAAACAAATCAAAAAGCAGATCAAAGCAACTCATTAGACAGCAGATCAAGGCAACTCATCTTATACTAAGCACAACCACTAATGAGGTTACCATCAAGCCTAGATTGGGGTAAGGTTGGGGAATTTTGAAGAGGTTGAGTTTTGAATAAGAGGAGAGTCCTTGGTATCTCTACCAAAAGTAGAATTCAAATGCTTAGAAAGGAGGTTTTGGGAAAACTAGAGATAAGATTAGTTGAGTGTTCTGTCTTGGAAACATAAGGAGATTGTATTATATATTTCTCCATAGTTTTTTCAATAGAAACTAAAATAATAGTTTTGGTTACATAGGCATCTTGGCTCATGTTTTGAAATGCCAGAATGTTTGAGAATATGTAAAATGAGCCAGGATAGTATTTGGTAAATAGCTTTTGTCAACTGAGGATGAGGTAAGGAGTATCATAAGATACACTCTCATAAGCACAAGCTCAACAAACGACAAGAAAACACTGCGCTTAAAATCAAGAAAAAGTTTTTGTTCCCCCTGATTTTTTCCTTCTAGACAACAAATCCGGGTTGCTGAAATTGGGATGTTACAGACCTTTCCCCCTTAAAGAATCTCGTCCCGAGATTCGGGAGAGTAAGATTAGGGGATTCGTCTTGGAGTTAGTGCTAGTTGTTTCTTGCGTACTAACTTGCCGACTTTTTCTTCGAACAGAAACACCTCGACGGCGAGGTTGAACTTCAGTCTTCTTAAAACTCGGGGGGGGGGGGGGGGTCGAGCTGGCTTCAACCATGATTGCAGGGAGGAATCGTCCTTATGTAAGGGGTCTACGGCGTTTCTCCTAAGTGGGTTATCGTATCCAAGTTTGTGTCTTAAAATCTGCGTCTTCAGGTCCCACAGTTGGATTTTCTTCTGACAGAGGGGTAATCTATTTGCGGGAAAGATGTAGTGTTTCCCCCTTGGGATTGGACTTGGGTAGAGTAGAGAGTTACCAGTCGGGGGCATCCTTATGAGGGTGACAAAAGGCGGTTCTTAAGGTAGCGGACATCGACTTAAGAGAGGGTAGCATCATAGGTGGCGTTCCAAGGGGGGACATGGGCTAGTTTATTATAGGTTTCACTTGCCGACGTTCGGGAGTCCTAGAGTGAGCTAAGGGGGCTTCTCTCTTGACCTTTACTTCCACGGGGTGTTGTCATCTGTAGCCGCACAGGTAAGCTTCAGTCTTGAGTTGAGGGGCAGCGAGCGGTATGGTGACCATCTTTTCTGAAGATAAGAGCCCTAGGTGCCTTTGGGCTTCTCTTTCGCGGAAGTCTTGATGGGTTTACCCTCGAGGCATTCTCGGCTGAAGTGACCGAGTAGTCCACACGTGAAGCTGGTGCCTATCCTTCGGTGTATCTGATTTGACGACTTGCCTTTGCTAGTGCCGGGAGGTTGACGGGCCTTGCCAATGAGGGGATAAATTGGGCATTTGATCGGGACGTGGTCTTAGCCTTCACAGAGGAAATAAGTGATAAGCCGAGTTGGGAAAACTTTGGACGAATGAGGTTCTCCGCAGTCTGGGCAATGGCCGGAGCATCTATTGGCTTGGTGTCTTCCATCTCCGCAATGGCTACATGCCTTCTTCGAGCTTCCTGTCTCCATGGCCATCCTGGGGAATATCCGGTTGATGGTACACGTTTTGGGTTGGGGTATGATGCAACGACTTGGATAAAACATGCAAAAAGGGAAAACAATTCAAGCAAGCATAGTAATCCAAGGAAGTTATTACAAACCAACCCATTCTGCACCCGAAGGTGCTAATAGTACTTAAGCATTACAAAACGCGTTCATGGACGATACATGACTCTATCCTATTGCTAAGTGGGTGAGTACCACAACACGGGTGATTACTCGAAGGTTCCATCTGTGGTTCGTGCTGACTCCGGGGTTTCAACTACTGTAGATCCTTTGGGGTTTGCGGGATATTCAGCTCGTCTTCAGTGGAGGTGAGAGTGGTGCCTTCCCATGGTGCAGGGTTGGATGTTGACTCGGTCGGTGCGGGTGACTGGACGATAGGGTGGTACTCATTGAGGAAGGAGAGTTCGTCGTCAGTCCCGGAATTCTCGTCTTAAGGGGTTGGGGGTACTTCAATTGTCAGCTTCTTATCCAAGCGAGCATTGGTGGCTTGAAGACTTCTTTCACGCTTACGGAGTAGGTTGATATCCATCTGTAGAAGCAGAATTTCGCGTCTAGCCTTGTCAAGATCTTCCTAGGGGCATTGGAGTAGGTATTCCATATTCTCCAGTTGATTCCCAATGTAGCAGGTGAGGAAAGACTCAGTAGGTAGTCCATCTTCATCTCGCTTTCCAAACAAGTGGTAGGGAGTATCTTTCAACTCATCTTCGTGGATCTTGCAGAGGCGCGCCATGATCTCCTGTATGGCTCGCACCACGCCATCTACCTAGTTGCTGTCGAGGAAGGTGAAGATTGTGGGCACGGTGTCCTCATCGGGGGAAGGAATCACAGCATTGATGACCCATTGCATCACATTGGTGTTACTGCGAGGAAGTTCGGTTCCTTCAATAGTTGGCGAGGGCCTCTTGACTATCTTCAGTAGGTTGTGAAGCTGCTCTTCAAAGGGCCAGAAACTGTCTCCAACGATGATGCGCTCCGAGCGGAAAGAGGCCATCAACAACATATTTTTGAGATGGGGTTTGGGTTAGTGACAAGTGTGCCTGATTTTAAGATTAGAAAGTCATATTAATGCAAGTAGTTTTCAAAATGGAGGGGATAAGACATAAGCACTTTTGCAAATAGTCATCTCTTCCCTTTGTCTTTTAGAAAATACGTTTGTCGCTTTCTGTCTAACGTCCATGCTAACTAAGGTCTCCTACAGTCAGGATGGCTCTGATACCAAGTCTGTGGGCTCCCCCTGATTAATCATCTGAGAAAATCCCTATTATGCATACATCCACGTTCCCATGATCAGTGAGCCCTGGAACATAACCGACAGGTATCATTACATCATCCGGAAACATAATGAATTACAAGACTTACATAAATAAATGCCATTCTGGCTACAACATCCTTAGCAACGGAATTATCATCTTGCGCAGAGCCCAATCGTGCCTCAACCTACAGGCACCTGACTGGGAAGACGGCCTAGCTCGCTGGACGTCACCTTAATCTTCCAAAGTCCAACCTCTGAAAGTCTGGCCAAGTAAATAGCCAGGGACACAGCCGTGAGTACTTTTGATGTACTCGCAAACCACCAGGATAAATGACATAAGGAAATGCAAGTCTGGCTGTGGCGAGATAGCTTTATCTGGGGTTGTTTTTGAAAAGCCTAAACTACCTCTTGTAGTTATGGCATCTCCATATCTTTGTTGAAAAATAGTTTGAAAACATGCCTTTGTTTTATAAGTCGAGACATCTCCATATCTTTGTTGAAAAAGAGTTTTGAAAATAGTTTTGGATTAAAAACCCTTTTTAAACCTCTTTGACCACCTCTGGTCAAAACAAAACCTTCGAACTCGGTTTCCCCCGGAACCTTCGTCCACTTTGTCCTTGTTTCCCAAAGAAGCATAGTTTGAGTACTCCTAGCCAACACCTTTACAACCGTCCTTGACCGTGGAAATGGCTATTCGAATAGGTTATACTCTGCAGAGTTTGCGCACTTTGCCCACAAGAATTAATACATCCGCCGGGATACAACCATGGCCCACTACCACTGTAGATGGGGGTCCGGATAATCAAACCTAACCTTTCGCTTGTCGACCCTAGAAAAGGCATGCTTTTCCTTTTGGGTTTGTTCTCCCCGACAGCGAGTATGTGGCTCCCAGCCATAGTCCTGCCTACCGTACACGCGCATACCCAAGCCACAACTTGGCGCATACCTTAAATCTGATGACTCCACTTCCTTCCGTACTCCAAGTCATACCGTCCGCAGGAGACCCAATTGTTGCACCGGCCTCCTGCCAGTTCAGGCTCACTCTTGCCGAAACAAGCAACAGGCTTCAGATCCGAGATCTGGTAGCGCCTGCCCGGATTTCCAGGGATCTCACCTTATAAGCATGGTAGAAGTTGCCTCAACTAATGCGGACAAACTACGAGTTAAGTCCCAGCACCTGGGGTAATGTGGTTGCGCGGATAAAAATTGTTCCGGTAACGGTGTAGAACATCCCATCACCTTCTCATTTCTCACCATCACCATTTCTTTCGTTAAAATCTCCGCTTGAAACGATGCCTCTTCCCAAGGGTTTTACAAAACAGTTTTGAAACATTTGTAGTGGGATAAATCCCAAAACAGTTTATTTTCTCAAAACCGGGGTTTTCCAACGAGGTACGACGCTAACCATCATACCCTCGATCTAAAGGGATAAAATGGTAGGTACATCAGGGTGGTGCCTCGAAGGACACAAAGTCATAACTTGGAGGAGCCAAGTTACTATCGCCGTATTTGTAAAACAAGACATGCAGGTAGATAATGCAATTTATAAAGAGGATATAAAACAGGTAAAATAGAGTAGGACATATATCAGAGTTCGGGAATGGTGGCATGCCTATGATCAGCAATAAGTCCCTGGACTTCTTCAGATGACCAAGAATACCCAATAAACAAATAATAAGAAGTCCCTTCCTTCTTGTCGTCAAACACTCACACTATCGTCGTCATCAGGCACACATGCAAGCAGACAAGTCCACAATCAATACAAGGCATACAAACATCAAACCATACAGCAAGCAAATATACTGAACCCTACTGAACTTGGGAGGTTTTGGAGAAGTTGGGTTTTATTGGTGTGAATTTACTAGATTGCCACTATAGTGTTTTCTCTTGGGACATAGTTGTCAAGGCTAGATACAAAGCATTTGGACTAGGGTTCTGAGGTCAGTAGGCTACCAAAGTATAACCATGATATCCTCAGATAGGTCTAGACAAGACAAAACCATTACAAGTGGTTTTACTTGAATATCAATTTCCTAGATTTAATTATGATTTTTAAAGGGGATTAAACTCTAGTTTGAGGAAATAATTCACCAGAAATTATCTGGAGCTCCAAAAATTATTTCCTTGGATGGTTAGGTAGTGTTTGGTGTACTGAACCACCTAGAGTTGGAATGGTGCCAAAAGAATTAACAGAATGCCCTCAGGAAATTCCCAAAGGCAGTTCTATATTGTTTTTCCCCTTTTTAGTAGATTAAATCTACAGAGGATGCTGAGTTCATTCCAAGGGCAGGTGGTAGACACTTCGAATACCTTTCTGTAGGAATTGGATTCACTCTATTTGGAGTTGTCAAACTCCTGGAGTGATTTATTTAGTGGAAATACCCATCACAGAAGTATCTAAATCACTAAATTCCAACCAGAGCTCAATAAATTCTGAGCTGCTAGGATTTGGTGGATACTGACTTTAGGATGTACTGGGAGTTGGGATCAGTTCAATAACACATTTGGGTTGACCTGGAGAAATTATCCAAGGCTGATTTGGTTGTTTTTCTCAAACGCACACCTCTGTTCACCTTGGCATAGGACCTGTGCTAGATGGTAGGTATTTCAGATACCTCTCAGTAGGAATTTGGTTCATCTCAAATGAGTAAGTCTAGCTCACAGAGGAATTTAGTTGGTATAAAAGATACATTCTAGTGGATTAATTGCCAATCAATAATGGAATTTATTTTTAGCAGAGGGACAACTCTGCATGATGCACAAAACAATCCTGTACAGTGATAATTTTAGATCTAGCTCATTAAAGTTTTTTCCATTTTCATTTGAAATTAAACTGAACCACTATTTTTCAGATCTGGAGATAATCCTAAAAATGAGATTAGAACTGGGTCGGGATTCCTCAGGGGAATGGGCCGCACAGGGGCGGGCCAGCCCAGCTTGCCAGGGAACACGCGCGGGAGGGAGTTTAAACTCCAGACGCGGGTCCCACTGGTCAGCCACACTGGGGCCGAAGCGGTATCGGTCGTCTTTGGCCGTCAGATCGATTAGAAATCAACGGTAGTAAGCCCTTCTCCTACCTTGCGACATGCGCGGCGGCAGAAACCCTAACTGGGAGGGAGGCGGGCTGGGGGAGAGCTCACCGGCAGTGTAGGGGCGATGACGGCGATGTAGGTCGACGCGGCGCATCAGGACGCGCAGAATGAGGGGTGGAAACGACCCCTCTGACGACAGGAGAAGCCTCGCGCGAGGGCGTCGGCATGCACGGGTCGGAGCTCACCAGAGAGCGCTTCCGTGGTTGCTGCAAGCAGAAAGGGGAGGCATGGTTATATAGAGGAGGTCGAGGAGGTATCAGTATGAGAGCATGCAGAGGGAGTGGAGCAGCGGGGAGAGCTCTAGGCTCGATTCTTCAAAGCGGCCGAAGCTTTCAAAGCGGCCAAAACTTTTACTCCTCCCTGGGTCAGACAGGGAGGGAGAGGGCAGCTGTGGTGATTAAAGGGGCAAGATCTTTGTAAGATTTGCTTGGCTCTCTCTCTCTACTAGTATAAGGGTAAAATGGGAAAGGCTGAGGTGGAGCTACAGTGGTGTCGACTTGGGGTGTGTCCTGGTGCTGAGGAGATGCATTGAGATGGTTTTGAGGAGATTTGGAAGTGGTTTGGAGTAGTGGTTTTATTTGCTTGGCAAATTGTGAGATCCAGGCACATGGCTTAATAGGATTGATAGGATACCCATATCAACAAGTTGCAACTTCTTTTCCGGAAGCTCATTCGAAAAGAACTCTAAGGTTAAGCGTGCTTGGCCTAGAGAAATTCTAGGATGGGTGACCGACCGGGGAGTGGGTAACCGGGTGCGCACGAGTGAGGACAAAGTGCATAGAAAAGACTAGTGTTGGTCTGTGGGGCCAGTCTAGATATCCTATTAAGCTGCTAGGAGTGACACCCCCTGGGCCCAGGAGTGGACGGGGTGTTACACAAATTTGAGCAACTTGGTGGTTATGAAGAAAGTCCAGAAACTTATATTGGACCAGATGAAGAAAGGGTACTAGTAGGTAGATGGGGTCAAGGTAGACTCCTAGGATTTAATTGAGATTTTTCAGAGGACTTTTAGTCCACTTAAATCCAATTACCCAAAAAGGACATAAGTGATTTCTAGAAGATCATTTGATATTTTTACATTGGAGAAGATTGGTTTTTGATGTGGAAGGGTCCCAGATGTGAATACACACTTAGGGGAATTTTCCCAAGATTTATTGGGGACTAGAAGTATTTAAAACAATTATTATTCCAATTCAGCCATTTTAGAAAATGGGCAAAAAGAAATAATAAAGCTTCTCAAAAATAATTATTTTTGAGATGTAAAGATAGGGTATGATATATGGAACTCACATGAGCCAAAAGTTAGGGAAGTGTTTTGGCAAAAACCAGACTTTCTTCTATGGAGGGAGTTTTGGAGATTTTGACTATTTAAGGAATTAAATAGTTTTGGGGGCCATAATAATTATGGATAATATTTTAGAAATCTTGATGATCAAGGTAGGTGCTGTAGACAAGGTATAGAAAGCATTTTCAACCTTGAGGAATGGAATTCCAACTTGAATAAGGTGGAAAACAAGGAGTTGGTAATCTAGGGTGGTGTTATTTTTATACCACCAAAGCATGCTTGCATCTTCGAGCTCAGAGATCACCTTGGTACAAGGGATACATGGGTGGGTAGACCCGGTCATATAAATGATCATGGCAGGAGGAGTTTGAATTAATAGCATTCGAGGTGATCTAGAGGTGATGGCAAACTTTGTTGAAATTAAGGTTGTCATGCAAAATGAGTCATGATGCCTTATGAACCATGTGGGTTTATGCAGCACAGAGATCTACTTGGGGCAAGTGAAGTATGTTTTGATAGGCATCAATGAGTAGATCACAACCATGCAGAGAGTTGGTCCATAGGAGGTTGTATGAGGGTGTGAGCTTCTACCAAATTAGGCATGATGACTAGTTTTGCAGGAAATGTTAATTTCTTGTCTACAAAACCATCATGGACAAGTGGGTTGGAGGAGGATCTAACCAGGGGAAATTGTGGGCCTTGGTATTCCTTAGGATGGTTAACAAGGTGGTTCGGGTGCATTTCCAAAAATGCACATGGTTTGAGAAAAGGGGGCATTCAAAAAGGTGATGTTGAAACTGCTCCCAGACTTGGTCAAATTTGGCAGCTTTGAGGATTTTGACTAGAGTAGGAGACGGAGTGTTCTTGGAGAGGTAGCAAGGTATCAGAGCATTAACAAGTGGATGATATTGAAGTGTAGATGGAGTGGAAGAGATCCATGCTTCGTATTGATCTTCATGGACTTGGAAACTTCTAGAATGGAGATCCTCAGAATTGATCTGGTTAAGTGTTTCAGATGATCACCTAGTGGCTAGGGATCATATCTAGGTTTGTATTCTGGCTTAGGGATTGATGATTTGGGAACATATTGATCCTAGTGATGAGCTCCTAGAGTAGCTCATACTACTTCCTAAGCAAACAAATCAAACAGCAGATCAAAGCAACTCATCAGACAACAGATCAAGGCAACTCATCTTATACTAAGCACAACCACTAATGAGGTTACCCTCAAGCCTAGCTTGGGGTAAGGTTGGGGCATTTTGAAGAGGTTGAGTTTTGAATACGAGGAGTCCTTGGTCTCTCTACCAACAGTAGAATTCAAATGCTTGGAAAGGAGGTTTTGGGGAAACTAGAGATAAGATTAGTTGAGTGTTCTGTCTTGAAAACATAAGGAGATTGTACGATATATTTCTCCATAGTTTTGTCAATAGAAGCTACCAAAATAGTTTTGGTTACATAGGCATCTTGGCTCATGTTTTGAAATGCCAAAACGTTTGAGAATATGTAAAATGAGCCAGGATAGTTTTTGGTAAATAGCTTTTGTCAATTGAGGATGAGGTAAGGAGTATCATAAGATACACTCTCATAAGCACAAGCTCAACAAATGACAAGCAAACACTGCACCTAAAATCAAGAAAAAGTTTTTGTCCCCTGATTTTTGCCTTCTGGACAACAAATACGGGTTGCTAAAATTGGGATGTTACACCATGACACTGGTGGATCCATGTGGTTTAGGAAAAGAACACACATGCAATGACTCTAGTGGTGGTTTAGGAAAGTAAGACACATGCAATGACACTGGTGGATCCATGTAGTTTAGGAAAAGGACACACATGCAATGACTCTAGTGTTGGTTGAAGAAAAGAACACACATGCCATGACACTGGTGGATCCATGTGGTTTAGGTAAGGAACACACATGCAATGACTCTGGTGGTGGTTTAGGAAAGGAAGACACATGCAATGACTCTGGATGTGGTTTGGGAAAGGAACACACATGCAATGACTCTGGTGGATCTATGTGGTTTAGGAAAAGAACACGCTTGCAATGACACTGGTTGATCCATGTGGTTTAGGAAAGGAACGCACATGCAATGACTCTAGTGGTGGTTTGGGAAAAGGAATATAGACATGCAATGACTGCGGTGATGGTTTAGGAAAAGAACACACATGAAATTACTTTGGTGGATGCATGTGGTTTAGGAAAAGAACACACATTCAATGACTCTAGTGGTGGTTTAGGAATACATGAAGTGACACTGGTGGGTCCATGTGGTTTATGAAAAGAACACACGTGCAATCACTCTAGTGGTGGTTTAAGGAAACAATACACATGCAATGACTCTGGTGGATCCATCTGGTTTATGTAAAGAACACACCTCAATGCCTCTAGTGGTGTTTTATGAAAGGAACACACATGCAATGACACTGGAGGATCCATGTGGTTTAGGAAAAGAACACACATGCAATGAATCTAGTGGTGGTTTAGGAAAAGAAGACACATGCAATGACTCTGGTGGTGGTTTAGGAAAAGAACACACATGCAATGACTCTAGTGGATCAGTGTAGTTTAGGGAAAGAACATACATGGAATGACTCTGGTGGATCAATGTGGTTTAGGAAAGGAACACACATGCAATGACTCTAGTGTTGGTAATACACATACAATGACTCTGGTTGATCCATGTGGTTTAGGAAAAGAACACACATGCAATGACACTGGTGGGTCCATGTGGTTTAGGAAATGACACACATTCAATAACTCTAGTGGTTGTTTAGGAAAAGAAGACACAGGCAATGACTTTGGTGGTGGTTTAGGAAAAGAACACACATGAAATGACTCTAGTGGATCCATGTGGTTTAGGAAAAATCACACATGCAATGACTCTAGTGGTGGTTTAGGAAAAGAACACACATGCAATGACGCTGGTGGATCCATGTGGTTTAGGAAAGTAACACACATGCAATGACTTTAGTGTTGGTTTAGGAAAAGAAGAGACATGCAATGACTCCTGTATCCATGTGGTTTAGGAAAAGAACACACATGCAATGACTCTAGTGGTGGTTTAGGAAAAAATACACATGCAATGACACTGGTGGATCCATGTGGTTTAGGAAAAGAACACACATGCAATGACCCTAGTGGTGGTTTAGGAAAGGAAGACAAATGCAATGACTCTGGATGTGGTTTAGGAAAGGAACACACATGTAATGACTCTGGTGGTGGGTTAGAAAAGAACACACATGCAATGACTCTAGTGGTTGTTTGGGAAAGGAAGACACATGCAATGACGCTGGTGGATCCATGTGGTTTAGGAAAGAAACACACATGCAATGACTCTAGAGATGGTTTAGTAAAACAACACACATGCAATGACATTCGTTGATCCATGTGGTCTAGGTAAAGAATAGACATGCAATGACTCTGGTGGTGGTTTAGGAAACGAAGACAAATGTAATGACTCTAGATGTGGTTTAGGAAAGGAACACACATGTAATAACTCTAGTGTATCCATGTGGTTTAGGAAAAGAACACACATGCAATGGAGCTTGTGGATCCATGTGGTTTAGTAAATTAACACACATGTAATGACTATAGTGGTGGTTTAGGAAAAGAAGACACATGTAATGACTCTTGTGGCGGTTCAGGAAAAAGAATACACATGAAATGACTCTGGTGGATCCATGTGGTTTAGGAAAAGAACACACATGCAATGACTCTAGTGGTGGTTTATGAAAGAACACACATGCAATGACATTGGTGGATCCATGTTGGTTAGGAAAGGAACACACAAGCAATGACTCTTGTGTTGGTTTAGGAAAAGAAGACACATGCAATGACTCTGGTGGATCCATGTGGTTTATGAAAAGAAAACACATGCAATGACTCTAGTGGTTGTTTATGAAAGGAACACACATGCCATGAGACTGGTGGATCCATGTGGTTTAGGAAAGGAACACACATGCAATGACTCTAGTGGTGGTTTAGGAAAAGAAGACACATGTAATGACTCTAGTGGTTGTTTAGGAAAAGAACACCCATGCACTAACTCTGGTGGATCCATGTGGTTTAGGAAAAAACACATGCAATGACTCTGGCTGATCAATTTGGTTTAGGAATGGAATACACATGCAATGACTCTGGTGGATCCATGCGGTTTAGGAAAAGAACACACATATAATGACAATGGTTGATCCATGTGGTTTAGGAAAAGAACACACAATCAATGCCACTGGTGGATCAATGTGGTTTAGGAAAGGAACACACATGCAATGACTCTGGTGGTGGTTTAGGAAAGGAACAAACATGCAATGACACTAGTGGATCCATGTGGTTTAGTAAAAGAACACACATGCAATGACTCTGGTGGTGGTTTAGGAAAGTAAGACACATGCAATGACACTGGTGGATCCATGTAGTTTAGGAAAAGCACACACATGCAATGACTCTAGTGTTGGTTTAGGAAAAGAACACACACGTAATGAAACTATTGGATCCATGTGGTTTACGTAAAGAACACACATGCATTGACTCTAGTGGTGGTTTAGGAAAGGAAGACAAATGCAATGACTATGGATGTGGTTCAGGAAAGGAACACACATGCAATGACTCTAATGGATCCATTCGGTTTAGGAAAAGAACATACATGCAATGACACTGGTGGATCCATGTGTTTAGGAAAGGAACAAACATGGAATGACTCTAGTCGTGGTTTAGGAAAAGAAGAGACATGCAATGACTCTGGTGATGGTTTAGGAAAAGAAAACACATCAAATGACTTTGGTGGATCCATGTGGTTTAGGAAAAGAACACACATGCAATGACTCTGGTGGATCCATGTGGTTTATGTAAAGAACACACATGCAATGACTCTAGTGGTGGTTTAGGAAAAGAGGACACATGCAATGACTCTGGTGGTGGTTTAGGAAAAGAACACACATGCAATGACTCTGGTGGATCCATGTGGTTTAGGGAAAGAACACACATACAATGACTCTGGTGGATCATTGTGGTTTAGGAAAGGAACACACATGCAATGACTCTAGTTTTGGTAATACACTTACAATGACTCTGGTTGATCCATGTGGTTTAGGAAAAGAACACACAAGCAATGACACTGGTGGGTCCATGTGGTTTAGGAAATGAACACACATGCAATAACTCTAGTAGTGGTTTAGGATAAGAAGACACATGCAATGACTCTGGTGGTGGTTTAGGAAAAGAACACACATGAAATGACTCTAGTGGATCCATATGGTTTAGGAAAAAACACACATGCAATGACTCTAGTGGTGGTTTAGGAAAAGAACACACATGCAATGATGCTGGTGGATCCATGTGGTTTAGGAAAGAAACACACATGCAATGACTCTAGTGTTGGTTTAGGAAAAGAAGGCACATGCAATGACTCTTGTGGATCCATGTGGTTTAGGAAAAGAAAACACATGCAATGGCTCTAGTGGTGGTTTAGGAAAAGAACACATATGCAATGACACTGATGGATCCATGTGGTTTAGGAAAAGAACACCCATGCAATGACCCTAGTGGTGGTTTAGGAAGGGAAGACACATGCAATGACTCTAGATGTGGTTTAGGAAAGAAACACACATGTAATGACTCTGGTGGTGGGTTAGAAAATAACACACATGCAATGACTCTAGTGGTGGTTTAGGAAAGGAAGACACGTGCAATGACGCTGGTGGATCCATGTGGTTTAGGAAAAGAACACACATAAAATGACTCTAGAGGTGGTTCAGTAAAAGAACACACATGCAATGACACTGGTGGATCCATGTGGTTTATGTAAAGAACACACCTGGAATGACTCTAGTGGTGGTTTATGAAAGGAACAAACATGCAATGACACTGGTGGATCCATGTGGTTTAGGAAAAGAACACACATGCAATGAATCTAGTGGTGGTTTAGGAAAAGAGGACACATGCAATGACTCTGGTGGTGGTTTAGTAAAAGAACACACATGCAATGACTCTGGTGGATCCATGTGGTTTAGGGAAAGAACACACATACAATGACTCTGGTGGATCAATGTGGTTTAGGAAAGGAACACACATGCAATGACTGTAGTTTTGGTAATACACATACAATGACTCTGGTTGATCCATGTGGTTAAGGAAAAGAACACACATGAAGTGACACTGGTGGATCCATGTGGTTTAGGAAAGGAACACACATGCAATGATTCTAGTGTTGGTTTAGGAAAAGAAGACACATGCAACGACTATAGTGGATCCATGTGGTTTATGAAAAGAACACACCTGCAATGACTATTGGTGGTTTATAAAAGGAACACACATGCAATGACACTAGGGGATCCATGTAGTTTAGGAAAAGGACACACATGGAATGACTCTAGTGGTGGTTTAGGAAAAGAAGACACATGTAATGACTCTGGTGGTTGTTTAGGAAAAGAACACACATGCAATGACTTTGGTGGATCCATGTGGTTTAGGAAAATAACACCCATGCAATGACTCTAGTGGATCAATGTGGTTTAGAAAAGGAACACACATGCAATGCCTCTAGTGTTGGTTTAGGAAAAGAAGACATATGCAATGACTCTGGTGGATCCATGTGGTTTATGAAAAGAACACACATGCAATGACAGTGGTGGGTCCATGTGGTTTAGGAAAGGAACACACATGCAATAACTATAGTGGTGGTTTAGGAAAAGAAGACACATGCAAGGACTCTGGTGGTGCATTTAGAAAAGAACACACATGAAATGACTAGTGATGGTTTTGGGAAAGAACACACATGCAATGACACTGGTGGATCCATGTGGTTTAGGAAATGAACACACATGCAATGACTCAACTATTGGTTTAGGAAAAGAAGACACATGCAATGACTCTGGTGGATCCATGTGGTTTAGGAAAAGAACACACATGCAATGACTCTAGTGGTGGTTTAGGAAAAGAACACATATGCATGACCCTGGTGGATCCATGTGGTTTAGGAAAATAACACACATGCAATGACCCTAGTGGTGGTTTAGGAAAGGAAGACACATGCAATGACTCTAGATGTGGTTTAGGAAAGGAACACACATGCAATGACTCTATTGGATCCATGTGTTTTAGGAAAAGAAGACACATGCAATGACTCTGGTGGTGGGTTAGGAAAGGAAAACACATGCAATGACTAGTGGTGGGTTAGAAAAGAACACACATGCAATGACTCTAGTGGTGGTTTAGTGAAGGAAGACACATGCAATGACACTGGTGGATCTATGTGGTTTAGGAAAAGAACACACATGCAATGACTCTAGAGGTGGTTCAAGAAAAGAACACACATGCAATGACACTCGTGGATCCATGTGGTTTAGGTAAAGAACACACATGCAATGACTATAGTGGTGGTTTAGGAAAAGAACACAAATTCAATGACACTGGTGTATCCTTGTGGTTTAGGAAAGGAACACACATGCAATGACTCTACTGTTGGTTTAGGAAAAGAAGACACATGCAATGACACTGATGGATCCTTGTGGGTTAGGTAAATAACACACATGCAATGACCCTAGTGGAGGTTTAGGAAAATAAGACACATGCAATGACTCTGGTGGTGGTTTAGGAGAAGAACTCACATGAAATGACTCTGGTGGATCCATGTGGTTTAGGAAAATAACACACATGCAATGACTAGAGGTGGTTTAGGAAAAGAACACACATGCAATGACACTGGTGGTACCATGTGTTTTAGGAAAGGAACACGGATACAATGACTCTAGTGTTGGTTTAGGAAAAGAAGAAACATGCAATGACTCTAGTGTTGGTTTAGTAAAAGAAGACACATGCAATGACTTTGGTGGTGGTTTAGGAAATGAACACATATGCAATGACTCGGGTGGATCCAGGTGGTTTAGGAAAGGAACACACTCGCAATGACTCTGGAGGATCATTGTGGTTTAGGAAAGGAAAACACTTACAATGACTCTGGAGGATCATTGTGGTTTCGGAAAGGAAGAGACATGCAATGACTCTGGTGGATCAATGTGGTTTAGAAAATAAACACACATGAAATGAATCTGGTGGATCACTGTGGTTTAGGAAAGGAACAACCATGCAATGACTCCGGTGGATACAAGTGGTTTAGAAAAATAACACACATTCAATGACACTGGTGGACCCATGTTGTTTAGGAAAGGAACATACATGCAATGACTCTAGTGGTGGTTTAGGAAAAGAAGACACATGCAATGACACTGGTGGTGGTTTAGGAAAAGAACACGCATGAAATAAGTTAGTGGATCCATGTGGTTTAGGAAAAGAACACACATGCAATGACTCTAGTCGTGGTTTAGGAAATGAGCACACATGCAATGACACTAGTGGGTCCATGTGGTTTATGAAAAGAACACACATGCAATCACTCTAGTGTTGGTTTAGGAAAAGAAGACACATGCAATGACGCTGGTCGATCCATGTGGTTTATGAAAAGAACCAACATTCAATAACTCTAGTGGTGGTTTATTAAAGGAACACACATGAAATGACATTGGTGGATCCATGTGGTTTAGGAAAAGAACACACTTGCAATGAATCTACTGGTGGTTTAGGAAAAGAACACACATGCAATGACTCTAGAGGTGGTTCAGGAAAAGAACACACATGCAATGACACTCGTGGATCCATTGGTTTAGGTAAAGAACACACATGCAATGACTCTACTAGTGGTTTAGGAAAAGAACACAAATGCAATGACACTAGTGTATCCTTGTGGTTAAGGAAAGGAATACACATGCAATGACTGTACTGTTGGTTTAGGAAAAGAAGAAACATGCAATGACTCTGGTGGATCCATGTGGTTTAGGAAAAGAACACACATGCAATGACTCTAGTGGTGGTTTAGGAAAAGAACACACATGCAATGACACTGGTGGATCCATGTGGTTTAGGTAAAAACACACATGCAATGACCCTAGTGGAGGTTTATGAAAATAAGACACATGCAATGACTCTGGTGGTGATTTAGGAAAAGAACTCACATGAAATGACTCTGGTGGATCCATGTGGTTTAGGAAAAGAACACACATGCAATGACTAGTGGTGGTTTAGGAAAAGAACACACATGCAATGACACTGGTGGTACCATGTGTTTTAGGAAAGGAACACACATGCAATGACTCTAGTGTTGGTTTAGGAAAAGAAGACACATGTAATGACCCTAGTGTTGGTTTAGGAAAAGAAGACACATGCAATGACTCTGGTGGATCCATGTGGTTTAGGAAAAGAACACACATGCAATGACACTGGTGGTTCCATGTGGTTTAGGAAAGGAACACACATGGAATGACTCTAGTGGTGGTTTATGAAAATAAGACACATGCAATGACTCTGGTGGTGGTTTAGGAAAAGAACACACATGAAATAACTCTAGTGGATCCATGTGGTTTAGAAAAAGTACACACATGCAATGCGGGCTTGTTCGTCTGCGGTACCAAAGTTAGCAGGTCAGCGCATGGCGGTACCTAAGTTGAATGAGATTACCGTGTTTCGAAAAGTTGGGCCGCTAACTACTAAGAGGGGCCATTTTGAGGCAAACTCATCTCACCCCTGCCAAATTCAAACATTCCGTTAAACTGCCCCGTGAAGTAGACGGTCGGGACCCTCATGTCGGTCATCTGTCCGTGACGCGGGCGCCAACGATTTCACAAATCAAGCAGCTAAGTGGATTGGATGCATTGACAGATTTCACAAATCCATTCCCAGCTTTCCCCTAGCACCGGCAGCGTCGGAATCCACCCTCTAGGCAGGACAATCCCTTCGGACATTTGACTTCCGGCGCCAAGTTGCTGCGCCCAGTCGCTGATCCCGAGCTCCTATGGCGCATGCCGTAGCCGCCATTGCGAGGCTCTAGCCCGCCTCCGCCGCCGACGAGCCGAGCAGCTCGGAGGATGGCAGATCCTACTATCAAGAAAGAAGAAGTTCTGTCTACAAGCGGGTGATCTAACCTTCTCTTTTCTATTCACACTAGTTACAACTGCTAGCTGGCTACTGAACCTCAAATTGTTTGTTAGCCCAACGCTGACAAACATATTTTGTCCACAGTTTTCTGTCAAGTGGGATCTGTGCGGACCCTCCCTTACATGGTTACGATAGTCCTCTACAGGTACGACCCTAAGGGCAAGTGGTATGGAAGCCATTGTTTCATGGTGGAAGAAGCGCATGCGCAGATCTGCACTATATCTGGTATGGTTGCTGCTCTGCGTAATCATGTTGAATTATGGCGAAAGCAAACAGCAAAGTTCAGCTTCATGGATGAACGTGGCATCATGGTTCCTATAACGTTTGACAGTCAGCTAATTGGGTTGATGAAAAGGTATGCTTCTGTTGCCATGTTTGACCTGAAATGTCATGTACTAGATGTGGAAGCTTCTGCAACTGGGAGTCGCCCTTCTATTCTTGGATAGGGTGGTTGCTCGAACCCAATTAGCTGCTGGTATGCAAAGGTCTCTTGGCGTTCGCATGTTTGTTCTGAATTGTAATTTTTGTTTTATTTACTCTGTAGATATTGGGCAGTTATGCAACAGTCTTGTTTCTTTGATAGGAAGCACCGCAAGGTTAGAAACATGACTGTCGGGTCAGTCATTTTGCTACCCGAAGAAATTAAAAACGAGTGGAAAGATGTCATTTTGCTGCCTGAAGAAATTAAAAACGAGTGGAAAGATGATGTTGGACATGATTCTAGTGCCCATTGTCCCGGTGATGCAGAGTATGTGAAGCTAAGAAAATTGGCACCGAGGAAGAGGAAGAAGGCAGGAAATGAAGAAGCCATTGGACGTGAAGGCTTGGCACCCAGGCTGCGGAAGAAGGATGCTAGCAATGAAGATGCATAGTAATGTGTTGAACTTGAACCTATATATGTAATTCTGTTAAATTCTGATCGCCTCAGGTGGCATGTTGTCAAGTAAACAATCTACCCACATTCTCTGAGTAAAATGTACCGCGACTTAGGATTTGGAAACGCCCGAGTCAGTAGTTGAATCCGAAATTGTGATTGTGCCACTGCTATCTGAAAACAAGGATCCACTGGTTCCACGATTGCTGAGGGGCAGGAGGTCTCCAAATACGATGGAATGTAAGTGGCACATAAATAAATTATTTAAACTGCCACACTCCATGAAGCAGCAACTTATTTCAGATACTACACAACGACGTGGCAACATAAACAGCAATGTTCTCACCGATAATGCCCAGATGAGGAGGAAATGGGTACCACTTTCTGGCGTAATCTTGAGCACGTCTATCTCACCGCCTCTGCCTCGCATCCCCTGATCCGCGAAGCTCCTAGATCTCCAGTATCCGGGTGTACGTGTTTCCACTTTATAAATTGTGGTTGTGCCATTTGCATGCGGCACAATCCATGTAGATTACGTTTAAACAAACCACCAATGTCAGAATACACTAGTAGAAAAGGTGTCTTTGGTCCATGGTCACGTTTCCAATCCGGGATAGAGATCTAAATCGAGGCAGAAATTGATCTAAATCACAAATTCTTCCACAAATTAATCGAGACAGAGATCTAAATCAAGGTATTTCATTACTTCAACCACAAGTTCTTCTAAACAAAGGTGCGATTTCACATCCTACATTAATTCAACCACTAGTCAACAATTTCACTTCCGCTACCACTGTCCTCCGAGCCGCCGGCTTCCTCGTCGTTGTCGGACGGAACCTCCACGATGTCCGCATTGTTCGCGAGACGGAGCACCTATTTGCGTCGAGCGGCGGCAATGACGGTGTACTTGGTCCATCCAGGGACGGACCAGAACCTGTCCTGCCCTTCTCGGTTGCGGATATCCCAGTGCACCATGCGCCCGTCAACGATGCGGTTGTCATTCTTGGCCTTCCGCTCCTTCTTGAACAGCGCCGGCCAGTACGGGCTGGCCGCCGCGTACCGGGGCAGCGCCCTCTTCCACATGGGCATCTGGCGGCGGCGCGTCGCGATTTCGCTCTCCATCTCGGCTCGGCCAGGTAGCGGAGCCACCGGCACCCCCGCAGAGCTGATGCGCCATCCGTGGGGCACCTTCGCGGCTGGTGGCGTGAGGATGTCGAAGTTCGCGAACATCACCGCCTCGTACAAGTTCAGATCGGGCATCTCCATGGCGACACGGTGGAGATTGGAGAGGACGAGGGGATGGACGATGAAGCGACGCGCTGTGGAGCCTCCTATTTGTACACGAGGACGACGAAGCGACGGTCAGACAAAAGAAGTAATCCAGGGTCAGACAAAAGAAGTAATGCGGGGTCAGAGCAATTTTTTTCCTCCCTGGAATCCGGGACCAATAGTTCAGACCGCTAGGTCAACAAGTACAAATATTACAACTTAAAAAGGCACGGAGCTTAAGCTAAATAGAACTAGTTATCACACATCTCCTTGATCTTCCTAATCTTGGCCCGATGCGCATCTTCCTGCGAGAGCAAGGATCGAATTATTTGTTCCTTCCTTTTAGCATCTTCCTTGCACAGCTTCAATTGTTTATCTGCATTTTTCCTCATGCACTTCAATACTCGTAGTTGTGTACTACAGGACTTTGGCCTGGTGGAGATCATTCCTTGCTTGAGTCAGTTCTTGCTCTGCTTTATCCTTTAGGGCCAACGCCGCGTCCCTCTCCTTCTCGACTCTGATAACCTTGTCTTGCAACCACCTGAGATCTCGCTTATGCTTGGTCGTGTCAACTGGTTCCCATAGCTTCGTCTCAACACTGTCAAGAAATGAGCTGAATACGGATTCTTTCAACACGACAGTCATTTCCCATAGTTTGTCCAGCGTTTTCTACATCGATTTGGGCCACTCTGGATCTACCCATTTGACAACACCGCAACTTCCGCCTTGCATCATTGCACGATGTCGTTGACACCGTAGATACCTCCTGCCTGCATTTCGTGCTTCGAAGGCTACAAATTTAGCGGGCACATATCCATGTTTACATACCAGAGGACTGTCTTCATCCTCTAAACCGTGATATCGGAGTCATACATCGTCTGGTTGGGCTTACACATCATACGCGCATGAGTAAACAGATTAGATCTAGCTCAAAAAATAGATAACTAGCCATAGATGATAGAAATAGAGATGAGACGACTCACATCTAAATCACCGCCCCTCGCCACGACGCTGCTTGCCTCCCCTTGAACCCATGGCGAGAGGGGAGGGGGGGTGGCTGCCGGAGAGGGGATTGGGATGGAGGCGTCATCGGCTTGCGGCTACGGCAGGATGGTAGTGAAGTGGGGAAAGTGGCTTCGAGGGTAAGGAAGAGAAGTACGGGGAGGAAGAGAAGTAATGGGGACGTGACACTGGGATGTGGCCCACTAAACTCGTGAGACGTGACACTCGCAACAGGGGAGCACCCAGTGTTGCCAGTTTTTCTAGAGCAAGCGTGGCCAATCATGCCGCAAAACAGCCTACTCGTGGATCGTTCTCACGAAGACCATCCCAATCGTCTAAGCGCCCCAATCGAACGGTATGTAACAATCGTCAAGCAGAACAACTGTGTTAGGGCGTGCCTTCTAGAAGACTCGGTCTAACGGCTACCCATGCAATGACACTAGTGTATCCATGTGTGGTTTGTGAAAATAAGAGGCATGCAATCACACTAGGTGGATCCATATGTGGTTTATGGAAGTAACAGACATGCAATGACTCTAGATGTGATTCACGAAAAGAACAGACATGCAATGACACTAGGTGTGGTTCATGAAAAGAACAGACATGCAATGACACTAGTGGATCCTTATGTGGTTCATGAAAAGAACAGACATGCAATGACACTGGTGGATCCTTATGTGGTTCATGAAAAGAACGGACATGCAATGACAATGGGGGATCCTTATGTGGTTCATGAAAAGAATAGACATGCAATGACACTGGTGGATCCTTATGTGGTTTGTTTAGAGGAACAGACATGCAATGACACCGGTGGATCCACGTGTGGTTCATGAGAAGAACACACATCCAATGACACTGGTAGATCGTTATGTGGTTCATGAAAATAATAGACAGGTAGTGACACTGGGTGTGGTTCATGAAAAGAACAGGCATGCAATGACACTAGGTGTGGTTCATGAAAAGAATAGACATCCAATGACTCTAGCTGTGGTTCATGAAAAGAACACACATGCAATGACACTGGGTGTGGTTCATGGAAAGAACAGACATGCAATGACACTGGTGGATCCTTATGTGTGGTTCATGAAAAGAACAGACATGCAATGACACTGGTGGATCCATATGTGGTTTGTCAGGAGAACACACATGCAATGACATTGGGTGTGGTTCATGAAAAAAATAGACAAGCAATGACACTGGAAGATCCTTATGTGGTTCATGAAAAGAACAGACATGCAGTGACTTTGGGTGTGGTTCATGAAAATAACATACATGCAATGACACTGGTGGATCCTTATGTGTGGTTCATGAAAAGAACAGACATGCAATGACACTGGTGGATCCATATGTGGTTTGTCAGGAGAACACACATGCAATGACATTGGGTGTGGTTCATGAAAAGAATAGATATGCAATGACACTCGTAGATCCTTATGTGGTTCATGAAAAGAATAGACATGCAATGACATTGGGTGTGGTTCATGAAAAGAACAGACATGCAATGACATTGTTGGATCCTTATGTGTGGTTCATGAAAAGAATAGACATGCAATGACACTGGTGGATCCTTATGTGGTTTGTTTAGAAGAACACTCATGCAATGACACTGGGTGTGGTTCATGAAAAGAACAGACAGGCAATGACATTGGTGGATCCTTATGTGGTTTGTTTAGAGGAACACACATGCAATTACATTGGGTGTGGTTCATGAAAAGAACAAACATGCAATGACACTGGTCGATCCTTATGTGGTTTCTTTAGAGGAACACACCTGCAATGACATTGGGTGGATCCACGTGTGGTTCATGAGAAGAACACACATCCAATGACACTGGTAGATCATTATGTGATTCATGAAAAGAACAGACATCCAGTGACACCGGGTGTGGTTCATGAAAAGAACAAACATGCAATGACACTGGATGTGGTTCATGAAAAGAATAGACATCCAATGACTCTAGCTGTGGTTCATGAAAATAACACACATGCGATGACACTGGGTGTGGTTCATGAAAAGAACAGACATGCAATGACAATGGTGGATCCTTATGTGTGGTTCATGAAAAGAACAGACATGCAATGACACTGGTGGATCCATGTGTGGTTTGTCAGGAGAACACACATGCAATGACATTGGGCGTGGTTCATGAAAAGAACAGACATGCAATGACACTAGTAGATCCTTATGTGGTTCATGAAAAGAACAGACATGCAATGACATTGGGTGTGGTTCATGAAAAGAACAGACATGCAATGACACCGGTGGATCCTTATGTGTGGTTCATGAAAAGAACAGACATGCAATGACACTGGTGGATCCTTATGTGGTTTGTTTAGAAGATCACACATGCAATGACATTGGGTGTGGTTCATGGAAAGAACAGACATGCAATGACACTGGTGGATCCTTATGTGGTTTGTTTAGAGGAACACACATGTAGTGAAATTGGGTGTGGTTCATGAAAAGAATAGACATGCAATGACACTGGTGGATCCTTATGTGTAGTTCATGAAAAGAATAGACATGCAATGACACTGGTGGATCCTTATGTGGTTTCATTAGAAGAACAGACATGCAATGACATTGGGTTTTGTTCATGAAAAGATTAGACATCCAATGACTCTAGCTATGGTTCATGAAAAGAACACACATGAAATGACACTAGGTGTGGTTCATGAAAACAACAGACATACAATGACACTGGTGGATCCTTATATGTGGTTCATGAAAAGAACATACATGCAATGACACTGGTGGATCCTTATGTTGTTTGTTTAGAGGAACAAACATGCAATGACACTGGTGGTTCCACGTGTGGTTCATGAGAAGAACATACATCCAATGACACCGGTGGATCCTTATGTGGTTTGTTTAGAGGAACAGACATGCAATCACACTAGGTGGATCCATATGTGGTTTATGGATGTAACAGACATGCAATGACACTACCTGTGATTCATGAAAAGAACAGACATGCAATGACACTGGTGGATCCATGTGTGGTTCATGGGAAGAACAGACATGCAATGACACTGGTGGATCCTTGTGTGTGGTTCATGAAAAGAACAGGCATGGAATGACACTGGTGGATCCATATGTGGTTTGTCAGGAGATAACACATGAAATGACATTGGGTGTGGTTCATGAAAAGAATAGACATGCAATGACACTAGTAGATCCTTATGTGGTTCATGAAAAGAACAGACATGCAATGACACTGGGTGTGGTTCATGAAAAGAACAGACGTGTAATGACACTGGTGGATCCTTATGTGTGGTTCATGAAAAGAACATACATGCAATGACACTTGTGGATCCATATGTGGTTTGTCAGGAGAACACGCATGCAATGACATTGGGTGTGGTTCATGCAAAGAACAGACATGCAATGACACTGGTAGATCCTTATGTGGTTCATGGAAAGAACAGACATGCAATGACATTGGGTGTGCTTCATGAAAAGAACAGACATGCAATGACACTGGTGGATCCTTATGTGTGGTTCATGAAAAGAACAGACATGCAATGACACTGGTGGATCCATATGTGGTTTGTCAGGCGAACACACATGCAATGACATTGGGTGAGGTTCATGAAAAAAACAGACATGCAATGACACTGGTAGATCCTTATGTGGTTCATGAAAAGAACAGACATGCAATGTCATTGGGTGTGGTTCATGAAAAGAACAGACATGCAATGACATTGGTGGATCCTTATGTGTGGTTCATGAAAAGAACAGACATGCAATGACACTGGTGGATCCTTATGTGGTTTGATTAGAAGAACACACATGCAATGACACTGGTGGTTCATGAAAAGAACAGACATGCAATGACATTTGGGATCCTTATGTGGTTTGTTTAGAGTAACACACATGCAATGACATTGGGTGTGGTTCATGAAAAGAACAGACATGCAATGACACTGGTGGATCCTTATGTGTGGTTCATTAAAAGAACAAACATGCAATGACACTGGTGGATCCATATGTGGTTTGTTTAGAAGAGCACACATGCAATGACGCTGGGTGTGGTTCATGAAAAGAACACACATCCAATGACACTGGTCGATCCTTATGTGGTTTGTTTAGAGGAACACACATGCAATGACATTGGGTGGATCCATGTGTGGTTCATGAGAAGAACACACATCCAATGACACCGGTAGATCCTTATATGATTCATGAAAAGAACAGACATGCAGTGACACCGCGTGTGGTTCATGAAAAGAACAGACATGCAATGACACTGGGTGTGGTTCATGAAAAGAATAGACATCCAATGACTCTAGTTGTGGTTCATGAAAATAACACACATTCAATGACACTGAATGTGGTTCATGAAAAGAACATACATGCAATGACAATGGTGGATCCTTATGTGTGGTTCATGAAAAGAACAGACATGCAATGACACTGGTGGATCCATATGTGGTTTGTCAGGAGAACACACATGCAATGACATTGGGTGTGATTCATGAAAAGAACAGACATGCAATGACACTGGTAGATCCTTATGTGGTTCATGAAAAGAACAAACATGCAATGACATTGGGTGTGGTTCATGAAAAGAACAGACATGCAATGACACTGGTGGATCCTTATGTGTGGTTCATGAAAAGAACACACATGCAATGACACTGGTGGATCCTTATGTGGTTTGTTTAGAAGAACACACATGCAATGACATTGGGTGTGGTTCATGAAAATAAAAGACATGCAATGACACTGGTGGATCCTTATGTGGTTTGTTTAGAGGAACACACATGCAATGACATTGGGTGTGGTTCATGAAAAAGAACAGACATGCAATGACACTCGTGGATCCTTATGTGTGGTTCAATAAAAGAACATACATGCAATGACACTGGTGGATCCTTATGTTGTTTGTTTAGAGGAACAAACATGCAATGACACTGGTGGATCCATGTGTGGTTCATGAGAAGAACACACATCCAATGACACTGGTGGATCCTTATGTGGTTTGTTTAGAGGAACACACATGTAATAACACTAGGTGGATCCATATGTGGTTTATGGAAGTAACATACATGCAATGACTCTTGTTGTGATTCATGAAAAGAACAGACATGCAATGACACTGGTAGATCCATGTGTGGTTCATGGGAAGAACAGACATGCAATGACAATGGTGGATCCTTATGTGTGGTTCATGAAAAGAACAGACATGCAATGACATTGGGGATCCTTCTGTGGTTTGTTTAGAGGAACACACATGCAATGACATTGGGTGTGGTTCATGAAAAGAACAGACATGCAATGACACTGGTGGATCCTTATGTGTGGTTCATGAAAACAACAAACATGCAATGACACTGGTGGATCCATATGTGGTTTGTTTAGAAGAACACACATGCAATGACACTGGGTGTGGTTCATGAAAAGGACACACATCCAATGACACTGGTCGATCCTTATGTGGTTTGTTTAGAGGAACACACATGCAATGACATTGGGTGGATCCATGTGTGGTTCATGAGAAGAACACACATCCAATGACACCGGTAGGTCCTTGTTTGATTCACGATAAGAACAGACATGCAGTGACACCGGGTGTGGTTCATGAAAAGAACAGACATACAATGACACTGGGTGTGGTTCATGAAAAGAATAGACATCCAATGACTCTAGTTGTGGTTCATGAAAAGAACACACATGCAATGACACTGAATGTGGTTCATGAAAAGAACAGACATGCAATGACAATGGTGGATCCTTATATGTGGTTCATGAAAAGAACAGACATGCAATGACACTGGTGGATCCATATGTGGTTTGTCAGGAGAACACACATGCAATGACATTGGGTGTGATTCATGAAAAGAATAGACATGCTATGACACTGGTAGATCCTTATGTGGTTAATGAAAAGAACAAACATGCAATGACATTGGGTGTGGTTCATAAAAAGAACAGACATGCAATGACACTGGTGGATCCTTATGTGTGCTTCATGAAAAGAACACACATGCAATGACACTAGTGGATCCTTATGTGGTTTGTTTAGAAGAACACACATGCAATGACATTGGGTGTGGTTCATGAAAAGAAAATACATGCAATGACACTGGTGGATCCTTATGTGGTTTGTTTAGAGGAACACACATGCAATGACATTGGGTGTGGTTCATGAAAAAGAACAGACATGCAATGACACTGGTGGATCCTTATGTGTGGTTCAAGAAAAGAACATACATGCAATGACACTGGTGGATCCTTATGTTGTTTTTTTAGAGGAACAAACATGCAATGACACTGGTGGATCCATGTGTGGTTCATGAGAAGAACACCCATCCAATGACACTGGTGGATCCTTATGTGGTTTGTTTAGAGGAACACACATGTAATAACACTAGGTGGATCCATATGTGGTTTATGGAAGTAACATACATGCAATGACTCTTGCTGTGATTCATGAAAAGAACAGACATGCAATGACACTGGTAGATCCATGTGTGGTTCATGGGAAGAACAGACATGCAATGACAATGGTGGATCCTTATGTGTGGTTCATGAAAAGAACAGACATGCAATGACACTGGTGGATCCATGTGTGGTTTGTTAGGAGAACACACATGCAATGACATTGGGTGTGGTTCATGAAAAGAACAGACATGCAATGACACTAGTAGATCCTTATGTGGTTCATGAAAAGAACAGACATGCAATGAAATTGGGTGTGGTTCATGAAAAGAACAGACATGCAATGACACCGGTGGATCCTTATGTGTGGTTCATGAAAAGAACAGACATGCAATGACACTTGTGGATCCTTATGTGGTTTGTTTAGAAGAACACACATGCAATGACATTGGGTGTGGTTCATGAAAAGAACAGACATGCAATAACACTGGTAGATCCTTATGTGGTTCATGAAAAGAACAGACATGCAATGACACTAGGTGTGGTTCATGAAAAGAACAGACGTGCAATGACACTTGTGGATCCTTATGTGTGGTTCATGAAAAGAACATACATGCAATGACACTGGTGGATCCATATGTGGTTTGTTAGGAGAACACACATGCAATGACATTGGGTGTGGTTCATGAAAAGAACAGACATGCAATGACACTGGTAGATCCTTATGTGGTTCATGGAAAGAACAGACATGCAATGACATTGGCTGTGGTTCATGAAAAGAACAGACATGCAATGATACTGGTGGATCCTTATGTGTGGTTCATGAAAAGAACAGACATGCAATGACACTAGTGGATCCATATGTGGTTTGTTAGGAGAACACACATGCAATGACATTGGGTGTGGTTCATGAAAAGAACAGACATGCAATGACACTAGTAGATCCTTATGTGGTTCATCAAAAGAACAGACATGCAATGCCATTGGATGTGGTTCATGAAAAGAATAGACGTGCAATGACACTGGTGGATCCTTATGTGTGGTTCATGAAAAGAACAGTCATGCAATGACACTGGTGGATCCTTATGTACTTTGTTTAGAAGAACACACATGCAATGCCACTGGGTGTGGTTCATGAAAAGAACAGACATGCAATGACACTGGTGGATCCTTATGTGGTTTGTTTAGAGGAACACACATGCAATGACATTGAGTGTGGTTCATGAAAAGAACAGATATGCAATGACACTGGTGGATCCTTATGTAGTTTGTTTAGAAGAACACACATGCAATGACACTAGGTGTGGTTCATGAAAAGAACAGACATGCAATGACACTGGTGGATCCTTATGTGGTTTGTTTAGAGGAACACACATGCAATGACATTGAGTGTGGTTCATGAAAAGAACAGACATGCAATGACACTGGTCGATCCTGATGGGTGGTTCATGAAAAGAACAGACATGCAATGACACTGGTGGATCCTTATGTGGTTTGTTTAGAAGAACACACATGCAATGGCACTGGGTGTGGTTCATGAAAAGAACACACATCCAATGACACTGGTGGATCCTTATGTGGTTTGTTTAGAGGAACACATATGCAATGACACTGGTAGATCCTTATGTGGTTCATGAAAAGAACAGACATGCAGTGACACCGGGGGTGGTTCATGAAAAGAACAGACATGCAATGACACTAGGTGTGGTTCATGGAAAGAATAAACATCTAATGACTCTAGCTGTGGTTCATGGAAAGAACACACATGAAATGACACTGGGTGTGGTTCATGAAAAGAACAGACATGCAATGACACTGGTGGATCCTTATGTGTGGTTCATCAAAAGAACATACATGCAATGGCACTGGTGGATCCATATGTAGTTTGTCAGGATTATATGCAATGACACTGGGTGTGGTTCATGAAAAGAACAGACATGTAATGACACGGGTAGATCCTTATGTGGTTCATGAAAAGAACAGACATGCAATGACATTGGGTGTGGTTCATGAAAAGAACAGACATGCAATGACCATTGTGGATCCTGATCCGTGGTTCATGAAAAGAACAAACATGCAATGACACTGGTGGATCCTTATGTGGTTTGTTTAGAAGAACATAGATGCAATGACACTGGGTGTGGTTCATGAAAAGAACACACATCCAATGACACTGGTGGATCCTTATGTGGTTTGTTTAGAGGAACAGACATGCAATGACACCGGTGGATCCACCTGTGGTCCATGAGAAGAACACACATCCAATGACACTGGTAGATACCTATGTGGTTCATGAAAAGAACAGACATGCAGTGACACCGGGTGTGGTTCATGAAAAGAACAGACATGCAATGACACTTGTAGATCCTTATGTGGTTCATGAAAAGAACAAACATGCAATGACATTGGGTGTGGTTCATGAAATGAATAGACATCCAATGACTGTAGTTGTGGTTCATGAAAAGAACACACATGCAATGACACTGGGTGTGGTTCATGAAAAGAACAGACATGCAATGACACTGGTGGATCCTTATGTGGTTTGTTTAGAGGAACAAACATGCAATGACATTGGGTGTGGTTCATGAAAAGAACATACATGCAATGACACTGGTGGATCCATATGTGGTTTGTTAGGAGAACACACATGCAATGACATTGGGTGTGGTTCATTAAAAGAACAGACATGCAATGACACTGGTTGATCCTTATGTGGTTCATGAAAAGAACATACATGCAAATAAATTGGGTGTGGTTCATGAAAAGAACAGACATGTAAAGACACTGGTGGATCCTTATGTGTGGTTCATGAAAAGAACACACATCCAATGACACTGGTGGATCCTGATGTGGTTTGTTTAGAAGAACACACATGCAATCACACTGGGTGTGGTTCATGAAAAGAACACACATCCAATGACACTGGTGGATCCTTGTGTGGTTTGCTTAGAGGAACAGACATGCAATGACACCTGTGGATCCACGTGCGGTTCATGAGAAGAACACACATCCAATGACACTGGTAGATCCTTATGTGGTTCATGAAAAGAACAGACATGCAGTAACACCGGGTGTGGTTCATGAAAAGAACAGACATGCAATGACACTGGGTGTTGTCCATGAAAAGAATAGACATCCAATGACTCTAGATGTGGTTCATGAAAAGAACACACATGCAATGACACTGGGTGTGGTTCATGAAAAGAACAGACATGCAATGACACCAGTGGATCCTTATATGTGGTTCATGAAAAGAACAGACATGCATTGACACTGGTGGATCCTTATGTGGTTTGTATAGAAGAACAAACATGCAATGACACTGGGTGTGGTTCATGAAAAGAACAGACATGCAATGGCGCTGGTGGATCCTTATGTGCTTTGTTTAGAGGAACACACATGCAATGACATTGAGTGTGGTTCATGAACAGAACAGACATGCAATGACACTGGTGGATCCTTATGTGTGGTTCATGAAAAGAACAGACATGCAATGACACTGGTGGATCCTTATGTGGTTTGTTTAGAAGAACACACATGCAATGACACTGGGTGTGGTTCATGAAAAGAACACAGATCCAATGACACTGGTGGATCCTTATGTGGTTTGTTTAGAGGAACACACATGCAATGACACTTGTAGATCCTTATGTGTGGTTCATGAAAAGAACAGACATGCAATGATCTAGTGGATCCATATGTGGTTTGTCAGGAGAACACACATGAAATGACACTAGGTGTGGTTCATGAAAAGAACATACATGCAATGACACTGGGTGTGGTGCATGGGAAGAACACACTTGCAATAACACTGGTGGATCCTTATGTGTGGTTCATGAAAAGAACAGACATGCAATGACACTGGTGGATCCATATGTGGTTTGTCATGAGAACACACATGCAATGACATTGGGTGTGGTTCATGAAAAGATTAGACATGCAATGACACTGGTAGATCCTTATGTGGTTAATGAAAAGAACAGACATGCAATGACATTGGGTGTGGTTCATGAAAAGAACAGACATGCAATGACACTTGTAGATCCTTATGTGGTTCATGAAAAGAACAAACATGCAATGACATTGGGTGTGGTTCATGAAATGAATAGACATCCAATGACTGTAGTTGTGGTTCATGAAAAGAACACACATGCAATGACACTGGGTGTGGTTCATGAAAAGAACAGACATGCAATGACACTGGTGGATCCTTATGTGGTTTGTTTAGAGGAACAAACATGCAATGACATTGGGTGTGGTTCATGAAAAGAACATACATGCAATGACACTGGTGGATCCATATGTGGTTTGTTAGGAGAACACACATGCAATGACATTGGGTGTGGTTCATTAAAAGAACAGACATGCAATGACACTGGTTGATCCTTATGTGGTTCATGAAAAGAACATACATGCAAAGAAATTGGGTGTGGTTCATGAAAAGAACAGACATGTAAAGACACTGGTGGATCCTTATGTGTGGTTCATGAAAAGAACACACATCCAATGACACTGGTGGATCCTGATGTGGTTTGTTTAGAAGAACACACATGCAATCACACTGGGTGTGGTTCATGAAAAGAACACACATCCAATGACACTGGTGGATCCTTGTGTGGTTTGCTTAGAGGAACAGACATGCAATGACACCTGTGGATCCACGTGCGGTTCATGGGAAGAACACACATCCAATGACACTGGTAGATCCTTATGTGGTTCATGAAAAGAACAGACATGCAGTAACACCGGGTGTGGTTCATGAAAAGAACAGACATGCAATGACACTGGGTGTTGTCCATGAAAAGAATAGACATCCAATGACTCTAGATGTGGTTCATGAAAAGAACACACATGCAATGACACTGGGTGTGGTTCATGAAAAGAATGACATGCAATGACACCAGTGGATCCTTATATGTGGTTCATGAAAAGAACATATGCATTGACACTGGTGGATCCTTATGTGGTTTCTATAGAAGAACAAACATGCAATGACACTGGGTGTGGTTCATGAAAAGAATGTATATGCAATGGCGGTGGATCCTTATGTGCTTTGTTTAGAGGAACACACATGCAATGACATTGAGTGTGGTTCATGAACAGAACAGACATGCAATGACACTGGTGGATCCTTATGTGTGGTTCATGAAAAGAACAGACATGCAATGACACTGGTGGATTCTTATGTGGTTTGTTTAGAAGAACACACATGCAATGACACTGGGTGTGGTTCATGAAAAGAACACAGATCCAATGACACTGGTGGATCCTTATGTGGTTTGTTTAGAGGAACAGACATGCAATGACACTTGTAGATCCTTATGTGTGGTTCATGAAAAGAACAGACATGCAATGATCTAGTGGATCCATATGTGGTTTGTCAGGAGAACACACATGAAATGACACTAGGTGTGGTTCATGAAAAGAACATACATGCAATGACACTGGGTGTGGTGCATGGGAAGAACAGACTTGCAATAACACTGGTGGATCCTTATGTGTGGTTCATGAAAAGAACAGACATGCAATGACACTGGTGGATCCATATGTGGTTTGTCATGAGAACACACATGCAATGACATTGGGTGTGGTACATGAAAAGATTAGACATGCAATGACACTGGTAGATCCTTATGTGGTTAATGAAAAGAACAGACATGCAATGACACTGGGTGTGGTTCATGAAAAGAACAGACATGCAATGACACTGGTGGATCCTTATGTGTGGTTCATGAAAAGAACAGACATGCAATGACACTGGTGGATCTATATGTGGTTTGTCAGGAGAACACACATGCAATGACACTGGGTGTGGTTCATGAAAAGAACAGACATGCAATGACACTAGTAGATCCTTATGTGGTTCATGAAGAGAACAGACATGCAATGACACTAGTAGATCCTTATGTGGTTCATGAAGAGAACAGACATGCAATGACATTGGGTGTGGTTCATGAAAAGAACAGACATGCAATGACACTGGTAGATCCTTATGTGTGGTTCCTAAAAAGAATAGACATGCAATGACACTAGTGGATCCATATGTGGTTTGTTAGGAGAACACACATGCAATGACATTGGGTGTGGTTCATGAAAAGAATGTACATGCAATGACACCGGTAGATCCTTATGTGGTTCATGAAAAGAATGTATATGCAATGACATTGGGTGTGGTTCATGAAAAGAACAGACATGCAAAGACACTGGTGGATCCTTATGTGTGGTTCATGAAAAGAACACACATCCAATGACACTGGTGGATCCTGATGTGGTTTGTTTAGAAGAACACACATGCAATGACACTGGGTGTGGTTCATGAAAAGAACACACATCCAATGACACTGGTGGATCCTTGTGTGGTTTGTTTAGAGGAACAAACATGGAATGACACCGATGGATCCACGTGCGGTTCATGAGAAGAACACACATCCAATGACACTGGTAGATCCTTATGTGGTTTATGAAAAGAACAGACATGCAGTAACACCGGGTGTGGTTCAAGAAAAGAACAGACATGCAATGACACTGGGTGTTGTTCATGAAAAGAATAGACATCCAATGACTCTAGATGTGGTTCATGAAAAGAACACACATGCAATGACATTGGGTGTGGTTCATGAAAAGAACAGACATGCAATGACACCAGTGGATCCTTATGTGTGGTTCATGAAAAGAACAGACATGCAATGACACTGGTGGATCCTTATGTGGTTTGTTTAGAAGAACAAACATGCAATGACACTGGATGTGGTTCATGAAAAGAACAGACACGCAATGGCGCTGGTGGATCCTTATGTGGTTTGTTTAGAGGAACACACATGCAATGACATTGAGTGTGGTTCATGAACAGAACAGACATGCAATGACACTGGTGGATCCTTATGTGTGGTTCATGAAAAGAATAGACATGCAATGACACTGGTGGATCTTTGTGTGGTTTGTTTAGAAGAACACACATGCAATGACACTAGGTGTGGTTCATGAAAAGAACACACATCCAATGACACTGGTGGATCCTTATGTGGTTTGTTTAGACGAACAGACATGCAATCACACCGGTGGATCCACGTGTGGTTCATGAGAAAAACAAACATCCAATGACACTGGTAGATCCTTATGTGGTGCATGAAAAGAACGGACATGCAGTGACACTGGGTGTGGTTCATGAAAAGAACATACATGCAATGACACTAGGTGTTGTTCATGAAAAGAATAGACATCCAATGACTCTAGTTGTGGTTCATGAAAAGAAAACACATGCAATGACACTGGGTGTGGTTCATGAACAGAACAGACATGCAATGACACTGGTGGATCCCTATGTGGTTTGTTTAGAAGAGAAAACATGCAATGACACTGGTTGTGGTTCATGAAGAGAACAGACATGCAATGACACTAGTGGATCCTTATGTGGTCTGTTTAGAGGAACACACATGCAATGGCATTGAGTGTGGTTCATGAAAAGAACAGACATGCAATGACACTGGTGGATCTATATGTGGTTTGTCAGGAGAACACACATGCAATGACACTGGGTGTGGTTCTTGAAAAGAACAGACATGCAATGACACTGGTGGATCCTTATGTGTGGTTCATGAAAAGAACAGACATGCAATGACACTGGTGGATCTATATGTGGTTTGTCAGGAGAACACACATGCAATGGCATTGGGTGTGGTTCATGAAAAGAACAGACATGCAATGACACTGGTAGATCCTTTTGTGTGGTTCCTAAAAAGAATAGACATGCAATGACACTAGTGGATCCATATGTGGTTTGTTAGGAGAACACACATGCAATGACATTGGGTGTGGTTCATGAAAAGAACAGACATGCAATGACACTGGTAGATCCTTATGTGGTTCATGAAAATAACAGACATGCAATGACATTGGGTGTGGTTCATGAAAAGAACAGACATGCAAAGACACTGGTGGATCCTTATGTGTGGTTCATGAAAAGAACACACATCCAATGACACTGGTGGATCCTGATGTGGTTTGTTTAGAAGAACACACATGCAATGACACTGGGTGTGGTTCATGAAAAGAACACACATCCAATGACACTGGTGGATCCTTGTGTGGTTTGTTTAGAGGAACAGACATGGAATGACACCGATGGATCCACGTACGGTTCATGAGAAGAACACACATCCAATGACACTGGTAGATCCTTATGTGGTTTATGAAAAGAACAAACATGCAGTAACACCGGGTGTGGTTCATGAAAAGAACAGACATGCAATGACACTGGGTGTTGTTCATGAAAAGAATAGACATCCAATGACTCTATATGTGGTTCATGAAAAGAACACACATGCAATGACATTGGGTGTGGTTCATGAAAAGAACAGACATGCAATGACACCAGTGGATCCTTATGTGTGGTTCATGAAAAGAACAGACATGCAATGACACTGGTGGATCCTTATGTGGTTTGTTTAGAAGAACAAACATGCAATGACACTGGATGTGGTTCATGAAAAGAACAGACATGCAATGGCGCTGGTGGATCCTTATGTGGTTTGTTTAGAGGAACACACATGCAATGACATTGAGTGTGGTTCATGAAATGTAATGTACATGCAATGACACTGGTGGATCCTTATGTGTGGTTCATGAAAAGAACAGACATGCAATGACACTGGTGGATCTTTGTGTGGTTTGTTTAGAAGAACACACATGCAATGATACTAGGTGTGGTTCATGAAAAGAACACACATCCAATGACACTGGTGGATCCTTATGTGGTTTGTTTAGACGAACAGACATGCAATCACACCGGTGGATCCACGTGTGGTTCATGAGAAAAACAAACATCCAATGACACTGGTAGATCCTTATGTGGTGCATGAAAAGAACAGACATGCAGTGACACTGGGTGTGGTTCATGAAAAGAACAGACATGCAATGACACTGGGTGTTGTTCATGAAAAGAATAGACATCCAATGACTCTAGTTGTGGTTCATGAAAAGAAAACACATGCAATGACACTGGGTGTGGTTCATGAATGTAATGTATATGCAATGACACTGGTGGATCCTTATGTGTGGTTCATGAAAAGAACAGACATGCAATGACACTGGTGGATCCCTATGTGGTTTGTTTAGAAGAGAAAACATGCAATGACACTGGGTGTGGTTCATGAAAAGAACAGACATGCAATGACACTAGTGGATCCTTATGTGGTTTGTTTAGAGGAACACACATGCAATGGCATTGAGTGTGGTTCATGAAAAGAACAGACATGCAATGACACTGGTGGATCTATATGTGGTTTGTCAGGAGAACACACATGCAATGACACTAGGTGTGGTTCATGAAAAGAACAGACATGCAATGACACTAGTAGATCCTTATGTGGTTCATGAAGAGAACAGACATGCAATGACACTAGTAGATCCTTATGTGGTTCATGAAGAGAACAGACATGCAATGACATTGGGTGTGGTTCATGAAAAGAACAGACATGCAATGACACCAGTGGATCCTTATGTGTGGTTCCTAAAAAGAATAGACATGCAATGACACTAGTGGATCCATATGTGGTTTGTTAGGAGAACACACATGCAATGACATTGGGTGTGGTTCATGAAAAGAACAGACATGCAATGACACTGGTAGATCCTTATGTGGTTCATGAAAAGAACAGACATGCAATGACATTGGGTGTGGTTCATGAAAAGAACAGACATGCAAAGACACTGGTGGATCCTTATGTGTGGTTCATGAAAAGAACACACATCCAATGACACTGGTGGATCCTGATGTGGTTTGTTTAGAAGAACACACATGCAATGACACTGGCTCTGGTTCATGAAAAGAACACACATCCAATGACACTGTGGATCCTTGTGTGGTTTGTTTAGAGGAATGTATATGGATTGACACCGATGGATCCACATGCGGTTCATGAGAAGAACACACATCCAATGACACTGGTAGATCCTTATGTGGTTTATGAAAAGAACAAACATGCAGTAACACCGGGTGTGGTTCATGAAAAGAACAGACATGCAATGACACTGGGTGTTGTTCATGAAAAGAATAGACATCCAATGACTCTAGATGTGGTTCATGAAAAGAACACACATGCAATGACATTGGGTGTGGTTCATGAAAAGAACAGACATGCAATGACACCAGTGGATCCTTATGTGTGGTTCATGAAAAGAACAGACATGCAATGACACTGGTGGATCCTTATGTGGTTTGTTTAGAAGAACAAACATGCAATGACACTGGATGTGGTTCATGAAAAGAACAGACATGCAATGGCGCTGGTGGATCCTTATGTGGTTTGTTTAGAGGAACACACATGCAATGACATTGAGTGTGGTTCATGAACAGAACAGACATGCAATGACACTGGTGGATCCTTATGTGTGGTTCATGAAAAGAACAGACATGCAATGACACTGGTGGATCTTTGTGTGGTTTGTTTAGAAGAACACACATGCAATGACACTAGGTGTGGTTCATGAAAAGAACACACATCCAATGACACTGGTGGATCCTTATGTGGTTTGTTTAGACGAACAGACATGCAATCACACCGGTGGATCCACGTGTGGTTCATGAGAAAAACAAACATCCAATGACACTGGTAGATCCTTATGTGGTGCATGAAAAGAACAGACATGCAGTGACACCAGTGGATCCTTATGTGTGGTTCATGAAAAGAACAGACATGCAATGACACTGGTGGATCCTTATGTGGTTTGTTTAGAAGAACAAACATGCAATGACACTGGATGTGGTTCATGAAAAGAACAGACATGCAATGGCGCTGGTGGATCCTTATGTGGTTTGTTTAGAGGAACACACATGCAATGACATTGAGTGTGGTTCATGAACAGAACAGACATGCAATGACACTGGTGGATCCTTATGTGTGGTTCATGAAAAGAACAGACATGCAATGACACTGGTAGATCCTTATGTTGTTCATGAAAAGAACAGACATGCAATGACATTGGGTGTGGTTCATGAAAATAACACACATGCAATGACACTGGTGGATCCTTATGTGGTTTTTTTAGAAGAACACACATGCAATGACACTGGGTGTGGTTCATGAAAAGAACACACATCCAGTGACACTGGTGGATCCTTATGTGGTCTGTTTAGATGAACAGACATGCAATGACACTGGTGGATCCACGTGCGGTTCATGAGAAGAACACACATCCAATGACACTGGTAGATCCTTATGTGGTTCATGAAAAGAATAGACATGTAGTAACACCGGGTGTGGTTCATGAAAATAACAGACATGCAATGACACTGGGTGTTGTTCATGAAAAGAATAGACATCCAATGACTCTAGTTGTGGTTCATGAAAAGAACACACATGCAATGACACTAGGTGTGGTTCATGAAAAGAATAGACATGCAATGACACTGGTGGATCCTTATGTGTGGTTCATGATAAGAACAGACATGCAATGACACTGGTGGATCCTTATGTGGTTTGTTTAGAAGAACAAACATGCAATGACACTGGGTGTGGTTCATGAAAAGAACAGACATGCAATGGCGCTGGTGGATCCTTATGTGGTTTGTTTAGAGGAACACACTTGCAATGACATTGAGTGTGGTTCATGAAAAGAACAGACATGCAATGACACTGGTGGATCCTTATGTGTGGTTCATGAAAAGAACAGACATGCAATGACACTGGTGGATCCTTATGTGGTTTGTTTAGAAGAACACACATGCAATGACACTGGTTGTGGTTCATGAGAAGAACACACATACAATGACACTGGTGGATCCTTATGTGGTTTGTTTAGACGAACAGACATGCAATCACACCGGTGGATCCACGTGTGGTTCATGAGAAGAACAAACATCCAATGACACTGGTAGATCCTTATGTGGTTCATTAAAAGAACAGACATGTAGTGACACTGGGTGTGGTTCATGAAAAGAACAGACATGCAATGACACTGGTTGTTGTTCATGAAAAGAATAGACATCCAATGACTCTAGTTGTGGTTCATGAAAAGAAAACACATGCAATGACACTGGGTGTGGTTCATGAAAAGAACAGACATGCAATGACACTTGTGGATCCTTATGTGTGGTTCATGAAAAGAATAGACATGCAATGACACTGGTGGATCCCTATGTGGTTTGTTTAGAAGAACAAACATGCAATGACACTGGGTGTGGTTCATGAAAGAACAGACATGCAATGACACTAGTGGATCCTTATGTGGTTTGTTTAGAGGAACACAAATGCAATGGCATTGAGTGTGGTTCATGAAAAGAACAGACATGCAATGACACTGGTGGATCCTTATGTGTGGTTCATGAAAAGAACAGACATGCAATGACACTAGTGGATCCTTATGTGGTTTGTTTAGCAGAACACACATGCAATGACACTGAGTGTGGTTCATGAAAAGAACACACATCCAATGACACTGGTGGATCTTTATGTGGTTTGTTTAGAGGAACAGACATGCAATGACACTAGTGGATCCTTATGTGTGGTTCATGAAAAGAACAGACATGCAATGACACTGGTGGATTCATACGTGGTTTGTCAGGAGAACACACATGCAATGACACTGGGTGTGGTTCATGAAAAGAACAGACATGCAATGACACTGGTAGATCCTTATGTGGTTCATGAAAAGAACATACATGCAATGACATTGGGTGTGGTTCATGAAAAGAACAGACATGCAATGACACTGGTCGATCCTTATGTGGTTCCTAAAAAGAATGTATATGCAATGACACCGGTGGATCCATATGTGGTTTGTCGTGAGAACACACATGCAATGACATTGGGTGTGGTTCATGAAAAGAACATACATGCAATGACACTGGTAGATCCTTATGTGGTTCATGAAAAGAACATACATGCAATGACATTGGGTGTGGTTCATGAAAAGAACACATGCCATGACACTGGTGGATCCTTATGTGGTTTGTTTAGAAGAACACACATGCAATGACACTTGGTGTGGTTCATGAAAAGAACACACATCCAGTGACACTGGTGGATCCTTATGTGGTCTGTTTAGATGAACAGACATGCAATGACACCGGTGGATCCACATGCGGTTCATGAGAAGAACACACATCCAATGACACTGGTAGATCCCTATGTGGTTCATGGAAAGAACAGACATGCAGTAACACCGGGTGTGGTTCATGAAAAGAACAGACATGCAATGACACTGGGTGTTGTTCATGAAAAGAATAGACATCCAATGACTCTAGCTGTGGTTCATGAAAAGAACACACATGCAATGACACTGGGTGTGGTTCATGAAAAGAACAGACATGCAATGACACTGGTGGATCCTTATGTGTGGTTCATGAAAAGAACAGACATGCAATGACACTGGTGGATCCTTATGTGGTTTTTTTAGAGGAACCAACATGCAATGACACTGGGTGTGGTTCATGAAAAGAAGAGACATGCAATGACACTGGTGGATCCTTATGTGGTTTGTTTAGAGGAACACACATGCAATGACATTGAGTGTGGTTCATGAAAAGAACAGACATGCAATGACACTGGTGGATCCTTATGTGTGGTTCATGAAAAGAACAGACATGCAATGACACTGGTGGATCCTTATGTGGTTTGTATAGAATAACACACATGCAATGACACTGGGTGTGGTTCATGAAAAGAACACACATCCAATGACATTGGTGGATCCTTATGTGGTTTATTTAGAGGAACAGACATGCAATGACACCGGTGGATCCACGTGTGGTTCATGAGAAGAACACACATCCAATGACACTGGTAGATCCTTATGTGGTTCATGAAAAGAACAGACATGCAAAGACCCGCTGTGTGGTTCATGAAAAGAACAGACATGCAATGACACTGGGTGTTGTTCATGAAAAGAATAGACATCCAATGACTCTAGCTGTGGTTCATGAAAATAACACACATGCAATGACATTGGGTGTGGTTCATGAAAATAACAGACATGCAATGACACGGGCGGATCCTTATGTGTTGTTCATGACAAGCCCATACATGCAATGACACTGGTGGATACATATGCGGTTTTTTAGAGGAACAAACATGCAATGACATTGGGTGTGGTTCATGCAAAGAACAGAGATGCAATGACACTGGTAGATCCTTATGTGGTTCATGAAAAGAACAGACATGCAATGACACTGGGTGTTGTTCATGAAAAGAATAGACATCCAATGACTCTAGATGTGGTTCATGAAAAGAACACAAATGCAATGACATTGGGTGTTGTTCATGAAAAGAACAGACATGCAATGACACCAGTGGATCCTTATGTGTGGTTCATGAAAAGAACAGACATGCAATGACACTGGTGAATCCTTATGTGGTTTGTTTAGAAGAACAAACATGCAATGACACTGGATGTGGTTCATGAAAAGAACAGACATGCAATGGCGCTGGTGGATCCTTATGTGGTTTGTTTAGAGGAACACACATGCAATGACATTGAGTGTGGTTCATGAAATGTAATGTACATGCAATGACACTGGTGGATCCTTATGTGGTTCATGAAAAGAATGTACATGCAATGACACTGGTGGATCTTTGTGTGGTTTGTTTAGAAGAACACACATGCAATGACACTAGGTGTGGTTCATGAAAAGAACACACATCCAATGACACTGGTGGATCCTTATGTGGTTTGTTTAGACGAACAGACATGCAATCACACCGGTGGATCCACGTGTGGTTCATGAGAAAAACAAACATCCAATGACACTGGTGGATCCTTCTGTGGTTCATGAAAAGAATGTATATGCAGTGACACTGGGTGTGGTTCATGAAAAGAATAGACATGCAATGACACTGGGTGTTGTTCATGAAAAGAATAGACATCCAATGACTCTAGTTGTGGTTCATGAAAAGAAAACACATGCAATGACACTGGGTGTGGTTCATGAATGAAATGTACATGCAATGACACTGTGGATCCTTATGTGTGGTTCATGAAAAGAACAGACATGCAATGACACTGGTGGATCCCTATGTGGTTTGTTTAGAAGAGAAAACATGCAATGACACTGGGTTTGGTTCATGAAAAGAACAGACATGCAATGACACTAGTGGATCCTTATGTGGTTTGTTTAGAGGAACACACATGCAATGGCATTGAGTGTGTTTCATGAAAAGAACAGACATGCAATGACACTGGTGGATCCTTATGTGTGGTTCATGAAAAGAACAGACATGCAATGACACTGGTGGATCCTTATGTGGTTTGTTTAGAAGAACACACATGCAATGACACTGAGTGTGGTTCATGAAAAGAACACACATCCAATGACACTGGTGGATCTTTATGTGGTTTGTTTAGAGGAACAGACATGCAATGACACTAGTGGATCCTTATGTGTGGTTCATGAAAAGAACAGACATGCATGACACTAGTGGATCCATATGTGGTTTGTCAGGAGAACACACATGCAATGACACTGGGTGTGGTTCATGAAAAGAACAGACATGCAATGACACTGATAGATCCTTATGTGGTTCATGAAAAGAACAGACATGCAATGACATTGGGTGTGGTTCATGAAAAGAACAGACATGCAATGACACTAGTAGATCCTTATGTGTGGTTCCTGAAAAGAACAGACAAGCAATGACACTGGTGGATCCATATGTGGTTTGTCAGGAGAACACACATGCAATGACATTGGGTGTGGTTCATGAAAAGAACAGACATGCAATGACACTGGTAGATCCTTATGTTGTTCATGAAAAGAACAGACATGCAATGACATTGGGTGTGGTTCATGAAAATAACACACATGCAATGACACTGGTGGATCCTTATGTGGTTTTTTTAGAAGAACACACATGCAATGACACTGGGTGTGGTTCATGAAAAGAACACACATCCAGTGACACTGGTGGATCCTTATCTGGTCTGTTTAGATGAATGTACATGCAATGACACGTGGATCCACGTGCACGCATGGTTCATGATAAGAACACACATCCAATGACACTGGTAGATCCTTATGTGGTTCATGAAAAGAATAGACATGTAGTAACACCGGGTGTGGTTCATGAAAATAACAGACATGCAATGACACTGGGTGTTGTTCATGAAAAGAATAGACATCCAATGACTCTAGTTGTGGTTCATGAAAAGAACACACATGCAATGACACTAGGTGTGGTTCATGAAAAGAATAGACATGCAATGACACTGGTGGATCCTTATGTGTGGTTCATGATAAACAGACATGCAATGACACGGTGGATCCTTATGTGGTTTGTTTAGAAGAACAAACATGCAATGACACTGGGTGTGGTTCATGAAAAGAACGTACATGCAATGGCGCTTGGTGGATCCTTATGTGGTTTGATTAGAGAAACACACTTGCACTGACATTGAGTGTGGCTCATGAAACGACCAGACACGCCATGACTCCGGTTGATCCTTTTGTGTGGTTCATGAAAAGAACAGACATGCAATGACACTGGTGGATCCTTATGTGGTTTGTTTAGAAGAACACACATGCAATGACACTGGTGGTGCTACATGAGAAGAACACACATCCACGGACACTGGTGGATCCTTATGTGGTTTGTTTAGACGAACAGACATGCAATCACACCGGTGGATCCACGTGTGGTTCATGAGAAGAACAAACATCCAATGACACTGGTAGATCCTTATGTGGTTCATTAAAAGAACAGACATGTAGTGACACTGGGTGTGGTTCATGAAAAGAACAGACATGCAATGACACTGGTTGTTGTTCATGAAAAGAATAGACATCCAATGACTCTAGTTGTGGTTCATGAAAAGTACACACATGCAATGACACTGGGTGTGGTTCATGAAAGGAACAGACATGCAATGACACTTGTGGATCCTTATGTGTGGTTCATGAAAAGAATAGACATGCAATGACACTGGTGGATCCCTATGTGGTTTGTTTAGAAGAACAAACATGCAATGACACTGGGTGTGGTTCATGAAAGAACAGACATGCAATGACACTAGTGGATCCTTATGTGGTTTGTTTAGAGGAACACAAATGCAATGGCATTGAGTGTGGTTCATGAAAAGAAATGACATGCAATGACACTGGTGGATCCTTATGTGTGGTTCATGAAAAATGACATGCAATGACACTAGTGGATCCTTATGTGGTTTGTTTAGCGAACACATGCAATGACACTGAGTGTGGTTCATGAAAAGAACACACATCCAATGACACTGGTGGATCTTTATGTGGTTTGTTTAGAGGAACAGACATGCAATGACACTAGTGGATCCTTATGTGTGGTTCATTAAAAGAACAGACATGCAATGACACTGGTGGATTCATACGTGGTTTGTCAGGAGAACACACATGCAATGACACTGGGTGTGGTTCATGAAAAGAACAGACATGCAATGACACTGGTAGATCCTTATGTGGTTCATGAAAAGAACATACATGCAAAAACATTTGTTGTGGTTCATGAAAGAATGTACATGCAATGACACTGGTCGATCCTTATGTGTGGTTCCTAAAAAGAACAGACATGCAATGACACTGGTGGATCCATATGTGGTTTGTCAGGAGAACACACATGCAATGACATTGGGTGTGGTTCATGAAAAGAACATACATGCAATGACACTGGTAGATCCTTATGTGGTTCATGAAAAGAACATACATGCAATGACATTGGGTGTGGTTCATGAAAAGAACACACATGCCATGACACTGGTGGATCCTTATGTGGTTTGTTTAGAAGAACACACATGCAATGACACTTGGTGTGGTTCATGAAAAGAACACACATCCAGTGACACTGGTGGATCCTTATGTGGTCTGTTTAGATGAACAGACATGCAATGACACCGGTGGATCCACATGCGGTTCATGAGAAGAACACACATCCAATGACACTGGTAGATCCCTATGTGGTTCATGAAAAGAATGGACATGCAAGAACACCGGTGTGGTTCATGAAAAGAACAGACATGCAATGACACTGGGTGTTGTTCATGAAAAGAATAGACATCCAATGACTCTAGCTGTGGTTCATGAAAAGAACACACATGCAATGACACTGGGTGTGGTTCATGAAAAGAACAGACATGCAATGACACTGGTGGATCCTTATGTGGTTAATGAAAAGAAACGTACATGCAATGACACTGTGGATCCTTATGTGGTTTTAGAAGAACCAACATGCAATGACACAGGGTGTGGATCATGAAAAGAACAGACATGCAATGACACTGGTGGATCCTTATGTGGTTTTTTTAGAGGAACACACATGCAATGACATTGTGTGTGGTTCATGAAAAGAACAGACATGCAATGACACTGGTGGATCCTTATGTGGTTCATGAAAAGAATGTACATGCAATGACACTGGTGGATCCTTATGTGGTTTGTATAGAATAACACACATGCAATGACACTGGGTGTGGTTCATGAAAAGAACACACATCCAATGACATTGGTGGATCCTTATGTGGTTTATTTAGAGGAACAGACATGCAATGACACCGGTGGATCCACGTGTGGTTCATGAGAAGAACACACATCCAATGACACTGGTAGATCCTTATGTGGTTCATGAAAAGAACAGACATGCAGTGACACCGGGTGTGGTTCATGAAAAGAACAGACATGCAATGACACTGGGTGTTGTTCATGAAAAGAATAGACATCCAATGACTCTAGCTGTGGTTCATGAAAATAACACACATGCAATGACATTGGGTGTGGTTCATGAAAATAACAGACATGCAATGACACGGGCGGATCCTTATGTGTTGTTCATGACAAGCCCATACATGCAATGACACTGGTGGATACATATGCGGTTTTTTAGAGGAACAAACATGCAATGACATTGGGTGTGGTTCATGCAAAGAACAGAGATGCAATGACACTGGTAGATCCTTATGTGGTTCATGAAAAGAACAGACATGCAATGACATTGGGTGTGGTTCATCAAAAAAAAGACATGCAATGACACTGGTGGATCCTTATGTGTGGTTCATGAAAAGATTAGACATGCAATGACACTGGTGGATCCTTATGTGGTTTGTTTAGAAGAACACACATGCAATGACACTGGGTGTGGTTCATGAAAAGAACAGACATGCAATGACACTAGTGGATCCTTATGTGGTTTGTTTAGAGGAACACACATGCAATGACACCGGTGGATCCACGTGTCGTTCATGAGAAGAACACACATCAAATGACACTGGTAGATCCGTATGTGGTTTGTTAGGAGAACACACATGCAATGACATTGGGTGTGGTTCATGAAAAGAACAGACATGCAATGAAACTGGTAGATCCTTATGTGGTTCATGGAAAGAACATACATGCAATGACACTTTTGGATCCATATGTGGTTTGTCAGGAGAACACACATGCAATGACATTGGGTGTGGTTCATGAAAAGAACAGACATGCAATGACACTGGTAGATCCTTATGTGGTTCATGAAAAGAACAGACATGGAATGACATTGGGTGTGGTTCATGAAAAGAAATGTATATGCAATGACACTGGTGAATCCTTATGTGGTTCATGAAAAGAAATGTATATGCAATGACAATGGTAGATCCTTATGTGGTTCATGAAAAGAACATGCAATGACACTGGGTGTGGTTCATGAAAAGAATGTATATGCAATGACACTGGTAGATCCTTATGTGGTTCATGAAAAGAACAAACATGCAATGACATTGGGTGTGGTTCATGAAAAGAAACAGACATGTAATGACACTGGTAGATCCTTATGTGGTTCATGAAGAGAACATACATGTAATGACAATGGTGTATCCTTATGTGGTTTGAGAAGAACACACATGCAATGAAACTGGGTGTGGTTCATGAAAGAATGCACATGCAATGACACTGGTGGATCCTTATGTGGTTTGTTTAGAGGAACACACATGAAATGACATTGGGTGTGGTTCATGGAAAGAACAGACATGCAAGGACACTGGTGGATCCTTATGTGTGGTTGATGAAAATAACAGACATGCAATGACACTGGTGGATCCTTATGTGGTTCATGAAAATAACAGACATGCAATGACACTGGTGGATCCTTATGTGGTTTGTTTAGAAGAACACACATGCAATGACACTAGTTGTGGTTCATGAGAAGAACACATCCAATGACACTGGTGGATCCTTATGTGGTTTGTTTAGACTAACAGACATGCAATCACACCGTGGATCCACGTGTGGTTCATGAGAAGAACAAACATCCAATGGCACTAGATCCTTATGTGGTTCATTAAAAGAACAGACATGTAGTGACACTGGGTGTGGTTCATGAAAAGAACAAACATGCAAGGACACTAGTGGATCCTTATGTGTGGTTCATGAAAAGAACAGACATGCAATGACACTGGTGGATCCCTATGTGGTTTGTTTAGAAGAACAAACATGCAATGACACTGGGTGTGGTTCATGAAAAGAACAGACATGCAATGACACTAGTCGATCCTTATGTGGTTTGTTTAGAGGAACACAAATGCAATGGCATTGAGTGTGGTTCATGAAAAGAACAGACATGCAATGGCACTGGTGGATCCTTATGTGTGGTTCATGAAAAGAACAGACATGCAATGACACTAGTGGATCCTTATGTGGTTTGTTTAGAAGAACACACATGCAATGACACTGAGTGTGGTTCATGGAAAGAACACACATCCAATGACCCTGGTGGATCTTTATGTGGTTTGTTTAGAGGAACAGACATGCAATGACACTAGTGGATCCTTATGTGTGGTTCATGAAAAGAACAGACATGCAATGACACTGGTGGATCCATATGTGGTTTGTCAGGAGAACACACATGCAATGACACTGGTGTGGTTCATGAAAAGAACCGACATGCAAGGACCCGGGGAGATCCTTATGTGGTTCATGAAAAAGAACATGCAATGACATTGGGTGTGGTTCATGAAAAGAACAGACATGCAATGACACTGGTCGATCCTTATGTATGGTTCCTAAAAAGAACAGACATGCAATGACACTGGTGGATCCATATGTGGTTTGTCAAGAGAACACACATGCAATGACATCGGGTGTGGTTCATGAAAAGAACATACATGCTATGACACTGGTAGATCCTTATGTGGTTCATGAAAAGAACATACATGCAATGACATTGGGTGTGGTTCATGAAAAGAACACACATGCCATGACACTGGTGGATCCTTATGTGCTTTGTTTAGAAGAACACACATGCAATGACACTTGGTGTGGTTCATGAAAAGAACACACATCCAGTGACACTGGTGGATCCTTATGTGGTCTGTTTAGATGAACAGACATGCAATGACACCGGTGGATCCACATGCGGTTCATGATAAGAACACACATCCAATGACACTGGTAGATCCTTATGTGGTTCATGAAAAGAACAGACATGCAGTAACACCGGGTGTGGTTCATGAAAAGAATAGACGTGCAATGACACTGGGTGTTATTCATGAAAAGAATAGACATCCAATGACTCTATCTGTGGTTCATGAAAAGAACACACATGCAATGACACTGGGTGTGGTTCATAAAATGAACAGACATTGAATGACACTGGTGGATCCTTATGTGTGGTTCATGAAAAGAACAGACATGCAATGACACTGGTGGATCCTTATGTGGTTTTTTTAGAAGAACCAACATGCAATGACACTGGGTGTGGTTCATGAAAAGAAGAGACATGCAATGACACTGGTGGATCCTTATGTGGTTTGTTTAGAGGAACACACATGCAATGACATTGAGTGTGGTTCATGAAAAGAACAGACATGCAATGACACTGGTGGATCCTTATGTGTGGTTCATGAAAAGAACAGACATGCAATGACACTGTTGGATCTTTATGTGGTTTGTTTAGAATAACACACATGCAATGACACTGGGTGTGGTTCATGAAAAGAACACACATCCAATGACATTGGTGGATCCTTATGTGGTTTATTTAGAGGAACAGACATGCAATGACACCGGTGGATCCATGTGTGGTTCATGAGAAGAACACACATGCAATGACACTTGGTGTGGTTCATGAAAAGAACAGACATGCAATGACACTAGTGGATCCTTATGTGGTTTGTTTAGAGGAACACACATGCAATGACACCGGTGGATCCACGTGTCGTTCATGAGAAGAACACACATCAAATGACACTGGTAGATCCGTATGTGGTTTGTTAGGAGAACACACATGCAATGACATTGGGTGTGGTTCATGAAAAGAACAGACATGCAATGAAACTGGTAGATCCTTATGTGGTTCATGGAAAGAACATACATGCAATGACACTGGGTGTGGTTCATGGGAAGAACAGACATGCAATGACACTGGTGGATCCTTATGTGGTTCATGAAAATAAATTACATGCAATGACACTGGTGGATCCATATGTGGTTTGTCAGGAGAACACACATGCAATGACATTGGGTGTGGTTCATGAAAAGAACAGACATGCAATGACACTGGTAGATCCTTATGTGGTTCATGAAAAGAACAGACATGGAATGACACTGGGTGTGGTTCATGAAAAGAACAGATATACTATGACACTGGTGAATCCTTATGTGTGGTTCATGAAAAGAACAGACATGCAATGATACTGGTGGATCCTTATATGGTTTATCAGGAGAACACACATGCAATGACACTGGGTGTGGTTCATGAAAAGAACAGACATGCAATGACACTGGTAGATCCTTATGTGGTTCTTGAAAAGAACAGACATGCAATGACATTGGGTGTGGTTCATGAAAAGAACAGACATGTAATGACACTGGTAGATCCTTATGTGTGGTTCATGAAAAGAACAGACATGCAATGACAATGGTAGATCCTTATGTGGTTCATGAAAAGAACAAACATGCAATGACATTGGGTGTGGTTCATGAAAAGAGCAGACATGCAATGACACTGCTAGATCCTTATGTGGTTCATGAAAAGAACAGACATGCAATGACATTGGATGTGGTTCATGAAAAGAACAGACGTGCAATGACACTGGTGGATCCTTATGTGTGGTTCATGAAGAGAACATACATGTAATGACACTGGTGTATCCTTATGTGGTTTGTTTAGAAGAACACACATGCAATGAAACTGGGTGTGGTTCATGGAAAGAACAGACATGCAATGACACTGGTGGATCCTTATGTGGTTTATTTAGAGGAACACACATGCAATGACATTGGGTGTGGTTCATGAAAAGAACAGACATGCAATGACACTGGTGGATCCTTATGTGTGGTTCATGAAAAGAACAAACATGCAATGACACTGGTGGATCCTTATGTGTGGTTCATGAAAAGAACAGACATGCAATGACACTGGTGGATCCTTATGTGGTTTGTTTAGAAGAACACACATGCAATGACACTAGTTGTGGTTCATGAGAAGAACACACATCCAATGACACTGGTGGATCCTTATGTGGTTTGTTTAGACGAACAGACATGCAATCACACCGGTGGATCCACGTGTGGTTCATGAGAAGAACAAACATCCAATGGCACTGGTAGATCCTTATGTGGTTCATTAAAAGAACAGACATGTAGTGACACTGGGTGTGGTTCATGAAAAGAACAAACATGCAAGGACACTAGTGGATCCTTATGTGTGGTTCATGAAAAGAACAGACATGCAATGACACTGGTGGATCCCTATGTGGTTTGTTTAGAAGAACAAACATGCAATGACACTGGGTGTGGTTCATGAAAAGAACAGACATGCAATGACACTAGTCGATCCTTATGTGGTTTGTTTAGAGGAACACAAATGCAATGGCATTGAGTGTGGTTCATGAAAAGAACAGACATGCAATGGCACTGGTGGATCCTTATGTGTGGTTCATGAAAAGAACAGACATGCAATGACACTAGTGGATCCTTATGTGGTTCGTTTAGAAGAACACACATGCAATGACACTGAGTGTGGTTCATGAAAAGAACACACATCCAATGACCCTGGTGGATCTTTATGTGGTTTGTTTAGAGGAACAGACATGCAATGACACTAGTGGATCCTTATGTGTGGTTCATGAAAAGAACAGACATGCAATGACACTGGTGGATCCATATGTGGTTTGTCAGGAGAACACACATGCAATGACACTGGTGTGGTTCATGAAAAGAACAGACATGCAATGACACTGGTAGATCCTTATGTGGTTCATGAAAAGAACAGACATGCAATGACATTGGGTGTGGTTCATGAAAAGAACAGACATGCAATGACACTGGTCGATCCTTATGTATGGTTCCTAAAAAGAACAGACATGCAATGACACTGGTGGATCCATATGTGGTTTGTCAAGAGAACACACATGCAATGACATCGGGTGTGGTTCATGAAAAGAACATACATGCTATGACACTGGTAGATCCTTATGTGGTTCATGAAAAGAACATACATGCAATGACATTGGGTGTGGTTCATGAAAAGAACACACATGCCATGACACTGGTGGATCCTTATGTGCTTTGTTTAGAAGAACACACATGCAATGACACTTGGTGTGGTTCATGAAAAGAACACACATCCAGTGACACTGGTGGATCCTTATGTGGTTTGTTTAGATGAACAGACATGCAATGACACCGGTGGATCCACATGCGGTTCATGATAAGAACACACATCCAATGACACTGGTAGATCCTTATGTGGTTCATGAAAAGAACAGACATGCAGTAACACCGGGTGTGGTTCATGAAAAGAATAGACGTGCAATGACACTGGGTGTTATTCATGAAAAGAATAGACATCCAATGACTCTATCTGTGGTTCATGAAAAGAACACACATGCAATGACACTGGGTGTGGTTCATAAAAAGAACAGACATGCAATGACACTGGTGGATCCTTATGTGTGGTTCATGAAAAGAACAGACATGCAATGACACTGGTGGATCCTTATGTGGTTTTTTTAGAAGAACCAACATGCAATGACACTGGGTGTGGTTCATGAAAAGAAGAGACATGCAATGACACTGGTGGATCCTTATGTGGTTTGTTTAGAGGAACACACATGCAATGACATTGAGTGTGGTTCATGAAAAACGTACATGCAATGACACCGTGGATCCTTATGTGGTTCATGAAGAACAGACATGCAATGACACTGGTGGATCTTTATGTGGTTTGTTTAGAATAACACACATGCAATGACACTGGGTGTGGTTCATGAAAAGAACACACATCCAATGACATTGGTGGATCCTTATGTGGTTCATTTAGAGGAACAGACATGCAATGACACCGGTGGATCCACGTGTGGTTCATGAGAAGAACAAACATCCAATGGCACTGGTAGATCCTTATGTGGTTCATTAAAAGAACAGACATGTAGTGACACTGGGTGTGGTTCATGAAAAGAACAAACATGCAAGGACACTAGTGGATCCTTATGTGTGGTTCATGAAAAGAACAGACATGCAATGACACTGGTGGATCCCTATGTGGTTTGTTTAGAAGAACAAACATGCAATGACACTGGGTGTGGTTCATGAAAAGAACAGACATGCAATGACACTAGTCGATCCTTATGTGGTTTGTTTAGAGGAACACAAATGCAATGGCATTGAGTGTGGTTCATGAAAAGAACAGACATGCAATGGCACTGGTGGATCCTTATGTGTGGTTCATGAAAAGAACAGACATGCAATGACACTAGTGGATCCTTATGTGGTTTGTTTAGAAGAACACACATGCAATGACACTGAGTGTGGTTCATGAAAAGAACACACATCCAATGACCCTGGTGGATCTTTATGTGGTTTGTTTAGAGGAACAGACATGCAATGACACTAGTGGATCCTTATGTGTGGTTCATGAAAAGAACAGACATGCAATGACACTGGTGGATCCATATGTGGTTTGTCAGGAGAACACACATGCAATGACACTGGTGTGGTTCATGAAAAGAACAGACATGCAATGACACTGGTAGATCCTTATGTGGTTCATGAAAAGAACAGACATGCAATGACATTGGGTGTGGTTCATGAAAAGAACAGACATGCAATGACACTGGTCGATCCTTATGTATGGTTCCTAAAAAGAACAGACATGCAATGACACTGGTGGATCCATATGTGGTTTGTTAGGAGAACACACATGCAATGACATCGGGTGTGGTTCATGAAAAGAACATACATGCTATGACACTGGTAGATCCTTATGTGGTTCATGAAAAGAACATACATGCAATGACATTGGGTGTGGTTCATGAAAAGAACACACATGCCATGACACTGGTGGATCCTTATGTGCTTTGTTTAGAAGAACACACATGCAATGACACTTGGTGTGGTTCATGAAAAGAACACATCCAAGGACACCGTGGATCCTTATGTGGTTTGTTTAGATGAACAGACATGCAATGACACCGGTGGATCCACATGCGGTTCATGATAAGAACACACATCCAATGACACTGGTAGATCCTTATGTGGTTCATGAAAAGAACAGACATGCAGTAACACCGGGTGTGGTTCATGAAAAGAATAGACGTGCAATGACACTGGGTGTTATTCATGAAAAGAATAGACATCCAATGACTCTATCTGTGGTTCATGAAAAGAACACACATGCAATGACACTGGGTGTGGTTCATAAAAAGAACAGACATGCAATGACACTGGTGGATCCTTATGTGTGGTTCATGAAAAGAACAGACATGCAATGACACTGGTGGATCCTTATGTGGTTTTTTTAGAAGAACCAACATGCAATGACACTGGGTGTGGTTCATGAAAAGAAGAGACATGCAATGACACTGGTGGATCCTTATGTAGTTTGTTTAGAGGAACACACATGCAATGACATTGAGTGTGGTTCATGAAAAGAACAGACATGCAATGACACTGGTGGATCCTTATGTGTGGTTCATGAAAAGAACAGACATGCAATGACACTGGTGGATCTTTATGTGGTTTGTTTAGAATAACACACATGCAATGACACTGGGTGTGGTTCATGAAAAGAACACACATCCAATGACATTGGTGGATCCTTATGTGGTTTATTTAGAGGAACAGACATGCAATGACACCGGTGGATCCATGTGTGGTTCATGAGAAGAACACACATCCAATGACACTGGTAGATCCTTATGTGGTTCATGAAAAGAACAGACATGCAGTGACACCGGGTGTGGTTCATGAAAAGAACAGACATGCAATGACACTGGGTGTTGTTCATGAAAAGAATAGACATCCAATGACTCTAGCTGTGGTTCATGAAAAGAACACACATGCAATGACATTGGGTGTGGTTCATGAAAATAACAGACATGCAATGACACTGGCGGATCCTTATGTGTTGTTCATGACAAGCCCATACATGCAATGACACTGGTGGATACTTATGTGGTTTGTTTAGAGGAACAAACATGCAATGACATTGGGTGTGGTTCATGAAAAGAACAGAGATGCAATGACACTGGTAGATCCTTATGTGGTTAATGAAAAGAACATACATGCAATGACATTGGGTGTGGTTCATCAAAAAAAAAGACATGCAATGACACTGGTGGATCCTTATGTGTGGTTCATGAAAAGAACAGACATGCAATGACACTGGTGGATCCTTATGTGGTTTGTTTAGAAGAACACACATGCAATGACACTTGGTGTGGTTCATGAAAAGAACATACATGCAATGACACTAGTGGATCCTTATGTGGTTTGTGTAGAGGAACACACATGCAATGACACCGGTGGATCCACGTGTCGTTCATGAGAAGAACACACATCCAATGACACTGGTAGATCCGTATGTGGTTTGTTAGGAGAACACACATGCAATGACATTGGGTGTGGTTCATGAAAAGAACAGACATGCAATGAAACTGGTAGATCCTTATGTGGTTCATGGAAAGAACATACATGCAATGACACTGGGTGTGGTTCATGGCAAGAACAGACATGCAATGACACTGTTGGATCCTTATGTGTGGTTCATGAAAATAACAGACATGCAATGACACTGGTGGATCCATATATGGTTTATCAGGAGAACACACATGCAATGACACTGGGTGTGGTTCATGAAAAGAACAGACATGCAATGACAATGGTAGATCCTTATGTGGTTCATGAAAAGAACAGACATGCAATGACATTGGGTGTGGTTCATGAAAAGAGCAGACATGCAATGACACTGCTAGATCCTTATGTGGTTCATGAAAAGAACAGACATGCAATGACATTGGATGTGGTTCATGAAAAGAACAGACGTGCAATGACACTGGTGGATCCTTATGTGTGGTTCATGAAGAGAACATACATGTAATGACACTGGTGTATCCTTATGTGGTTTGTATAGAAGAACACACATGCAATGAAACTAGGTGTGGTTCATGGAAAGAACAGACATGCAATGACACTGGTGGATCCTTATGTGGTTTATTTAGAGGAACACACATGCAATGACATTGGGTGTGGTTCATGAAAAGAACAGACATGCAATGACACTGGTGGATCCTCATGTGTGGTTCATGAAAAGAACAGACATGTAATGACACTGGTGGATCCTTATGTGGTTTGTTTAGAAGAACACACATGCAATGACATTGGGTGTGGTTCATGAAAAGAACACACATCCAATGACACTGGTGGATCCTTATGTGGTTTGTTTAGAGGAACATACATGCAATAACACCGGTGGATCCACGTGTGGTTCATGAGAAAAACACACATCCAATGACACTGGTAGATCCTTATGTGGTTAATGAAAAGAACAGACATGCAATGACACTGGGTGTGGTTCATGAAAAGAACAGACATGCAATGACACTGGGTGTGGTTCATGGAAAGAATACACATCCAATGACTCTAGCTATGGTTCATGAAAATAACACACATGCAATGACACTGGTGTGGTTCATGAAAAGAACAGACATGCAATGACAATGGTGGATCCTTATGTGTGGTTCATGAAAAGAACACACATGCAATGATACTGGTGGATCCATATGTGGTTTGTCAGGAGAACAAACATGCAATGACATTGGGTGTGGTTCATGAAAAGAATAGACATGCAATGACACTGGTTGATCCTTATGTGGTTCATTTAAAGAACGGACATGCAATGACATTGGGTGTGGTTCATGAAAAGAACAGACATGCAATGACACTGGTGGATCCTTATGTGTGGTTCATGAAAAGAACAGACATGCAATGACATTGGTTGTGGTTCATGAAAAGAACAGACATGCAATGACACTAGTAGATCCTTATGTGTGGTTCATGAAAAGAACAGACATGCAATGACAATGGTAGATCCTTATGTGGTTCATGAAAAGAACAGACATGCAATGACATTGGGTGTGGTTCATGAAAAGAGCAGACATGCAATGACACTGGTAGATCCTTATGTGGTTCATGAAAAGAACAGACATGCAATGACATTGGATGTGGTTCATGAAAACAACAGACGTGCAATGTCACTGGTGGATCCTTATGTGTGGTTCATGAAGAGAACAGACATGCAATGACACTGGTGTATCCTTATGTGGTTTGTTTAGAAGAACACACATGCAATGAAACTGGGTGTGGTTCATGGAAAGAACAGACATGCAATGACATTGGTGGATCCTTATGTGGTTTATTTAGAGGAACACACATACAATGACATTGGGTGTGGTTCATGAAAAGAACAGACATGCAATGGCACTGGTGGATCCTTATGTGTGGTTCATGAAAAGAACAGACATGCAATGACACTGGTGGATCCTTATGTGGTTTGTTTAGAAGAACACACATGCAATGACATTGGGTGTGGTTCATGAAAAGAACACACATCCAATGACACTGGTGGATCCTTATGTGGTTTGTTTAGAGGAACATACATGCAATGACACCGGTGGATCCACGTGTGGTTCATGAGAAGAACACACATCCAATGACACTGGTAGATCCTTATGTGGTTCACGAAAAGAACAGACATGCAATGACACCGGGTGTGGTTCATGAAAAGAACATACATGCAATGACACTGGTTGTGGTTCATGGAAAGAATACACATCCAATGACTCTAGCTATGGTTCATGAAAATAACACACATGCAATGACACTAGGTGTGGTTCATGAAAAGAACAGACATGCAATGACAATGGTGGATCCTTATGTCTGGTTCATGAAAAGAACATACATGCAATGACACTGGTGGATCCATATGTGGTTTGTCAGGAGAACAAACATGCAATGACATTGGGTGTGGTTCATGAAAAGAACAGACATGCAATGACACTGGTTGATATTTATGTGGTTCATTTAAAGAACGGACATGCAATGACATTGGGTGTGGTTCATGAAAAGAAAGACATGCAATGACACTGGTAGATCCTTATGTGTGGTTCATGAAAAGAACAGACATGCAATGACATTGGTTGTGGTTCATGAAAAGAACAGACATGCAATGACACTGGTAGATCCTTATGTGTGGTTCATGAAAAGAACAGACATGCAATGACACTGGGTGTTGTTCATGAAAAGAATAGACAACCAATGACTCTTGCTGTGGTTCATGAAAAGAACACACATGCAATGACATTGGGTGTGGTTCATGAAAAGAACAAACATGCAATGACACTGGTGGATCCTTATGTGTGGTTCATGAAAGGAACAGACATGCAATGACACTGGTGGATCCTTATGTGGTTTGTTTAGAAGAACACACATGCAATGACACTGGGTGTGGTTCATGGAAAGAACAGACATGCAATGACACTGGTGGATCCACATCTGGTTCATGAGAAGAACACACATCCAATAACACTGGTAGATCCATATGTGGTTTGTTAGGAGAACACATATGCAATGACATTGGGTGTGGTTCATGAAAAGAATAGACATGCAATGAAACTGGTAGATCCTTATGTGGTTCATGGAAAGAACAGACATGCAATGACACTGGGTGTGGTTCATGGGAAGAACAGACATGCAATGACACTGGTGGGTCCTTATGTGTGGTTCATGAAAATAACAGACATGCAATGACACTGGTGGATCCATATGTGGTTTGTCAGGAAAGCACACATGCAATGACTTTGGGTGTGGTTCATGAAAAGAACAGACATGCAATGACACTGGTAGATCCTTATGTGGTTCATGAAAAGAATAGACATGCAATGACACTGGGTGTGGTTCATGAAAAGAACAGACATACTATGACACTGGTGAATCCTTATGTGTGGTTCATGAAAAGAACAGACATGCAATGATATTGGTGGATCCATATGTGGTTTATCAGGAGAACACACATGCAATGACACTGGGTGTGGTTCATGAAAAGAACAGACATGCAATGACACTAGTAGATCCTTATGTGGTTCATGAAAAGAACAGACATGCAATGACATTGGGTGTGGTTCATGAAAAGAACAGACATCCAATGACACTGGTAGATCCTTATGTGTGGTTCATGAAAAGAACGGACATGCAATGACACTGGTGGATCCATATGTGGTTTGTCAGGAGAACACACATGCAATGACATTGGGTGTGGTTCATAAAAAGAGCAGGCATGCAATGACACTGGTAGATCCTTATGTGGTTCATGAAAAGAACAAACATGCAATGACATTGGATGTGGTTCATGAAAAGAACAGACGTGCAGTGACACTAGTGGATCCTTATGTGTGGTTCATGAAGAGAACAGACATGCAATGAAACTGGTGTATCCTTATGTAGTTTGTTTAGATGAACACAGATGGAATGAAACTGGGTGTGGTTCATGGAAAGAACAGACATGCAATGACACTGGTGGATCCTTATGTGGTTTGTTTAGAGGAACACACATGCAATGACATTGGGTGTGGTTCATGAAAAGAATAGACATGCAATGACACTGGTGGATCCTTATGTGTGGTTCATGAAAAGAACAGACATGCAATGACACTGGTGTATCCTTATGTGGTTTGTTTAGAAGAACACACATGCAATGACACTGGGTGTGGTTCATGAAAAGAACACACATCCAATGACACTGGTGGATCCTTATGTGGTTTGTTTAGAGGAACAAACATGCAATGACATCGGTGGATCCACGTGTGGTTCATGAGTAGAACACACATCCAATGACACTGGTAGATCCTTATGTGGTTCATGAAAAGAACAGACATGCAATGACACCGGGTGTGGTTCATGAAAAGAACAGACATCCAATGACACTGGGTGTGGTTCATGGAAAGAATACACATCCAATGACTCTAGCTATGGTTCATGAAAAGAACACACATGCAATGACACTGGGTGTGGTTCATGAAAAGAACAGACATGCAATGACACTGGTGGATCCTTATGTGTGGTTCATGAAAAGAACATACATGCAATGACACTGGTGGATCCATATGTGGTTTGTCAGGAGAACAAACATGCAATGACATTGGGTGTGGTTCATGAAAAGAACAGCCATGCAATAACACTGGTAGATCCTTATGTGGTTCATGAACAGAACGAACATGCAATGACATTGGGTGTGGTTCATGAAAAGAACAGACATGCAATGACACTGGTAGATCCTTATGTGTGGTTCATGAAAAGAACAAACATGCAATGACAGTGGGTGTTGTTCATGAAAAGAATAGACATCCAATGACTCTAGCTGTGGTTCATGAAAAGAACACACATGCAATGACATTGAGTGTGGTTCATGAAAAGAACAAACATGCAATGACACAGGTGGATCCTTATGTGTGGTTCATGACAAGAGTATACATGCAATGACACTGGTGGATCCTTATGTGGTTTGTTTAGAGGAACAAACATGCAATGACATTGGGTGTGGTTCATGAAAAGAACAGAGATGCAATGACACTGGTAGATCCTTATGTGGTTCATGAAAAGAACAGACATGCAATGACATTGGGTGTGGTTCATCAAAAAAAAGACATGCAATGACACTGGTGGATCCTTATGTGTGGTTCATGAAAAGAACAGACATGCAATGACACTGGTGGCTCCTTATGTGGTTTGTTTAGAAGAACACACAAGCAATGACACTGGGTGTGGTTCATGAAAAGAGCAGACATGCAATGACACTGGATGTGGTTCATGAAAAGAACAGACATGCAATGACACTGGGTGTTGTTCATGAAAAGAATAGACATCCAATGACTCTAGTTGTGGTTCATGAAAAGAAAACACATGCAATGACACTAGGTGTGGTTCATGAAAAGAACAGACATGCAATGACACTGGGTGTTGTTCATGAAAAGAATAGACATCCAATGACTCTAGTTGTGGTTCATGAAAAGAAAACACATGCAATGACACTGGGTGTGGTTCATGAACAGAACAGACATGCAATGACACTGGTGGATCCTTATGTGTGGTTCATGAAAAGAACAGACATGCAATGACACTGGTGGATCCCTATGTGGTTTGTTTAGAAGAGAAAACATGCAATGACACTGGGTGTGGTTCATGAAAAGAACAGACATGCAATGACACTAGTGGATCCTTATGTGGTTTGTTTAGAGGAACACACATGCAATGGCATTGCGTGTGGTTCATGAAAAGAACAGACATGCAATGACACTGGTGGATCTATATGTGGTTTGTCAATAGAACACACATGCAATGACACTGGGTGTGGTTCATGAAAAGAACAGACATGCAATGACACTAGTAGATCCTTATGTGGTTCATGAAGAGAACAGACATGCAATGACACTAGTAGATCCTTATGTGGTTCATGAAGAGAACAGACATGCAATGACATTGGGTGTGGTTCATGAAAAGAACAGACATGCAATGACACTGGTAGATCCTTATGTGTGGTTCCTAAAAAGAATAGACATGCAATGACACTAGTTAGGAGAACACACATGCAATGACATTGGGTGTGGTTCATGAAAAGAACAGACATGCAATGACACTGGTAGATCCTTATGTGGTTCATGAAAAGAATGTATATGCAATGACATTGGGTGTGGTTCATGAAAAGAACAGACATGCAAAGACACTGGTGGATCCTTATGTGTGGTTCATGAAAAGAACACACATCCAATGACACTGGTGGATCCTGATGTGGTTTGTTTAGAAGAACACACATGCAATGACACTGGGTGTGGTTCATGAAAAGAACACACATCCAATGACACTGGTGGATCCTTGTGTGGTTTGTTTAGAGAGAGGACATGTATATGGATTGACACCGATGGATCCACCTGCGGTTCATGAGAAGAACACACATCCAATGACACTGGTAGATCCTTATGTGGTTTTTGAAAAGAACAAACATGCAGTAACACCGGGTGTGGTTCATGAAAAGAACAGACATGCAATGACACTGGGTGTTGTTCATGAAAAGAATAGACATCCAATGACTCTAGATGTGGTTCATGAAAAGAACACACATGCAATGACATTGGGTGTGGTTCATGAAAAGAACAGACATGCAATGACACCAGTGGATCCTTATGTGGTTCATGAAAAGAATGACATGCAATGACACTGGTGGATCCTTATGTGGTTTGTTTAGAAGAACAAACATGCAATGACACTGGATGTGGTTCATGAAAAGAACAGACATGCAATGGCGCTGGTGGATCCTTATGTGGTTTGTTTAGAGGAACACACATGCACTGACATTGAGTGTGGTTCATGAACAGAACAGACATGCAATGACACTGGTAGATCCTTATGTGGTTCATGAAAAGAACAGACATGCAATGACATTGGGTGTGGTTCATGAAAAGAACAGACATGCAATGACACCGGTGGATCCATGTGTGGTTCATGAAAAGAACACACATCCAATGACACTGGTGGATCCTGATGTGGTTTGTTTAGAAGAACACACATGCAATGACACTGGGTGTGGTTCATGAAAAGAACACACATCCAATGACACTGGTGGATCCTTGTGTGGTTTGTTTAGAGGAACAGACATGGATTGACACCGATGGATCCACCTGCGGTTCATGAGAAGAACACACATCCAATGACACTGGTAGATCCTTATGTGGTTTTTGAAAAGAACAAACATGCAGTAACACCGGGTGTGGTTCATGAAAAGAATGTATGCAATGACACTGGGTGTTGTTCATGAAAAGAATAGACATCCAATGACTCTAGATGTGGTTCATGAAAAGAACACACATGCAATGACATTGGGTGTGGTTCATGAAAAGAACAGACATGCAATGACACCAGTGGATCCTTATGTGTGGTTCATGAAAAGAACAGACATGCAATGACACTGGTGGATCCTTATGTGGTTTGTTTAGAAGAACAAACATGCAATGACACTGGATGTGGTTCATGAAAAGAACAGACATGCAATGGCGCTGGTGGATCCTTATGTGGTTTGTTTAGAGGAACACACATGCAATGACATTGAGTGTGGTTCATGAATGAAACAATGTACATGCAATGACACTGGTGGATCCTTATGTGTGGTTCATGAAAAGAACAGACATGCAATGACACTGGTGGATCTTTGTGTGGTTTGTTTAGAAGAACACACATGCAATGACACTAGGTGTGGTTCATGAAAAGAACACACATCCAATGACACTGGTGGATCCTTATGTGGTTTGTTTAGACGAACAGACATGCAATCACACCGGTGGATCCACATGTGGTTCATGAGAAAAACAAACATCCAATGACACTGGTAGATCCTTATGTGGTGCATGAAAAGAACAGACATGCAGTGACACTGGGTGTGGTTCATGAAAAGAACAGACATGCAATGACACTGGGTGTTGTTCATGAAAAGAATAGACATCCAATGACTCTAGTTGTGGTTCATGAAAAGAAAACACATGCAATGACACTGGGTGTGGTTCATGAACAGAACAGACATGCAATGACACTGGTGGATCCTTATGTGTGGTTCATGAAAAGAACAGACATGCAATGACACTGGTGGATCCCTATGTGGTTTGTTTAGAAGAGAAAACATGCAATGACACTGGGTGTGGTTCATGAAAAGAACAGACATGCAATGACACTAGTGGATCCTTATGTGGTTTGTTTAGAGGAACACACATGCAATGGCATTGAGTGTGGTTCATGAAAAGAACAGACATGCAATGACACTGGTGGATCTATATGTGGTTTGTCAGGAGAACACACATGCAATGACACTGGGTGTGGTTCATGAAAAGAACAGACATGCAATGACACTAGTAGATCCTTATGTGGTTCATGAAGAGAACAGACATGCAATGACACTAGTAGATCCTTATGTGGTTCATGAAGAGAACAGACATGCAATGACATTGGGTGTGGTTCATGAAAAGAACAGACATGCAATGACACTGGTAGATCCTTATGTGTGGTTCCTAAAAAGAATAGACATGCAATGACACTAGTGGATCCATATGTGGTTTGTTAGGAGAACACACATGCAATGACATTGGGTGTGGTTCATGAAAAGAACAGACATGCAATGACACTGGTAGATCCTTATGTGGTTCATGAAAAGAACAGACATGCAATGACATTGGGTGTGGTTCATGAAAAGAACAGACATGCAAAGACACTGGTGGATCCTTATGTGTGGTTCATGAAAAGAACACACATCCAATGACACTGGTGGATCCTGATGTGGTTTGTTTAGAAGAACACACATGCAATGACACTGGGTGTGGTTCATGAAAAGAACACACATCCAATGACACTGGTGGATCCTTGTGTGGTTTGTTTAGAGGAACAGACATGGATTGACACCGATGGATCCACGTGCGGTTCATGAGAAGAACACACATCCAATGACACTGGTAGATCCTTATGTGGTTTATGAAAAGAACAAACATGCAGTAACACCGGGTGTGGTTCATGAAAAGAACAGACATGCAATGACACTGGGTGTTGTTCATGAAAAGAATAGACATCCAATGACTCTAGATGTGGTTCATGAAAAGAACACAAATGCAATGACATTGGGTGTGGTTCATGAAAAGAACAGACATGCAATGACACAAGTGGATCCTTATGTGTGGTTCATGAAAAGAACAGACATGCAATGACACTGGTGGATCCTTATGTGGTTTGTTTAGAAGAACAAACATGCAATGACACTGGATGTGGTTCATGAAAAGAACAGACATGCAATGGCGCTGGTGGATCCTTATGTGGTTTGTTTAGAGGAACACACATGCAATGACATTGAGTGTGGTTCATGAACAGAACAGACATGCAATGACACTGGTGGATCCTTATGTGTGGTTCATGAAAAGAACAGACATGCAATGACACTGGTGGATCTTTGTGTGGTTTGTTTAGAAGAACACACATGCAATGACACTAGGTGTGGTTCATGAAAAGAACACACATCCAATGACACTGGTGGATCCTTATGTGGTTTGTTTAGACGAACAGACATGCAATCACACCGGTGGATCCACGTGTGGTTTATGAGAAAAACAAACATCCAATGACACTGGTAGATCCTTATGTGGTTCATGAAAAGAACAGACATGCAGTGACACTGGGTGTGGTTCATGAAAAGAACAGACATGCAATGACACTGGGTGTTGTTCATGAAAAGAATAGACATCCAATGACTCTAGTTGTGGTTCATGAAAAGAAAACACATGCAATGACACTGGGTGTGGTTCATGAACGTAATGCATATGCAATGACACTGGTGGATCCTTATGTGTGGTTCATGAAAAGAACAGACATGCAATGACACTGGTGGATCCCTATGTGGTTTGTTTAGAAGAGAAAACATGCAATGACACTGGGTTTGGTTCATGAAAAGAACAGACATGCAATGACACTAGTGGATCCTTATGTGGTTTCTTTAGAGGAACACACATGCAATGGCATTGAGTGTGGTTCATGAAAAGAACAGACATGCAATGACACTGGTGGATCCTTATGTGTGGTTCATGAAAAGAACAGACATGCAATGACACTGGTGGATCCTTATGTGGTTTGTTTAGAAGAACACACATGCAATGACACTGAGTGTGGTTCATGAAAAGAACACACATCCAATGACACTGGTGGATCTTTATGTGGTTTGTTTAGAGGAACAGACATGCAATGACACTAGTGGATCCTTATGTGTGGTTCATGAAAAGAACAGACATGCATGACACTAGTGGATCCATATGTGGTTTGTCAGGAGAACACACATGCAATGACACTGGGTGTGGTTCATGAAAAGAACAGACATGCAATGACACTGATAGATCCTTATGTGGTTCATGAAAAGAACAGACATGCAATGACATTGGGTGTGGTTCATGAAAAGAACAGACATGCAATGACACTAGTAGATCCTTATGTGTGGTTCCTGAAAAGAACAGACAAGCAATGACACTGGTGGATCCATATGTGGTTTGTCAGGAGAACACACATGCAATGACATTGGGTGTGGTTCATGAAAAGAACAGACATGCAATGACACTGGTAGATCCTTATGTTGTTCATGAAAAGAACAGACATGCAATGACATTGGGTGTGGTTCATGAAAATAACACACATGCAATGACACTGGTGGATCCTTATGTGGTTTTTTTAGAAGAACAAACATGCAATGACACTGGGTGTGGTTCATGAAAAGAACACACATCCAGTGACACTGGTGGATCCTTATGTGGTCTGTTTAGATGAACAGACATGCAATGACACTGGTGGATCCACGTGCGGTTCATGAGAAGAACACACATCCAATGACACTGGTAGATCCTTATGTGGTTCATGAAAAGAATAGACATGTAGTAACACCGGGTGTGGTTCATGAAAATAACAGACATGCAATGACACTGGGTGTTGTTCATGAAAAGAATAGACATCCAATGACTCCAGTTGTGGTTCATGAAAAGAACACACATGCAATGACACTAGGTGTGGTTCATGAAAAGAACAGACATGCAATGACACTGGTGGATCCTTATGTGTGGTTCATGATAAGACCAGACATGCAATGACACTGGTGGATCCTTATGTGGTTTGTTTAGAAGAACAAACTGGCAATGACACCGGGTGTGGTTCATGAAAAGTGACATGCAATGGCGCTGGTGGATCCTTATGTGGTTTGTTTAGAGGAACACACTTGCAATGACATTGAGTGTGGTTCATGAAAAGAACAGACATGCAATGACACTGGTGGATCCTTATGTGTGGTTCATGAAAAGAACAGACATGCAATGACACTGGTGGATCCTTATGTGGTTTGTTTAGAAGAACACACATGCAATGACACTGGTTGTGGTTCATGAGAAGAACACACATCCAATGACACTGGTGGATCCTTATGTGGTTTGTTTAGACGAACAGACATGCAATCACACCGGTGGATCCACGTGTGGTTCATGAGAAGAACAAACATCCAATGACACTGGTAGATCCTTATGTGGTTCATTAAAAGAACAGACATGTAGTGACACTGGGTGTGGTTCATGAAAAGAACAGACATGCAATGACACTGGGTGTTGTTCATGAAAAGAATAGACATCCAATGACTCTAGTTGTGGTTCATGAAAAGAAAACACATGCAATGACACTGGGTGTGGTTCATGAAAAGAACAGACATGCAATGACACTTGTGGATCCTTATGTGTGGTTCATGAAAAGAATAGACATGCAATGACACTGGTGGATCCCTATGTGGTTTGTTTAGAAGAACAAACATGCAATGACACTGGGTATGGTTCATGAAAGAACAGACATGCAATGACACTAGTGGATCCTTATGTGGTTTGTTTAGAGGAACACAAATGCAATGGCATTGAGTGTGGTTCATGAAAAGAACAGACATGCAATGACACTGGTGGATCCTTATGTGTGGTTCATGAAAAGAACAGACATGCAATGACACTAGTGGATCCTTATGTGGTTTGTTTAGAAGAACACACATGCAATGGCACTGAGTGTGGTTCATGAAAAGAACACACATCCAATGACACTGGTGGATCTTTATGTGGTTTGTTTAGAGGAACAGACATGCAATGACACTAGTGGATCCTTATGTGTGGTTCATGAAAAGAACAGACATGCAATGACACTGGTGGATCCATACGTGGTTTGTCAGGAGAACACACATGCAATGACACTAGGTGTGGTTCATGAAAAGAACAGACATGCAATGACACTGGTAGATCCTTATGTGGTTCATGAAAAGAACATACATGCAATGACATTGGGTGTGGTTCATGAAAAGAACAGACATGCAATGACACTGGTCGATCCTTATGTGTGGTTCCTAAAAAGAACAGACATGCAATGACACTGGTGGATCCATATGTGGTTTGTCAGGAGAACACACATGCAATGACATTGGGTGTGGTTCATGAAAAGAACATACATGCAATGACACTGGTAGATCCTTATGTGGTTCATGAAAAGAACATACATGCAATGACATTGGGTGTGGTTCATGAAAAGAACACACATGCCATGACACTGGTGGATCCTTATGTGGTTTGTTTAGAAGAACACACATGCAATGACACTTGGTGTGGTTCATGAAAAGAACACACATCCAGTGACACTGGTGGATCCTTATGTGGTCTGTTTAGATGAACAGACATGCAATGACACCGGTGGATCCACATGCGGTTCATGAGAAGAACACACATCCAATGACACTGGTAGATCCCTATGTGGTTCATGAAAAGAACAGACATGCAGTAACACCGGGTGTGGTTCATGAAAAGAACAGACATGCAATGACACTGGGTGTTGTTCATGAAAAGAATAGACATCCAATGACTCTAGCTGTGGTTCATGAAAAGAACACACATGCAATGACACTGGGTGTGGTTCATGAAAAGAACAGACATGCAATGACACTGGTGGATCCTTATGTGTGGTTCATGAAAAGAACAGACATGCAATGACACTGGTGGATCCTTATGTGGTTTTTTTAGAAGAACCAACATGCAATGACACTGGGTGTGGTTCATGAAAAGAAGAGACATGCAATGACACTGGTGGATCCTTATGTGGTTTGTTTAGAGGAACACACATGCAATGACATTGAGTGTGGTTCATGAAAAGAACAGACATGCAATGACACTGGTGGATCCTTATGTGTGGTTCATGAAAAGAACAGACATGCAATGACACTGGTGGATCCTTATGTGGTTTGTATAGAATAACACACATGCAATGACACTGGGTGTGGTTCATGAAAAGAACACACATCCAATGACATTGGTGGATCCTTATGTGGTTTGTTTAGAGGAACAGACATGCAATGACACCGGTGGATCCACGTGTGGTTCATGAGAAGAACACACATCCAATGACACTGGTAGATCCTTATGTGGTTCATGAAAAGAACAGACATGCAATGACACGGGTGGTTCATGAAAAGAATGTATGCAATGACACTGGGTGTTGTTCATGAAAAGAATAGACATCCAATGACTCTAGCTGTGGTTCATGAAAAGAACACACATGCAATGACATTGGGTGTGGTTCATGAAAATAACAGACATGCAATGACACTGGCGGATCCTTATGTGTTGTTCATGACAAGCCCATACATGCAATGACACTGGTGGATACATATGCGGTTTTTTAGAGGAACAAACATGCAATGACATTGGGTGTGGTTCATGCAAAGAACAGAGATGCAATGACACTGGTAGATCCTTATGTGGTTGATGAAAAGAATAGACATGCAATGACATTGGGTGTGGTTCATCAAAAAAAAGACATGCAATGACACTGGTGGATCCTTATGTGTGGTTCATGAAAATATTAGACATGCAATGACACTGGTGGATCCTTATGTGGTTTGTTTAGAAGAACACACATGCAATGACACAGGGTGTGGTTCATGAAAAGAACAGACATGCAATGACACTAGTGGATCCTTATGTGGTTTGTTTAGAGGAACACACATGCAATGACACCGGTGGATCCACGTGTCGTTCATGAGAAGAACACACATCCAATGACACTGGTAGATCCGTATGTGGTTTGTTAGGAGAACACACATGCAATGACATTGGGTGTGGTTCATGAAAAGAACAGACATGCAATGAAACTGGTAGATCCTTATGTGGTTCATGGAAAGAACATACATGCAATGACACTGGGTGTGGTTCATGGGAAGAACAGACATGCAATGACACTGGTGGATCCTTATGTGTGGTTCATGAAAATAACAGACATGCAATGACACTGGTGGATCCATATGTGGTTTGTCAGGAGAACACACATGCAATGACATTGGGTGTGGTTCATGAAAAGAATAGACATGCAATGACACTGGTAGATCCTTATGTGGTTCATGAAAAGAACAGACATGGAATGACACTGGGTGTGGTTCATGAAAAGAACAGATATACTATGACACTGGTGAATCCTTATGTGTGGTTCATGAAAAGAACAGACATGCAATGATACTGGTGGATCCTTATATGGTTTATCAAGAGAACACACATGCAATGACACTGGGTGTGGTTCATGAAAAGAACAGACATGCAATGACACTGGTAGATCCTTATGTGGTTCATGAAAAGAACAGACATGCAATGACATTGGGTGTGGTTCATGAAAAGAACAGACATGTAATGACACTGGTAGATCCTTATGTGTGGTTCATGAAAAGAACAGACATGCAATGACAATGGTAGATCCTTATGTGGTTCATGAAAAGAACAAACATGCAATGACATTGGGTGTGGTTCATGAAAAGAGCAGACATGCAATGACACTGCTAGATCCTTATGTGGTTCATGAAAAGAACAGACATGCAATGACATTGGATGTGGTTCATGAAAAGAACAGACGTGCAATGACGTGGTGGATCCTTATGTGTGGTTCATGAAGAGAACATACATGTAATGACACTGGTGTATCCTTATGTGGTTTGTTTAGAAGAACACACATGCAATGAAACTGGGTGTGGTTCATGGAAAGAACAGACATGCAATGACACTGGTGGATCCTTATGTGGTTTATTTAGAGGAACACACATGCAATGACATTGGGTGTGGTTCATGAAAAGAACAGACATGCAATGACACTGGTGGATCCTTATGTGTGGTTCATGAAAAGAACAGACATGCAATGACACTGGTGGATCCTTATGTGGTTTGTTTAGAAGAACACACATGCAATGACACTAGTTGTGGTTCATGAGAAGAACACACATCCAATGACACTGGTGGATCCTTATGTGGTTTGTTTAGACGAACAGACATGCAATCACACCGGTGGATCCACGTGTGGTTCATGAGAAGAACAAACATCCAATGGCACTGGTAGATCCTTATGTGGTTCATTAAAAGAACAGACATGTAGTGACACTGGGTGTGGTTCATGAAAAGAACAAACATGCAAGGACACTGGTGGATCCTTATGTGTGGTTCATGAAAAGAACAGACATGCAATGACACTGGTGGATCCCTATGTGGTTTGTTTAGAAGAACAAACATGCAATGACACTGGGTGTGGTTCATGAAAAGAATAGACATGCAATGACACTAGTCGATCCTTATGTGGTTTGTTTAGAGGAACACAAATGCAATGGCATTGAGTGTGGTTCATGAAAAGAATGTACATGCAATGGCTCTTGTGGATCCTTATGTGTGGTTCATGAAAAGAACAGACAGGCAATGGCACTAGTGGATCCTTATGTGGTTTGTTTAGAAGAACACACATGCAATGACACTGAGTGTGGTTCATGAAAAGAACACACATCCAATGACACTGGTGGATCTTTATCTGGTTTGTTTAGAGGAACAGACATGCAATGACACTAGTGGATCCTTATGTGTGGTTCATGAAAAGAACAGACATGCAATGACACTGGTGGATCCATATGTGGTTTGTCAGGAGAACACACATGCAATGACACTGGTGTGGTTCATGCAAAGAACAGACATGCAATGACACTGGTAGATCCTTATGTGGTTCATGAAAAGAACAGACATGCAATGACATTGGGTGTGGTTCATGAAAAGAACAGACATGCAATGACACTGGTCGATCCTTATGTATGGTTCCTAAAAAGAACAGACATGCAATGACACTGGTGGATCCATATGTGGTTTGTCAAGAGAACACACATGCAATGACATCGGGTGTGGTTCATGAAAAGAACATACATGCTATGACACTGGTAGATCCTTATGTGGTTCATGAAAAGAACATACATGCAATGACATTGGGTGTGGTTCATGAAAAGAACACACATGCCATGACACTGGTGGATCCTTATGTGCTTTGTTTAGAAGAACACACATGCAATGACACTTGGTGTGGTTCATGAAAAGAACACACATCCAGTGACACTGGTGGATCCTTATGTGGTTTAGATGAACAGACATGCAATGACACCGTGGATCCACATGCGGTTCATGATAAGAACACACATCCAATGACTGGTAGATCCTTATGTGGTTCATGAAAAGAAACAGACATGCAAGAACACCGGGTGTGGTTCATGAAAAGAATAGACGTGCAATGACACTGGGTGTTATTCATGAAAAGAATAGACATCCAATGACTCTATCGTGGTTCATGAAAAGAACACACATGCAATGACACTGGGTGTGGTTCATAAAAAGAACAGACATGCAATGACACTGGTGGATCCTTATGTGTGGTTCATGAAAAGAACAGACATGCAATGACACTGGTGGATCCTTATGTGGTTTTTTTAGAAGAACCAATATGCAATGACACTGGGTGTGGTTCATGAAAAGAAGAGACATGCAATGACACTGGTGGATCCTTATGTGGTTTGTTTAGAGGAACACACATGCAATGACATTGAGTGTGGTTCATGAAAAGAACAGACATGCAATGACACTGGTGGATCCTTATGTGTGGTTCATGAAAATAACAGACATGCAATGACACTGGTGGATCTTTATGTGGTTTGTTTAGAATAACACACATGCAATGACACTGGGTGTGGTTCATGAAAAGAACACACATCCAATGACATTGGTGGATCCTTATGTGGTTTATTTAGAGGAACAGACATGCAATGACACCGGTGGATCCACGTGTGGTTCATGAGAAGAACACACATCCAATGACACTGGTAGATCCTTATGTGGTTCATGAAAAGAACAGACATGCAGTGACACCGGGTGTGGTTCATGAAAAGAACAGACATGCAATGACACTGGGTGTTGTTCATGAAAAGAATAGACATCCAATGACTCTAGCTGTGGTTCATGAAAAGAACACACATGCAATGACATTGGGTGTGGTTCATGAAAATAACAGACATGCAATGACACTGGCGGATCCTTATGTGTTGTTCATGACAAGCCCATACATGCAATGACACTGGTGGATACTTATGTGGTTTGTTTAGAGGAACAAACATGCAATGACATTGGGTGTGGTTCATGAAAAGAACAGAGATGCAATGACACTGGTAGATCCTTATGTGGTTAATGAAAAGAACATACATGCAATGACATTGGGTGTGGTTCATCAAAAAAAAGACATGCAATGACACTGGTGGATCCTTATGTGTGGTTCATGAAAAGAACAGACATGCAATGACACTGGTGGATCCTTATGTGGTTTGTTTAGAAGAACACACATGCAATGACACTTCGTGTGGTTCATGAAAAGAACAGACATGCAATGACACTAGTGGATCCTTATGTGGTTTGTGTAGAGGAACACACATGCAATGACACCGGTGGATCCACGTGTCGTTCATGAGAAGAACACACATCCAATGACACTGGTAGATCCGTATGTGGTTTGTTAGGAGAACACACATGCAATGACATTGGGTGTGGTTCATGAAAAGAACAGACATGCAATGAAACTGGTAGATCCTTATGCGGTTCATGGAAAGAACATACATGCAATGACACTGGGTGTGGTTCATGGCAAGAACAGACATGCAATGACACTGGTGGATCCTTATGTGTGGTTCATGAAAATAACAGACATGCAATGACACTGGTGGATCCATATGTGGTTTGTCAGGAGAACACACATGCAATGACATTGGGTGTGGTTCATGAAAAGAACAGACATGCAATGACACTGGTAGATCCTTATGTGGTTCATGAAAAGAACAGACATGCAATGACACTGGGTGTGGTTCATGAAAAGAACAGACATACTATGACACTGGTGAATCCTTATGTGTGGTTCATGAAAAGAACAGACATGCAATGATACTGGTGGATCCATATATGGTTTATCAGGAGAACACACATGCAATGACACTAGGTGTGGTTCATGAAAAGAACAGACATGCAATGACAATGGTAGATCCTTATGTGGTTCATGAAAACAACAGACATGCAATGACATCGGGTGTGGTTCATGAAAAGAGCAGACATGCAATGACCCTGCTAGATCCTTATGTGGTTCATGAAAAGAACAGACATGCAATGACATTGGATGTGGTTCATGAAAAGAACAGACGTGCAATGACACTGGTGGATCCTTATGTGTGGTTCATGAAGAGAACAGACATGCAATGACACTGGTGTATCCTTATGTGGTTTGTTTAGAAGAACACACATGCAATGAAACTGGGTGTGGTTCATGGAAAGAACAGACATGCAATGACATTGGTGGATCCTTATGTGGTTTATTTAGAGGAACACACATACAATGACATTGGGTGTGGTTCATGAAAAGAACAGACATGCAATGGCACTGGTGGATCCTGATGTGTGGTTCATGAAAAGAACAGACATGCAATGACACTGGTGGATCCTTATGTGGTTTGCTTAGAAGAACACACATGCAATGACATTGGGTGTGGTTCATGAAAAGAACACACATCCAATGACACTGGTGGATCCTTATGTGGTTTGTTTAGAGGAACATACATGCAATGACACCGGTGGATCCACGTGTGGTTCATGAGAAGAACACACATCCAATGACACTGGTAGATCCTTATGTGGTTCACGAAAAGAACAGACATGCAATGACACCGGGTGTGGTTCATGAAAAGAACATACATGCAATGACACTGGTTGTGGTTCATGGAAAGAATACACATCCAATGACTCTAGCTATGGTTCATGAAAATAACACACATGCAATGACACTAGGTGTGGTTCATGAAAAGAACAGACATGCAATGACAATGGTGGATCCTTATGTCTGGTTCATGAAAAGAACATACATGCAATGACACGGGTGGATCCATATGTGGTTTGTCAGGAGAACAAATATGCAATGACATTGGGTGTGATTCATGAAAAGAACAGACATGCAATGACACTGGTTGATATTTATGTGGTTCATTTAAAGAACGGACATGCAATGACATTGGGTGTGGTTCATGAAAAGAACAGACATGCAATGACACTGGTAGATCCTTATGTGTGGTTGATGAAAAGAACAGACATGCAATGACATTGGTTGTGGTTCATGAAAAGAACAGACATGCAATGACACTGGTAGATCCTTATGTGTGGTTCATGAAAAGAACATACATGCAATGACACTGGGTGTTGTTCATGAAAAGAATAGACATCCAATGACTCTTGTTGTGGTTCATGAAAAGAACACACATGCAATGACATTGGGTGTGGTTCATGAAAAGAACAAACATGCAATGACACTGGTGGATCCTTATGTGTGGTTCATGAAAGGAACAGACATGCAATGACACTGGTGGATCCATATGTGGTTTGTTTAGAAGAACACACATGCAATGACACTGGGTGTGGTTCATGAAAAGAACAGACATGCAATGACACTGGTGGATCCTTATGTGGTTTGTTTAGAGGAACACACATGCAATGACACTGGTGGATCCACATCTGGTTCATGAGAAGAACACACATCCAATAACACTGGTAGATCCATATGTGGTTTGTTAGGAGAACACATATGCAATGACATTGGGTGTGGTTCATGAAAAGAATAGACATGCAATGAAACTGGTAGATCCTTATGTGGTTCATGGAAAGAACAGACATGCAATGACACTGGGTGTGGTTCATGGGAAGAACAGACATGCAATGACACTGGTGGGTCCTTATGTGTGGTTCATGAAAATAACAGACATGCAATGACACTGGTGGATCCATATGTGGTTTGTCAGGAAAGCACACATGCAATGACATTGGGTGTGGTTCATGAAAAGAGCAGGCATGCAATGACTCTGGTAGATCCTTATGTGGTTCATGAAAAGAACAAACATGCAATGACATTGGATGTGGTTCATGAAAAGAACAGACGTGCAGTGACACTAGTGGATCCTTATGTGTGGTTCATGAAGAGAACAGACATGCAATGAAACTGGTGTATCCTTATGTAGTTTGTTTAGAAGAACAAAGATGGAATGAAACTGGGTGTGGTTCATGGAAAGAACAGACATGCAATGACACTGGTGGATCCTTATGTGGTTTGTTTAGAGGAACACACATGCAATGACATTGGGTGTGGTTCATGAAAAGAATAGACATGCAATGACACTGGTGGATCCTTATGTGTGGTTCATGAAAAGAACAGACATGCAATGACACTGGTGGATCCTTATGTGGTTTGTTTAGAAGAACACACATGCAATGACACTGGGTGTGGTTCATGAAAAGAACACACATCCAATGACACTGGTGGATCCTTATGTGGTTTGTTTAGAGGAACAAACATGCAATGACATCGGTGGATCCACGTGTGGTTCATGAGAAGAACACACATCCAATGACACTGGTAGATCCTTATGTGGTTCATGAAAAGAACAGACATGCAATGACACCGGGTGTGGTTCATGAAAAGAACAGACATCCAATGACACTGGGTGTGGTTCATGGAAAGAATACACATCCAATGACTCTAGCTATGGTTCATGAAAAGAACACACATGCAATGACACTGGGTGTGGTTCATGAAGAGAACAGACATGCAATGACACTGGTGGATCCTTATGTGTGGTTCATGAAAAGAACATACATGCAATGACACTGGTGGATCCATATGTGGTTTGTCAGGAGAACAAACATGCAATGACATTGGGTGTGGTTCATGAAAAGAACAGCCATGCAATAACACTGGTAGATCCTTATGTGGTTCATGAACAGAACGAACATGCAATGACATTGGGTGTGGTTCATGAAAAGAACAGACATGCAATGACACTGGTAGATCCTTATGTGTGGTTCATGAAAAGAACAAACATGCAATGACAGTGGGTGTTGTTCATGAAAAGAATAGACATCCAATGACTCTAGCTGTGGTTCATGAAAAGAACACACATGCAATGACATTGGGTGTGGTTCATGAAAAGAACAAACATGCAATGACACTGGTGGATCCTTATGTGTGGTTCATGACAAGAGTATACATGCAATGACACTGGTGGATCCTTATGTGGTTTGTTTAGAGGAACAAACATGCAATGACATTGGGTGTGGTTCATGAAAAGAACAGAGATGCAATGACACTGGTAGATCCTTATGTGGTTCATGAAAAGAACAGACATGCAATGACATTGGGTGTGGTTCATCAAAAAAAAGACATGCAATGACACTGGTGGATCCTTATGTGTGGTTCATGAAAAGAACAGACATGCAATGACACTGGTGGCTCCTTATGTGGTTTGTTTAGAAGAACACACAAGCAATGACACTGGGTGTGGTTCATGAAAAGAGCAGACATGCAATGACACTGTGGATCCTTATGTGGTTTGTTTAGGGGAACACACATGCAATGACACCGGTGGATCCACATCTGGTTCATGAGAAGAACACACATGCAATGACACTGGTAGATCCATATGTGGTTTGTTAGGAGAACACACATGCAACTACATTGGGTGTGGTTCATGAAAAGAATAGACATGCAATGAAACTGGTAGATCCTTATGTGTTTCATGGGAAGAACATACATGCAATGACACTGGGTATGGTTCATGGGAAGACCAGACATGCAATGACACTGGCGGATCCTTATGTGTGGTTCATGAAAAGAACAGACATGCAATGACACTGGTGGATCCTTATGTGGTTTGTCAGGAGAACACACATGCAATGACTTTGGGTGTGGTTCATGAAAAGAACAGACATGCAATGACACTGGTAGATCCTTATATGGTTCATGAAAAGAACAGACAGGCAACCACACTGGGTGTGGTTCATGAAAAGAACAGACATACTATGACACTGGTGAATCCTTATGTGTGGTTCATGAAAAGATCAGACATGCAGTGATACTGGTGGATCCATATGTGGTTTATCAGGAGAACACACATGCAATGACACTGGGTGTGGTTCATGAAAAGAGCATACATGCAATGACACTAGTAGATCCTTATGTGGTTCATGAAAAGAACAGACATGCAATGACATTGGGTGTGGTTCATGAAAAGAACAGACATGCAATGACACTGGTAGATCCTTATGTGTGGTTCATGAAAAGAACAGACATGCAATGATACTAGTGGATCCATATGTGGTTTGTCAGGAGAACACACATGCAATGACATTGGGTGTGGTTCATGAAAAGAGAAGACATGCAATGACACTGGTAGATCCTTATGTGGTTCATGAAAAGAACAGACATGCAATGACATTGGGTGTGGTTCATGAAAAGAATAGACATGCAATGACACTGGTGGATCCTTATGTGTGGTTCATGAAAAGAACAGACATGCAATGACACTGGTGGATCCTTATGTGGTTTGTTTAGAAGAACACACATGCAATGACACTGGGTGTGGTTCATGAAAAGAACACACATCCAATGACACTGGTGGATCCTTATGTGGTTTGTTTAGAGGAACAAACATGCAATGACATCGGTGGATCCACGTGTGGTTCATGAGAAGAACACACATCCAATGACACTGGTAGATCCTTATGTGGTTCATGAAAAGAACAGACATGCAATGACACCGGGTGTGGTTCATGAAAAGAACAGACATCCAATGACTCTAGCTATGGTTCATGAAAAGAACACACATGCAATGACACTGGGTGTGGTTCATGAAAAGAACAGACATGCAATGACACTCGTGGATCCTTATGTGTGGTTCATGAAAACAACATACATGCAATGACACTGGTGGATCCATATGTGGTTTGTCAGGAGAACAAACATGCAATGACATTGGGTGTGGTTCATGAAAAGAACAGCCATGCAATAACACTGGTAGATCCTTATGTGGTTCATGAACAGAACGAACATGCAATGACATTGGGTGTGGTTCATGAAAAGAATAGACATGCAATGACACTGGTGGATCCTTATGTGTGGTTCATGAAAAGAACAGACATGCAATGACATTGGGTGTGGTTCATGAAAAGAACAGACGTGCAATGACACTGGTAGATCCTTATGTGTGGTTCATGAAAAGAACAGACATGCAATGACAGTGGGTGTTGTTCATGAAAAGAATAGACATCCAATGACTCTAGCTGTGGTTCATGAAAAGAACACACATGCAATGACATTGGGTGTGGTTCATGAAAAGAACAAACATCCAATGACACTGGTGGATCCTTATGTGTGGTTCATGACAAGAGTATACATGCAATGACACTGGTGGATCCTTATGTGGTTTGTTTAGAGGAACAAACATGCAATGACATTGGGTGTGGTTCATGAAAAGAACAGAGATGAAATGACACTGGTAGATCCTTATGTGGTTCATGAAAAGAACAGACATGTAATGACATTGGGTGTGGTTCATAAAAAAAAGACATGCAATGACACTGGTGGATCCTTATGTGTGGTTCATGAAAAGAACAGACATGCAATGACACTGGTGGCTCCTTATGTGGTTTGTTTAGAAGAACACACAAGCAATGACACTGGGTGTGGTTCATGAAAAGAGCAGACATGCAATGACACTGTGGATCCTTATGTGGTTTGTTTAGAGGAACACACATGCAATGACACCGGTGGATCCACATCTGGTTCATGAGAAGAACACACATCCAATGACACTGGTAGATCCATATGTGGTTTGTTAGGAGAACACACATGCAACGACATTGGGTGTGGTTCATGAAAAGAATAGACATGCAATGAAACTGGTAGATCCTTATTTGGTTCATGAAAAGAACATACATGCAATGACACTGGGTATGGTTCATGGGAAGAACAGACATGCAATGACACTGGTGGATCCTTATGTGTGGTTCATGAAAAGAACAGACATGCAATGACACTGGTGGATCCTTATGTGGTTTGTCAGGAGAACACACATGCAATGACTTTGGGTGTGGTTCATGAAAAGAACAGACATGCAATGACACTGGTAGATCCTTATATGGTTCATGAAAAGAACAGACATGCAATGACACTGGGTGTGGTTCATGAAAAGAACAGACATACTATGACACTGGTGAATCCTTATGTGTGGTTCATGAAAAGAACATACATGCAGTGATACTGGTGGATCCATATGTGGTTTATCAGGAGAACACACATGCAATGACACTGGGTGTGGTTCATGAAAAGAACAGACATGCAATGACACTAGTAGATCCTTATGTGGTTCATGAAAAGAACAGACATGCAATGACATTGGGTGTGGTTCATGAAAAGAACAGACATGCAATGACACTGGTAGATCCTTATGTGTGGTTCATGAAAACAACAGACATGCAATGATACTAGTGGATCCTTATGTGGTTTGTTTAGAAGAACAAGCATGCAATGACACTGGGTGTGGTTCATGAAAAGAACAGACATGCAATGACACTGGTAGATCCATATGTGGTTTGTCAGGAGAACACACATGCAATGACATTGGGTGTGGTTCATGAAAAGAGAAGACATGCAATGACACTGGTAGATCCTTATGTGGTTCATGAAAAGAACAGACATGCAATGACATTGGATGTGGTTCATGAAAAGAACAGACGTGCAATGACACTGGTGGATCCTTATGTGTCGTTCATGAAGAGAACAGACATGCAAGGAAACTGGTGTATCCTTATGTGGTTTGTTTAGAAGAACACACATGTAATGAAACTGGGTGTGGTTCATTGAAAGAACAGACATGCAATGACACTCGTGGATCCTTATGTGGTTTGTTTAGAGGAACACACATGCAATGACATTGGGTGTGGTTCATGAAAAGAACAGACATGCAATGACACTGGTGGATCCTTATGTGTGGTTCATGAAAAGAACAGACATGCAATGACACTGGTGGATCCTTATGTGGTTTGTTTAGAAGAACATACATGCAATGACACTGGGTGTGGTTTATGAAAAGAACACACATCCAATGACACTGGTGGATCCTTATGTGGTTTGTTTAGAGGAACAGACATGCAATAAGACCGGTGGATCCACGTGTGGTTCATGAGAAGAACACACATCCAATGACACTGGTAGATCCTTATGTGGTTCATGAAAAGAATAGACATGCAATGACACCGGGTGTGGTTCATGAAAAGAACATACATGCAATGACACTGGGTGTGGTTCATGGAAAGATACACATCCAATGACTCTAGCTATGGTTCATGAAAAGAACACACATGCAATGACACTGGGTGTGTTTCATGAAAAGAACAGACATGCAATGACACTGGTGGATCCTTATGTGTGGTTCATGAAAAGAACATACATGCAATGACACTGGTGGATCCATATGTGGTTTGTCAGGAGAACAAACATGCAATGACATTGGGTGTGGTTCATGAAAAGAACAGACATGCAATGACACCGTAGATCGTTATGTGGTTCATGAAAAGAATGTATGCAATGACATTGGGTGGTTCATGAAAAGAACACATGCAATGACACTGGTGGATCATTATGTGTGGTTCATGAAAAGAACAGACATGCAATGACACTGGTGGATCCTTATGTGGTTTGTTTAGAAGAACACACATGCAATGACACTGGGTGTGGTTCATGAAAAGAACACACATCCAATGACACTGGTTGATCCTTATGTGTTTTGTTTAGAGGAACAGACATGCAATGACATCGGTGGATCCACGTGTGGTTCATGAGAAGAACACACATCCAATGACACTGGTAGATCCTTATGTGGTTCATGAAAAGAACAGACATGCAATGACACCGGGTGTGGTTCATGAAAAGAACAGACATCCAATGACACTGGGTGTGGTTCATGGAAAGAATACACATCCAATGACTCTAGCTATGGTTCATGAAAAGAACACACATGCAATGACACTGGGTGTGGTTCATGAAGAGAACAGACATGCAATGACACTGGTGGATCCTTATGTGTGGTTCATGAAAAGAACATACATGCAATGACACTGGTGGATCCATATGTGGTTTGTCAGGAGAACAAACATGCAATGACATTGGGTGTGGTTCATGAAAAGAACAGCCATGCAATAACACTGGTAGATCCTTATGTGGTTCATGAACAGAACGAACATGCAATGACATTGGGTGTGGTTCATGAAAAGAACAGACATGCAATGACACTGGTAGATCCTTATGTGTGGTTCATGAAAAGAACAAACATGCAATGACAGTGGGTGTTGTTCATGAAAAGAATAGACATCCAATGACTCTAGCTGTGGTTCATGAAAAGAACACACATGCAATGACATTGGGTGTGGTTCATGAAAAGAACAAACATGCAATGACACTGGTGGATCCTTATGTGTGGTTCATGACAAGAGTATACATGCAATGACACTGGTGGATCCTTATGTGGTTTGTTTAGAGGAACAAACATGCAATGACATTGGGTGTGGTTCATGAAAAGAACAGAGATGCAATGACACTGGTAGATCCTTATGTGGTTCATGAAAAGAACAGACATGCAATGACATTGGGTGTGGTTCATCAAAAAAAAGACATGCAATGACACTGGTGGATCCTTATGTGTGGTTCATGAAAAGAACAGACATGCAATGACACTGGTGGCTCCTTATGTGGTTTGTTTAGAAGAACACACAAGCAATGACACTGGGTGTGGTTCATGAAAAGAGCAGACATGCAATGACACTGTGGATCCTTATGTGGTTTGTTTAGGGGAACACACATGCAATGACACCGGTGGATCCACATCTGGTTCATGAGAAGAACACACATGCAATGACACTGGTAGATCCATATGTGGTTTGTTAGGAGAACACACATGCAACTACATTGGGTGTGGTTCATGAAAAGAATAGACATGCAATGAAACTGGTAGATCCTTATGTGTTTCATGGGAAGAACATACATGCAATGACACTGGGTATGGTTCATGGGAAGACCACATGCAATGACACTGGCGGATCCTTATGTGGTTCATGAAAAGAATGACATGCAATGACACTGTGGATCCTTATGTGGTTTGTCAGGAGAACACACATGCAATGACTTTGGGTGTGGTTCATGAAAAACAGACATGCAATGACACCGTAGATCCTTATATGGTTCATGAAAAGAACGATGCAATGAACCCTGGGTGTGGTTCATGAAAAGAATGTACATACTATGACACTGGTGAATCCTTATGTGTGGTTCATGAAAAGATCAGACATGCAGTGATACTGGTGGATCCATATGTGGTTTATCAGGAGAACACACATGCAATGACACTGGGTGTGGTTCATGAAAAGAGCATACATGCAATGACACTAGTAGATCCTTATGTGGTTCATGAAAAGAACAGACATGCAATGACATTGGGTGTGGTTCATGAAAAGAACAGACATGCAATGACACTGGTAGATCCTTATGTGTGGTTCATGAAAAGAACAGACATGCAATGATACTAGTGGATCCATATGTGGTTTGTCAGGAGAACACACATGCAATGACATTGGGTGTGGTTCATGAAAAGAGAAGACATGCAATGACACTGGTAGATCCTTATGTGGTTCATGAAAAGAACAGACATGCAATGACATTGGGTGTGGTTCATGAAAAGAATAGACATGCAATGACACTGGTGGATCCTTATGTGTGGTTCATGAAAAGAACAGACATGCAATGACACTGGTGGATCCTTATGTGGTTTGTTTAGAAGAACACACATGCAATGACACTGGGTGTGGTTCATGAAAAGAACACACATCCAATGACACTGGTGGATCCTTATGTGGTTTGTTTAGAGGAACAAACATGCAATGACATCGGTGGATCCACGTGTGGTTCATGAGAAGAACACACATCCAATGACACTGGTAGATCCTTATGTGGTTCATGAAAAGAATAGACATGCAATGACACCGGTGTGGTTCATGAACAGACCAGTCATCCAATGACACTGGGTGTGGTTCATGGAAAGAATACACATCCAATGACTCTAGCTATGGTTCATGAAAAGAACACACATGCAATGACACTGGGTGTGGTTCATGAAAAGAACAGACATGCAATGACACTCGTGGATCCTTATGTGTGGTTCATGAAAACAACATACATGCAATGACACTGTGGATCCATATGTGGTTTGTCGAGAGAACACACATGCAATGACACTGGGTGTGGTTCATGAAAAGAACAGACATGCAATGACACTGGTGGATCCTTATGTGGTTCATGAAAAGAACAGACATGCAATGACACTGGGTGTGGTTCACGAAAAGAATAGACATGCAATGACACTGGTGAATCCTTGTGTGGTTCATGAAAAGAATAGACATGCAATGACATTGGGTGTGGTTCATGAAAAGAACACGTGCAATGACACCGTAGATCCTTATGTGGTTCATGAAAAGAATGACATATGCAATGACAGTGGGTGTTGTTCATGAAAAGAATAGACATCCAATGACTCTAGCTGTGGTTCATGAAAAGAACACACATGCAATGACATTGGGTGTGGTTCATGAAAAGAACAAACATCCAATGACACTGGTGGATCCTTATGTGTGGTTCATGACAAGAGTATACATGCAATGACACTGGTGGATCCTTATGTGGTTTGTTTAGAGGAACAAACATGCAATGACATTGGGTGTGGTTCATGAAAAGAACAGAGATGAAATGACACTGGTAGATCCTTATGTGGTTCATGAAAAGAACAGACATGTAATGACATTGGGTGTGGTTCATAAAAAAAAGACATGCAATGACACTGGTGGATCCTTATGTGTGGTTCATGAAAAGAACAGACATGCAATGACACTGGTGGCTCCTTATGTGGTTTGTTTAGAAGAACACACAAGCAATGACACTGGGTGTGGTTCATGAAAAGAGCAGACATGCAATGACACTGTGGATCCTTATGTGGTTTGTTTAGAGGAACACACATGCAATGACACCGGTGGATCCACATCTGGTTCATGAGAAGAACACACATCCAATGACACTGGTAGATCCATATGTGGTTTGTTAGGAGAACACACATGCAACGACATTGGGTGTGGTTCATGAAAAGAATAGACATGCAATGAAACTGGTAGATCCTTATTTGGTTCATGAAAAGAACATACATGCAATGACACTGGGTATGGTTCATGGGAAGAACAGACATGCAATGACACTGGTGGATCCTTATGTGTGGTTCATGAAAAGAACAGACATGCAATGACACTAGTGGATCCTTATGTGGTTTGTCAGGAGAACACACATGCAATGACTTTGGGTGTGGTTCATGAAAAGAACAGACATGCAATGACACTGGTAGATCCTTATATGGTTCATGAAAAGAACAGACATGCAATGACACTGGGTGTGGTTCATGAAAAGAACAGACATACTATGACACTGGTGAATCCTTATGTGTGGTTCATGAAAAGAACATACATGCAGTGATACTGGTGGATCCATATGTGGTTTATCAGGAGAACACACATGCAATGACACTGGGTGTGGTTCATGAAAAGAACAGACATGCAATGACACTAGTAGATCCTTATGTGGTTCATGAAAAGAACAGACATGCAATGACATTGGGTGTGGTTCATGAAAAGAACAGACATGCAATGACACTGGTAGATCCTTATGTGTGGTTCATGAAAACAACAGACATGCAATGATACTAGTGGATCCTTATGTGGTTTGTTTAGAAGAACAAGCATGCAATGACACTGGGTGTGGTTCATGAAAAGAACAGACATGCAATGACACTGGTAGATCCATATGTGGTTTGTCAGGAGAACACACATGCAATGACATTGGGTGTGGTTCATGAAAAGAGAAGACATGCAATGACACTGGTAGATCCTTATGTGGTTCATGAAAAGAACAGACATGCAATGACATTGGATGTGGTTCATGAAAAGAACAGACGTGCAATGACACTGGTGGATCCTTATGTGTCGTTCATGAAGAGAACAGACATGCAAGGAAACTGGTGTATCCTTATGTGGTTTGTTTAGAAGAACACACATGTAATGAAACTGGGTGTGGTTCATTGAAAGAACAGACATGCAATGACACTCGTGGATCCTTATGTGGTTTGTTTAGAGGAACACACATGCAATGACATTGGGTGTGGTTCATGAAAAGAACAGACATGCAATGACACTGGTGGATCCTTATGTGGTTCATGAAAAGAACAGACATGCAATGACACTGGTGGATCCTTATGTGGTTTGTTTAGAAGAACATACATGCAATGACACTGGGTGTGGTTCATGATAAGAACACACATCCAATGACACTGGTGGATCCTTATGTGGTTTGTTTAGAGGAACAGACATGCAATGAGACCGGTGGATCTACGTGTGGTTCATGAGAAGAACACACATCCAATGACACTGGTGGATCCTTATGTGGTTCATGAAAAGAATAGACATGCAATGACACCGGGTGTGGTTCATGAAAAGAACATACATGCAATGACACTGGGTGTGGTTCATGGAAAGATACACATCCAATGACTCTAGCTATGGTTCATGAAAAGAACACACATGCAATGACACTGGGTGTGTTTCATGAAAAGAACAGACATGCAATGACACTGGTGGATCCTTATGTGTGGTTCATGAAAAGAACATACATGCAATGACACTGGTGGATCCATATGTGGTTTGTCAGGAGAACAAACATGCAATGACATTGGGTGTGGTTCATGAAAAGAACAGACATGCAATGACACTGGTAGATCGTTATGTGGTTCATGAAAAGAACAGACATGCAATGACATTGGGTGTGGTTCATGAAAAGAACAGACATGCAATGACACTGGTGGATCCTTATGTGTGGTTCATGAAAAGAACAGACATGCAATGACACTGGTGGATCCTTATGTGGTTTGTTTAGAAGAACACACATGCAATGACACTGGGTGTGGTTCATGAAAAGAACACACATCCAATGACACTGGTTGATCCTTATGTGTTTTGTTTAGAGGAACAGACATGCAATGACACCGGTGGATCCACGTGTGGTTCATGAGAAGAACACACATCCAATGACACTGGTAGATCCTTATGTGGTTCATGAAAAGAACAGACATGCAGTGACACCGGGTGTGGTTCATGAAAAGAACAGACATGCAATAACACTAGGTGTTGTTCATGAAAAGAATAGACATCCAATGACTCTAGTTGTGGTTCATGAAAAGAACACACATGCAATGATGGTTCATGAAAAGAACAGACATGCAATGACACTGGTGGATCCTTATGTGTGGTTCATGAAAAGAACAGACATGCAATGACACTGGTGGATCCTTATGTGGTTTGTTTAGAAGAACAAACATGCAATGACACTGGGTGTGGTTCATGAAAAGAACAGGCATGCAATGACACCGGTGGATCCTTATGTGGTTTGTTTAGAGGAACACACATGCAATGACATTGGGTGTGGTTCACGAAAAGAACAGACATGCAATGACACTGGTGGATCCTTATGTGTGGTTCATGAAAAGAACAGACATGTAATGACACTGGTGGATCCTTATGTGGTTTGTTTTGAAGAACACACATGCAATGACACTGGGTGTGGTTCATGAAAAGAACACACATCCAATGACACTGGTGGATCCTTATGTGGTTTGTTTAGAGGAACAGACATGCAATGACACCGGTGGATCCACGTGTGGTTCATGAGAAGAACACACATCCAATGACACTTGTAGTCCTTATGTGGTTCATGAAAAGAACAGACATGCAGTGACACCGGGTGTGGTTCATGAAAGGAACAGACATCCAATGACACTAGGTGTTGTTCATGAAAAGAATAGACATCCAATGACTCTAGCTGTGGTTCATGAAAAGAACACGCATGCATTGACACTGGGTGTGGTTCATGAAAAGAACAGACATGCAATGACACTGGTGGATCCTTATGTGTGGTTCATGAAAAGAACATACATGCAATGACACTGGTGGATCCTTATGTGGTTTGTTTGGAGGAACAAACATGCAATGACATTGGGTGTGGTTCATGAAAAGAATGCATATGCAATGACATTGGGTGTGGTTCATGAAAAGAATAGACATGCAATGACACTGGTTGATACTCATGTGGTTCATGAAAAGAACAGACATGCACTGACACTGGTGGATCCTTATGTGGTTTGTTTAGAAGAACACACATGCAATGACACTGGGTGTGGTTCATGAAAACATCACACATCCAATGACACTGGTGGATCCTTATGTGGTTTGTTTAGAGGAACAGACATGCAATGACACCGGTGGATCCACGTGTGGTTCATGAGAAGAACACACATCCAATGACACTAGTAGATCCTTATGTGGTTCATGAAAATAACATACATGGAGTGACACCGGGTGTGATTCAGGAAAAGAACAGACATGCAATGACACTGGGTGTTGTTCACGAAAAGAATAGACATCCAATGACTCTAGCTGTGGTTCATGAAAAGAACACACATGCAATGATGGTTCATGAAAAGAACAGACATGCAATGACACTGGTGGATCCTTATGTGTGGTTCATGAAAAGAACAGACATGCAATGACACTTGTGGATCCTTATGTGGTTTGTTTCGAAGAACAAACGTGCAATGACACTGGGTATGGTTCATGAAAAGAACAGACATGCAATGACACTGGTGGATCCTTATGTGGTTTGTTTAGAGGAACACACATGCAATGACATTGGGTGTGGTTCACGAAAAGAACAGACATGCAATGACACTGGTGGATCCTTATGTGTGGTTCATGAAAAGAACAGACATGCAATGGCACTGGTGGATCCTTATGTGGTTTGTTTTGAAGAACACACATGCAATGACACTGGGTGTGGTTCATGAAAAGAACACACATCCAATGACACTGGTGGATCCTTATGTGGTTTGTTTAGAGGAACAGACATGCAATGACACCGGTGGATCCACGTGTGGTTCATGAGAAGAACACACATCCAATGACACTTGTAGTCCTTATGTGGTTCATGAAAAGAACAGACATGCAGTGACACCGGGTGTGGTTCATGAAAGGAACAGACATCCAATGACACTAGGTGTTGTTCATGAAAAGAATAGACATCCAATGACTCTAGCTGTGGTTCATGAAAAGAACACGCATGCATTGACACTGGGTGTGGTTCATGAAAAGAACAGACATGCAATGACACTGGTGGATCCTTATGTGTGGTTCATGAAAAGAACATACATGCAATGACACTGGTGGATCCTTATGTGGTTTGTTTGGAGGAACAAACATGCAATGACATTGGGTGTGGTTCATGAAAAGAACAGACATGCAATGACATTGGGTGTGGTTCATGAAAAGAATAGACATGCAATGACACTGGTGGATCCTGATGTGTGGTTCATGAAAAGAACAGACATGCACTGACACTGGTGGATCCTTATGTGGTTTGTTTAGAAGAACACACATGCAATGACACTGGGTGTGGTTCATGAAAACATCACACATCCAATGACACTGGTGGATCCTTATGTGGTTTGTTTAGAGGAACAGACATGCAATGACACCGGTGGATCCACGTGTGGTTCATGAGAAGAACACACATCCAATGACACTAGTAGATCCTTATGTGGTTCATGAAAATAACATACATGGAGTGACACCGGGTGTGATTCAGAAAAGAACACATATGCAATGACACTGGGTGTTGTTCACGAAAAGAATAGACATCCAATGACTCTAGCTGTGGTTCATGAAAAGAACACACATGCAATGATGGTTCATGAAAAGAACAGACATGCAATGACACTGGTGGATCCTTATGTGTGGTTCATGAAAAGAACAGACATGCAATGACACTGGTGGATCCTTATGTGGTTTGTTTCGAAGAACAAACGTGCAATGACACTGGGTATGGTTCATGAAAAGAACAGACATGCAATGACACTGGTGGATCCTTATGTGGTTTGTTTAGAGGAACACACATGCAATGACATTGGGTGTGGTTCATGGAAAGAACAGACATGCAATGACACTGGTGGATCCTTATGTGTGGTTCATGAAAAGAACAGACATGCAATGACACTGGTGGATCCTTATGTGGTTTGTTTAGAAGAACAAGCATGCAATGACACTAGGTGTGGTTCATGAAAAGAACAGACATGCAATGACACTAGTGGATCCTTATGTGGTTTGTTTAGAGGAACACACATGCAATGACATTGGGTGTGGTTCATGAAAAGAACAGACATGCAATGACACTGGTGGATCCTTATGTGTGGTTCATGAAAAGAACATACATGCAATGACACTGGTGGATCCTTATGTGGTTTGTTTGGAGGAACAAACATGCAATGACATTGGGTGTGGTTCATGAAAAGAACAGACATGCAATGACATTGGGTGTGGTTCATGAAAAGAATAGACATGCAATGACACTGGTGGATCCTGATGTGTGGTTCATGAAAAGAACAGACATGCACTGACACTGGTGGATCCTTATGTGGTTTGTTTAGAAGAACACACATGCAATGACACTGGGTGTGGTTCATGAAAACATAACACATCCAATGACACTGGTGGATCCTTATGTGGTTTGTTTAGAGGAACAGACATGCAATGACACCGGTGGATCCACGTGTGGTTCATGAGAAGAACACACATCCAATGACACTAGTAGATCCTTATGTGGTTCATGAAAATAACATACATGGAGTGACACCGGGTGTGATTCAGGAAAAGAACAGACATGCAATGACACTGGGTGTTGTTCACGAAAAGAATAGACATCCAATGATTCTAGCTGTGGTTCATGAAAAGAACACACATGCAATGATGATTCATGAAAAGAACAGACATGCAATGACACTGGTGGATCCTTATGTGTGGTTCATGAAAAGAACAGACATGCAATGACACTTGTGGATCCTTATGTGGTTTGTTTCGAAGAACAAACGTGCAATGACACTGGGTATGGTTCATGAAAAGAACAGACATGCAATGACACTGGTGGATCCTTATGTGGTTTGTTTAGAGGAACACACATGCAATGACATTGGGTGTGGTTCATGGAAAGAACAGACATGCAATGACACTGGTGGATCCTTATGTGTGGTTCATGAAAAGAACAGACATGCAATGACACTGGTGGATCCTTATGTGGTTTCTTTAGAAGAACAAGCATGCAATGACACTAGGTGTGGTTCATGAAAAGAACAGACATGCAATGACACTGGTGGATCCTTATGTGGTTTGTTTAGAGGAACACACATGCAATGACATTAGGTGTGGTTCATGAAAAGAACAGACATGCAATGACACTGGTGGATCCTTATGTGTGGTTCATGAAAAGAACATACATGCAATGACACTGGTGGATCCTTATGTGGTTTGTTTGGAGGAACAAACATGCAATGACATTGGGTGTGGTTCATGAAAAGAACAGACATGCAATGACATTGGGTGTGGTTCATGAAAAGAATAGACATGCAATGACACTGGTGGATCCTGATGTGTGGTTCATGAAAAGAACAGACATGCACTGACACTGGTGGATCCTTATGTGGTTTGTTTAGAAGAACACACATGCAATGACACTGGGTGTGGTTCATGAAAACATCACACATCCAATGACACTGGTGGATCCTTATGTGGTTTGTTTAGAGGAACAGACATGCAATGACACCGGTGGATCCACGTGTGGTTCATGAGAAGAACACACATCCAATGACACTAGTAGATCCTTATGTGGTTCATGAAAATAACATACATGGAGTGACACCGGGTGTGATTCAGGAAAAGAACAGACATGCAATGACACTGGGTGTTGTTCACGAAAAGAATAGACATCCAATGACTCTAGCTGTGGTTCATGAAAAGAACACACATGCAATGATGGTTTATGAAAAGAACAGACATGCAATGACACTGGTGGATCCTTATGTGTGGTTCATGAAAAGAACAGACATGCAATGACACTAGTGGATCCTTATGTGGTTTGTTTTGAAGAACAAACGTGCAATGACACTGGGTATGGTTCATGAAAAGAACAGACATGCAATGACACTGGTGGATCCTTATGTGGTTTGTTTAGAGGAACACACATGCAATGACATTGGGTGTGGTTCATGGAAAGAACAGACATGCAATGACACTGGTGGATCCTTATGTGTGGTTCATGAAAAGAACAGACATGCAATGACACTGGTGGATCCTTATGTGGTTTGTTTAGAAGAACAAGCATGCAATGACACTAGGTGTGGTTCATGAAAAGAACAGACATGCAATGACACTGGTGGATCCTTATGTGGTTTGTTTAGAGGAACACACATGCAATGACATTGGGTGTGGTTCATGAAAAGAACAGACATGCAATGACACTGGTGGATCCTTATGTGTGGTTCATGAAAAGAACAGTCATGCAATGACACTGGTGGATCCTTATGTGGTTTGTTTAGAAGAACACAGATGCAATGACACTGGGTGTGGTTCATGAAAAGAACACACATCCAATGACATTTGTGGATCCTTATGTGGTTTGTTTAGAGGAACAGACATGCAATGACACCGGTGGATCCACGTGTCGTTCATGAGAAGAACACACATCTAATGACACTAGTAGATCCTTATGTGGTTCATGAAAAGAACAGACATTCAGTGACACCGGGTGTGGTTCATGAAAAGAACAGACATCCAATGACACTGGGTGTTGTTCATGAAAAGAATACACATCCAATGACTCTAGCTGTGGTTCATGAAAAGAACACACATGCAATGACACTGGGTGTGGTTCATGAAAAGAATAGACATGCAATGACACTTGTGGATCCTTATGTGTGGTTCATGAAAAGAACAGACATGCAATGACACTGGTGGATCCTTATGTGTGGTTCATGACAAGAAAAGACATGCAATGACACTGGTGGATCCTTATGTGGTTTGTTTAGAAGAACACACAAGCAACGACACTGGGTGTGCTTCATGAAAAGAACACACATCCAATGACACTGGTGGATCCTTATGCGGTTTGTTTAGAGGAACAGACATGCAATGACAACGGTGGATCCACGTGTGGTTCATGAGAAGAACACACATCCAATGACACTGGTAGATCCTTATGTGGTTCATCAAAAGAACAGACATGCAGTGACACCGGGTGTGGTTCATGAAAAGAATAGACATCCAATGACTCTAGCTGTGCTTCATGAAAAGAACACACATGCAATGACACTGGGTGTGGTTCATGAAAAGAATGTATATGCAATGACACTGGTGGATCCTTATGTGTGGTTCATGAAAAGAATAGACATGCAATGGCACTGGTGGATCCTTATGTGGTTTGTTTAGAAGAACAAACATGCAATGACATTGGGTGTGGTTCATGAAAAGAACACACATCCAATGACACTGGTGGATCGTGATGTGGTTTGTTTATAAGAACACACATGCAATGACACTTGGTGTGGTTCATGAAAAGAACAGACATGCAATGACACTAGGTGTTGTTCATGAAAAGAATAGACATCCAATGACTCTAGCTGTGGTTCATGAAAAGAACACACATGCAATGACACCGGGTGTGGTTCATGAAAAGAACAGGCATGCAATGGCACTGGTGGATCCTTATGGGTGGTTCATTAAAAGAACAGACATGCAATGACACTGGTGGATCCTTATGTGGTTTGTTTAGAAGAACAAACATGCAATGACACTGGGTGTGGTTCATGAAAAGAACACACATCCAATGACACTGGTGGATCCTTATCTGGTTTGATTAGTGTAACATCCCAAAAATCATATTTCAAAACTCATTCATATCATCATTGCATCCTTCATCCATTTAGGGTTTTTCTCAAAATCATTTAGAGACAGAAGATTGAGCTATGATTTCATGTGTGCAAATTCAACTCAATTGGCCATCACCCTTTGAGATTGGATTGTTTAGGAACTTGTTTGCTTGCCTCCATGGTTGGAAAGATTAGGTGTAGCATTTTTTAACCCAAGTTTCCAATTTAGAAATAATTTCAAAACCCTATTTCAAACATTTACAAACTAGAGACAAAGTCTCTGTTTGTTTCAAAACCCAAGCTTGACCAGGCCCTTACAAGGTAACCACATGGTGAATTGACTGTTTTTGAAACCACAGTACCCTGCAAAAATCCCCAGAGTTGTTTGAATTCAAATAGGATTTGAATTCATATTTAAATCATTCCTGAAAACCAAAATGGAAAAAGAAAAGACTTAAACAAAGGAAAAAGGGCGCGCTGTGTTTCTGCCAAAGAAAGCAGCCCATCAAGCCCACACCGGTTTTTCCTTTTCTTCTCTCACGCTGCGACGCCGATCGGCCCTGCCGACAGCCTCACCCACCTCTCGCACTTCGCCGACGAGCGGGTCCCGTCCACGTCGTCGTCTTTCCAAACCAACGCTGCGACCACATATCGCTGCAGTCATTGCCGGTAATGGCGCGGCGTATTGGGCATTAATGCAAGCGTTTCCTATCGCGCTCGCTATAAGACCTCTCGCGAGCATTTTCCCCCAAACACCTCGCTCACTCCGCCACCAGGCTGCCCTCAATCATTCTCGCACCGCCGCAGACAGAGCCGACTCCGGCGATCAATTACGGTGAGTCTCGACCACCCCTTCCCCTCTGGTTCAAACGAGCAGATTCACCATATCTTTGCGCACCTCCTGACCCCACTAGTTCATCCTGTACTGCCCCAGGTCGCCGGTTCCACTCGACACCGCAAGCACCGACGCAGCACTCCGACTCGCGAGCTCTAGTGGTAAGTCCGCACCGCCCCAAGCCTTGTCATTCACGCACGCATGTTCTCCGTGATCTTCGCATCTAACCGCACCTCCCGTTTGCATCCTAGTGATCTACAACATCGCTCGACCTCGAGCGAGAACCACCGCCTTTGCCTCTACTCCGACGAGCAATCTCGCAGCGATGGCCAGACGCCTTCGCCAACCAACGCAACCTTGAGCTTCAACAGCCTCTTGCGAACCTGGTATGACCCTTCTCCTCTCGCGACCGAACATAGCGCCACGCCAGACCGGGCCTTTCGCTCGCTGACACCGCGCGCCGCCAGGACATGGTCGTTTGAACAAGCACCGTTAGATCCAGATCCGAGCGCTAGGATAGATTCACTTAACCCCGAAGCGGTACGCGATCTGGAGCGTACGATCTGTTTAGATCCTGCGGCTGCAGAGCGCGATCCAACCGAAGCGGTACGCGCCAATCACGACTGACGCGTGGCTAGGGTTAGATCTAAAAACAGGTTTAAAACCAGAAATTTGATCCAAATTCAAATGCTTATAACTTTTGATTGTCACGTTAGAATTTTGCAAACTTTATACCGTTGGATTCAGTGAGACAAGACCTTTCTGCCTATCCAATGTGTTTAGCAAATAGTAACCAATAGAATGACTTTATTTGTAGAAACTTGTTTAAGGCTAATTTGAGATTGGTTTTAGTTTAGTAATTTGTTTTAGGGTTAAATATGTTTAGTGAGCAAACTTGTGACCTGTTAAGTTTCTGTAAACTTGCACATGCTTGGTAGAGTTTTCAAAAATCACCACTTAGTAATTTCATGCATGCATGCATTCATACTATTTTTGTTTGTATATATTTGTGTGTAATTGTGTGCTACAACTTTGTGTGTAGATTTTGCTAGTGATTGTGATTGTGACGAGTGCTACTCTCCACATTACCAAGGCAAGTGATATCATCATGAATATTCCATTCCTATATTTTATACTGCATTAGAAATATTTTGCTAAGACTTGCATGCTACTTTTGTCAAATGATGATGGGAAATCCTATGTAGATTAGAATGGTAGAGTTGCTAGGAAAATTCCCTAAGGATAAGTTGCCATGCCATGCTTAGCCTAGCTACTAGAAAACAAGGGTGGTTTATATATTCACACTATGGAAAAATATTTTAAGTCTGAGGACTTGTGTTTTATTTAACAAAACAACTAAGTTAATGAATCTCCAGGTTGTAAAGGGACTTGCTTGGTGGTTTTAGTTTGAGTGGTTCACAAGGCCCATGTTTATGGTTTACCTTAGTGTATCTCACTTGTGGATGGCCACCCAGGAAACAAAGAGATTTGAGATGTCAAATGTTGAGAAGCTTCAAGTGCAACCACTTGGCATTATGGGCTCTGCCATGATCTTAGGTTACTAGAACTTAGTCTCTTGGACAGTTGGTGGTAGTGGGAATGATAGGTTGGAGCGCGTCCATTTGACTAAGGAAAGGCTTCTGAAGGATCTTGTCTTGGGAAACCAAGTCTTGTGGGGAAAGTGCACCACCTCTGCAGAGTGTAAAATCTAAGTACTTAGCCATGTCCCTGGTAAAGGACAATTTGAGCATCAATACATGGAAACTTCAAGAATCTCATCACTCCAATTTCTAAATAAAACTTGTGGGTGAACAAGGGTTAAAGGATCTTCAGTCCTTGATTGGTAGATGCCTTGGAAAGGATCTTCAGTCTTTGATTGGTAGATGCCTCGGGAAGGTTTTTGTCAAGAAAAATTTAGTGTTTTCAAATGTTAAGGAAAAATATATTTTGAGCAAAGCCTAAGCTCCACCTAGCCAAATGCATATAGTATTATAGTCCACTTAATATATACTAAGGTATCACTTGCCAATACTATTCCAAAGTATTGACCCTCTGTGGTCAGAACTTGTAATGTTGCAAAGTTACTCGATGATGATTAGGAGTCATGAGTCTACACTCAACATGCTTGCCTGTGGCACATGAAGATGAAGACTTATGTTTATTTACTTATTCCATAAACTCTTGTATTAGGCCTTTGGCCCTGAGTTGTAAAAGACTATGTTTATCTCTGGAATGACTGTAATAAACGACCTTTGTTTCTGTGTACTTCATCTTAAACTGTGGATGCTAGCATTGATCCAGGGACTAGCATTGCAATCACAGGATCCTTTCCTTTAATAAGGAGGGATCTTACGGATGGTATCGAGCACTGTGGTTGCATGTAGGATTATGACCCTAAGATTGGAAACCATTAAGGAAAATTTTAACTACTTCTACACTTGTCTATTCTTCTCAGAACTTTTCTAATCTTCTCATTCTCATCTCTATTTGTAGATGAACTCCATCAACGAAGCCGTGAAGAGAGGGCCACTCATGACCATGACCTTGGAGTGTGAGACTGAGTTTCCCAAGATTCTCAAGGACCTCATGGAGACCATGGAAGTACATGGTGCAACTGTGTACAAGGGCTTTCCAGTGATGGAGGAAGGTGTGGAGTATTGGTGGGTGAAACTTCACTTGTACAAAAACAAGGAAGACAACCACAAAGAAAAAGGCTTCTGCATGTACACCAACACTTTTATGCACACCACATTCTTTGAGTCAGCAAAAGAAGCAGCTTGGAAGACTATCAAAGAACTAAGTGCTAGAGTCAAGTGCAGGATGCTCAACCTCCAAAAAGACTTAGAGAAGGAGAAGGAACATACCCAAGAGATGGAAGTCACCAACCAAACCTTAAGAGGAGATATTATAGACTTAGTGATAGAATCATGTGAACAAGATAGGCTTATTGCCTCTAGGAACATTGTGTTAGCCACCAGATCCAGTGAGATAGGTTTGTGAACGCACTTCGTTAGTTGGACCACCACCTATCACCTTATTTTCCAAATGATACCTTAAATAAGTTTGAACCTTGGTTGATGTAATGGATTCATGTATGCATGACTTGTGTGATTTTGTGTTCCATGGATATGTATGAATGTTGTCTTGTTTATTTTAAATTGTGTTGTTCTAACTTTTTCAATCTTATAAATAGATGCCTATTGCCATCAGCACTGTTGAGGAGTTCCAGGTTACCCGTTTTGGTCCTCGTATCGTAGAGCTTACTACCTTGCTCGATCTCCCTCTTCCCACCATTACGGTGCACCCACTCACCAAGTTTGAGAGGAAGGACCTTTGGGGCTTCAAGGTGAACCAGCCAGGACGCCAGTCAGAGCCTACTACGGAGGCCATCGTCTTCAAGCTTATGCACGATGACATGGAGAGAGGCATGGAGATTGTCATGCAGGACCTGATAGGACGACTGTTAGGCCGTCACTCCCGACAGGTTAGAGGCACTCACTTCCACGCCTTCGGAAGGCGTTATGATGACGGAGAGTCCATTGACTTTGAGGACGACTCGAGGGTCACAGCAGAGCCGATACGCCTGTACCTCCAGGACTTAGAGACTCTTATTAGGCACGTGGATACTGACAGGACCAACGTCATGCTTAGCAATGACGAAGCCTCAGTGCAACATGAGAAGGACAAGCTCTTCAAGCCAGGACGAGATAGTCAAGGAGATGGAGGCGAAGTTCGAGACCCAAGACCGTAAGTTCAAGAGTCAAGAGAAACGTGTCCAGGATAGAAACAAGAGGATTCGGGACATGACCGAGGAACTGCAGTCCAAGGATTTCGAGTTAGAGTAGCAGCAGACAGTGATTGAGAGACTTCGTTCCCATAATAGGGCTCTCAAGACCAAGATCGACTCCTTGACCACTACTATCGAGGAGAACAAGACCGCAATGGAGAACGCAGGTCTTACCTTTGTCGAGGAGGAGATTGATCTTGTGAGTAGACTTGACTACTCAGTTATCTTTATCTTACCGTACTTGTTATTTGTGAACTTATTATTGGACCATCTGACATGTGGATGGCTTGCCACTTGTGTGTTTTTACTTGAGACTTTTGTTATCTTGTTGTTGAGCTTTTATCATTGTGTTGCATGCTATGTGTTTGCTTGTGCGATGTATTGTGCATAAATCATGTAAGGGTATCTCATTCTTATCTCTATATGAATAAACCATGATGCCTCCCGTCAGCAAACCCCAACCCCAACCCCAACATTACCGGAAATGCAGCGGATGATGAATGCAGACCACTTATGCAAATGATGACGACATTCATCCAAAACCGTAAGAACAACAACAACCCCAATAACAACAACAACAACAACAACAACAACAATAACAACAACAACCCTCCGGTTTTGATATGCTCACCAGATTTCTGCGTCCGAGGCCGCCTAAGTTTTCGAACGATCGATCCCATGGTGGCCAATGATTGGCTACGTTCTGTGAACAAAGACTTAGTGACTGTGGGCTGCAAAGATGCTGAAAAAGTCAGGTTCGCGGCACATCTGTTGGAAGGACCAGCCGCACATGGTGGGACAACTTCCAGATCACCACACCTATTGATGAGGTGACTTGGGCTATCTTTGAAGATGGCTTTCTTTTCTCATATCTCACCAGGAATGATGAGCCTGAAAAAGAAGGAATTTCACAACCTGAAGCAACGCCACCACAGCGTGGCTGAATATATTGAAGAATTCAACAATCTGGCGTGCTATGCACCGGATGAGGTTGACACTGATGCCAAAAGAAAGGAAAAGTTTCTGGAAGGCTTGAATGATGAGCTGAATCTGCAACTGTCTGTAGCATATGTTCCAACTTATCAGTCACTATGTGACAAGGCTGTTATTGTGGAAAATAAAATGAAACAAGTCGAGAGTAGGAAGAGGAAACACTCCGACAAGCACAGCTCGGGATCATCTCATAAACGTTCTCACTATGATGAAAATGTCAGCTCAGGATCCCACAAGCATGGGAAATTTAACAAGCACCACAACCACAACCGTCATGACAACAAGCATCATCGCAGTCATGACAATGATAAGTACAAGAGTCACAAGAGTGGACATAAGAGCCACCACAGTGGAAGTGGAAGTGGAAGTCAGCCTAAAAGGGACATCAGTCAGGTTGAATGCTTCAAATGCAAGAAGCTGGGGCATTATGCTAATGAGTGCCCTGAAAAGAAAGTTGAACGACCAAACAAACCCAATCCTTTTCAGAAAGGACAGGTTAACCACATCAATGTGGAGGAGGTCTATGAAGAGCCTGATGCCGTTGCTGGTAAGTTCAGACTCAATTCCATCTCAGCATTTGTACTCTTTGACACTGGTGCATCTCATTCATTCATATCAAAAGCATTTGTTGATAGAAATGGGTTTTCATCTGAAAACATTGGGTGTCCAATAAAAGTTAGCTCTCCGGGTGGAGATATGATAGTGAGTCTTGGATGCCGGGATCTAGTCATAGAGATCAGAAAACATAAGTTTCCAGTAAACCTAATAATCCTAAATTCCCAAGGATTGGATGTGATTTTGGGAATGGATTGGATGGCTAAGTATGAGGGAGTACTAGATTGTGCCAATCGTACAGTTTCACTCACAACCCCTGAAGGTAAGAGGATAAAATTCAAGTCCAATTTTGAATCTAAAGGAAGTAAGCTGAATTCTCTTAAGGGGGTTAGCATGGACAGTGTGCCAATTGTGTGTGAATATCCGGATGTGTTTCCGGAAGAGTTACCAGGAATGCCACCAGATAGAGATGTAGAGTTTATAATAGATTTGGTACCAGGTTCGGGACCAAGAGCAAAGAGGCCTTATAAAATGTCAGTTGACGAACTTAAAGAACTCAAGAAACAGCTTGGAGAACAATTACAGAAAGGATTCATCCAGCCAAGTTCTTCATCTTGGGGAGCCCTAGTATTGTTCGTAGAAAAGAAAGATAGAAGTCAAAGATTATGCATAGATTACCGTTCTCTCAACGAGGTAACCATCAAGAACAAATATCCTTTGCCAAGAATCAATGATTTGTTTGATCAGCTAGAAGGAGCATGTATTCTCAAGATTGATCTTGATCGCTATTTTCATCTCAAGATAAGAGAGCAAGACATACCTAAAACAGCATTCACCACAAGGTATGGATTGTACGAGTACACGGTGATGCCTTTTGGTTTAACCAACGCTCCAGCATACTTCATGAATATGATGAACAAGGTGTTCATGGAATTTCTCGACAAGTTCTTTGTCGTTTTCATCGATGACATCTTAGTCTACTCCAAGAGCAAGGAAGAGCATGAAAGACATCTCCGCTTGATACTTGAGAAACTGAGGGAACATAAGCTTTATGCCAAATTCAGCAAGTGTGAGTTTTGGTTGGAAGAAGTTGGATTTCTTGGTCACATTATGACAAAGGATGGTGTAGCAGTTGATCCTGCTAAAGTTTCAGCTGTGACAGAATGGGAGTCACCTATGAACGTAAAAGAGGTTCATAGTTTCCTTGGTTTAGCAGGTTACTACAGAAGATTCATTGAAATTTTTTCAAAGGTGGCTAAACCAATGACAGAATTGCTAAAGAAAGATAAGAAATTTGCTTGGTCTGAAGGTTGTGAACTCAGCTTTCAAGAATTAAAGAAGAGACTTGTGTCAAGACCAGCTCGTTTTACCAGATTTGGAAAAGGATTTCCAAGTGTATTGTGATGCTTCTCATCAAGGATTAGGTGCCGTACTTATGCAAGGAGGAAAAGTTGTGGCTTATGCCTCGAGACAACTCAAAACTCATGAAGTAAACTATCCTACTCATGATTTAGAGTAGCCGCTGTTGTCCATGCACTCAAAACATGGAGACATTACCTTTTGGGAAAACATTGTGAAGTATTCACCGATCATAAGAGTTTGAAGTATATCTTCACCCAGAAGGAAATCAATATGAGACAAAGGAGATGGCTAGAACTTATCAAGGATTACGACTTGAGTTTGCAATACCACCCCGGTAAAGCAAACGTTGTGGCAGATGCTCTAAGTCGTAAGGCGTTTGTAAATGGCCTTACAAAAGGAGAATTGCCAGATGACTTGTGTAAGCAATTCAAGGAACTCGGGTTGGAGATTGTACCAGAAGGACATCTCATGTCTTTGGATGTTCAACCCACTCTGTTGGATAAGATTAAAGAAGCCCAAAATACGGATAAAGAAATCGAAGAGATTAAGGAAAGGATTAGCCTAGGGAAAGCTAAAAGTTTCCATATAGACGAACAAGGTACTTTATGGCACGGGAAACATATTTGTGTTCCCCAAGATCCGGAATTGCGGAAATTGATTCTACAAGAAGCCCATAACTCTCCGTATTCTATTCACCCGGGAAACACCAAAATGTACATGGATATGAAAGAAAGATTTTGGTGGAACAATCTCAAAAGGGACATCGCCGAACACATTGCTTTGTGTGATGTGTAGTAGAGTGAAAGCGAGCATGAAACCAGCAGGTTTGCTTCAACCAATGCCTATTCCTGAATGGAAGTGGGAAAATATTGGTATGGATTTCATTACCGGATTACCAAGGACCAGGTCAGGGTATGATTCCATATGGGTAGTAGTGGATCGCCTAACTAAAGTGGCTCATTTTATACCCGTAAAGACCACTTATACCAAAAGTGTTAGCCAAAATTTACATGAGCAGAATTGTATGCCTTCACGGTGTACCTAAGAGTATTGTGTCCGATAGAGGAACTCTTCACTTCTCACTTTTGGAGACAACATGAATCTTTAGGAACGAGATTGGAATTCAGCACCGCTTTTCATCCTCAAACTGATGGACAAGCAGAAAGGACTAATCAAATTCTTGAAGACATGTTGAGGGCATGTGCCCTAGACTATGGAGCAAGTTGGGATGAAAGTACGCTTTACGCAAAGTTCTCTTACAACAACGATACTAATCTAGCATTAGGATGGCACCATTTGAGTTTCTCTACGGAAGAGTGTACCACCCCATTGTTATGGAATGGTGTGGGAGAAAGAAGTTTGTTTGGACCAGATCTTATCAAAGACGCCAAGAAAAGGTCAAATTGGTTAGAGGTTGAAGATAGCACAATCGACGGAAAAGCTACGCAGATGCTAAGCGAGAAGTCACTAAGTTGGGGATTGAGCTTATCTTAGAGTATCACCACTCGTTGAGTGAAAAGATTTGGAGTCAAAGGAAAGTTAGCACCAAGATATGTTGGACCATTCAACATTCTAAGTCACAAGGGAGAAGCTGCATATGAAATCAAGCCAAACATCTTTATTAGCTCCATAATGTTTTCATGTGAGTCACCAAGAAATGTCACCCGGAGATGGAAGGATCTTCTTTGAAGGATACCATATCTTTGGAGGAAGTTCAACTAGAAAGTGATCTCACCTATGAAGAAAACTGTCAAGATACTTGAGACCACAGAAAGAGTCACAAGGACAAAGACTATCAAGTTTTGCAAAGTACAATGGAGCCATCACTCAAGAGGAAGCAACATGGGAAAGAGAAGATGATCTTCGAAAGACCACCCTCACCTATTTGTTAGCCAATCCGAATCTCAGGGTGAGATTCATCTTAAGGGTTAGATTTGTAACATCCCTAAAATCATATTTCAAAACTCATTCATATCATTATTGCATCCTTCATTCATTTAGGGTTTTTCTCAAAATCATTTAGAAGTAAGATTGAGCTATGATTTCATGTGAGCAAATTCAACCCAATTGGCCATCACCCTTTGAGATTGGATTGTTTAGGAACTTGTTTGCTTGCCTCCATGGTTGGAAAGATTAGGTGTAGCATTTTTAACCCAAGTTTCAAATTTGGAAATAATTTCAAAACCCTATTTCAAACATTTGCAAAATAGAGACAAAGTCTCTGTTTGTTTGAAATCCAAGTTTGACCAAGCCCTTGCAAGGTGACCACATGGTTAATTGACTGTTTTTGAAACCTCGTTGCCTTCAAAAATCCTCAGTTGTTTGAATTCAAAATGGTTTTGAATTCATTTTTAAATCATTCCTGAAAACCAATTAGAAAAGAAAAGACTTAAACAAAGGAAAAGGCCGAGCGCCACCATCTCGCCCAGCAAAGAAACAGGCCCATCAAGCCCACCCGGACTTTCCTTTTCTTCTCTCACGCGAAGACGCATGCCGTCACCGACATTGCAGACCCCACCTACACCTCGCGCACTGGCCGACGAGGCCCCTCCACGCCCTCGTCTTCCCCAAACCGCGACGATCTCCATGCGATCATATTGCCGGTAATGGCGCGCTTAATTGGGCATTAATCGAGAGTTTCTGTCGAGCCTCTAGCTATAAGATCCTCTACGCCTCGCGAGCATTTTCCCCAAACACCGCTCACTCCGCCACCGCCGCTCAATCATTCCCCACCGCCGCGAGAGCCGAGCCGGCGATCAATTCCAGTGAGCCTCGACCACCCTCGCCTCTCACTCTTCAAACGAGCAGATTCACCATATCTTTGCGCACCTTCGACCCCACTAGTTCATCATTCTCTGCCCAGTCGCCGGTTCCACCGACACCGCATACCGACCACGACTCGGCGACTCCGCGAGCTCTAGTGGTAAGTCCAGACCGCCCAAGCCTTGTCATTCACGCACGCATCTTCACCGTGATCTTCGCATCTAACCACGCTCTCGTTTGCATCCTAGTGATCGACAACGCCGCTCGGCCGATGTAACCACCGCCGCCCATCTTTACTCCGACGAGCAATCATCGCGACAAAGACGCCTTCGCCAACCAACGCAACCTGAGCTTCAGCACTTTGAACCTGGTATGACCTTTCTCCTCTCGCACGACCTGAACGCATAAGCGCCCGCCGTAGAAATCATCGCCGCTAAGCGCCGCCAGACATGGTCGCTTCGTGAACAAGTCGTTAGATCTATATCCGAAGCGCCAGGATAGATTCACTTAAATGAAGAATACGCGATCTCGAGCCGTAGATCTGTTTAGATCCCACGGTTGCGGAGCGCGATCCAAGATACGGCACGCGCAATCACGAGCGACGCGTGTCTAGGTTAGATCTCAAAACAGGTTTAAAACCGTAAATTTGATCCAAATTCAAATGCTTATAACTTTTGAATGCCACGTTAGAATTTTCCAAACTTTATACCGTTGGATTCAGTGAAACAAGACCTTTCTGCCTATCCAATGTGTTTAGCAAATAGTAACCATTAGAATGACTTTATTTGTAGAAACTTGTTTAAGGCTAATTTGAGTATAGATTTAGTTTAGTAATTTGTTTTAGGGTTAATTAAGTTTAGTTGATAAACTTGTGACCTGTTAAGTTTCTGTAACATGCACATGCTTGGTAGAGTTTTCAAAATCACCACTTAGTAGATTCATGCATGCATGCATTCATATTATTTTTGATTGTATTTAAATTGTGTGTAATTGTGTGATACAACTTTGTGTGTAGATTTTGCTAGTGATTGTGACTGTGACGAGTGCTACTCACCCCATTACCAAGGCAAGTTATATTTTCATGAATATTCCATTCCTATATTTTATACATGCATTAGATATTTTGCTAAGACATGCATGCTACTTTTGTCAAATGATGATGGGAAATCCTAAGTAGTTAGAATGGTAGAGTTGCTAGGAAATTTCCCCTAAGGATAAGTTGCCATGCCATGCTTAGCCTAGCTAATAGAAAACAAGGGGGATTATTTATTCATACTATGGAAAAATCTCTAAGTCTAAGGACTTGTGTTTTGTTTAATAAAACAACTAAGTTAATGAATCACCTGGGTGGAATGGGACTTGCTTGGTGGTTTTTGGTTGAGTGGTTCACAAGGCCCATGTTTATGGTTTACCTTAGTGTATCTCACTTGTGGATGGCCACCCAGGAATAAAGAGATTTGAGATGTCAAATGTTGAGAAGCTTCAAGTGCAACCACTTGGCAATATGGGCTCTTCCATGATCTTAGGTTGCTAGAACTTAGTATCTTGGACAGTTGGTGGTAGAGGGAATGATAGGTTGGAACGCGTCCATTTGACTAAGGAAAGGCTTCTGAAGGATCTTGTCTTGGGAAACCAAGTCTTATGGGGAAAGTGCACCACCTCTGCAGAGTGTAAAATCTAAGTACTTAGCCATGTCCCTGGTAAAGGACAAATTGAGCATCAAGACATGGAAGCTTCAAGAATCTCATCACTCCAATTTCTAAATAAAACTTGTGGGTGAACAAGGGTTAAAGGATCTTCAGTCTTGATTGGTAGATGCCTTGGAAAGGATCTTCAGTCTTTGATTGGTAGATGCCTTGGGAAAGTTTTGTGTCAAACAAAAACTTAGTGTTTTCAAATGATAGGAAAAATCTATTTTGAGCAATGCAAGCCTAAACTCCACCTAGCCAAATGCATATAGTATTATAGTCCACTTTAAATAAACTAAGGTATCACTTGCCAATACTATTCCAAAGTATTGACCCTCTGTGGCTGTAACTTGTAATGTTGCAGGTTACTCCGATGATGAATAGGAGTCATGAGTCTACACTCAACATGCTTGCCTGTGGCACATGAAGATGAAGACTTATGTTTATTTACTTATTCCATAAACTCTTGTATTAGGCCTTTGGCCCTGAGTTGTAAAAGACTATGTTTTATCTCTGGAATGACTGTAATAAACGACCTTTGTATCTATGTACTTCATCTTAAACTGTGGATGCTAGCATTGATCCAGGGACTAGCATTGCAATCACAGGGATCCTTTCCTTTAATAAGGAGGGATCTTACAGATGGTATCAGAGCACTGTGTTGCCTGTAGGATTATGACCCTAGGATTGGAAACCACTAAGGAAAATTTTTAACTACTTCTACACTTGTCTATTCTTCTCGTAAACTTTTCTAATCTTCTCATTCTCATCTCTATTTGTAGATGAACTCCATCAACGAAGCCGTGAAGAGAGGACCACTCATGACCATGACCTTGGAGTGTGAGACTGAGTTTCCCAAGATTCTCAAGGACCTCATGGAGACAATGGAAGTACATGGTGCAGCTGTGTACAAGGGCTTTCCATTGATGGAGGAAGGAGTGGAGTATTGGTGGGTGCAACTTCACTTGTACAAAAACAAGGAAGACAACCACAAAGAAAGAGGCTTTTGCATGTACACCAACACTTTTATGCACACCACATTCTTTGAGTCAGCAAAAGAAGCAGCGTGGAAGACTATCAAAGAACTCAGTGCTAGAGTCAAGTGCAGGATGCTCAACCTCCAAAAAGACTTAGAGAAGGAGAAGGAACATACCCAAGAGTTGGAAGTCACCAACCAAACCTTAAGGGGAGATATTATAGACTTAGTGATAGAAGCATGTGAACAAGATAGGCTGATTGCCTCTAGGAACATTGTGTTAGCCACCAGATCCAGTGAGTTAGGTTTGTGAGCGCACTTAGTTAGTTGGACCACCACCTATCACCTTATTTTCCAAATGATACCTTAAATAAGTTTGAACCTTGGTTGATGTAATGGATTCATGTATGCATGACTTGTGTGATTTTGTGTTCCATGGATATGTAAGAATGTTTGTCTTGTTTATTTTAAATTGTGTTGTTCTAACTTTTTCAATCTTATAAATAGATGCCTATTGCCATCAGCACTGTTGAGGAGTTCCAGGTTACCCGTTTTGGTCCTCGTATCGTAGAGCTTACTACCTTGCTCGATCTCCCTCTTCCCACCATTACGGTGCACCCACTCTGAAGTTTGAGAAAGGACCTCTGGGCTTCAGGTGAACTGGCAGGGCGCGGGAGGCAGGCCTACTAGGAGGCCATCGTCTTCAAGCTTATGAGCGATGACAAGGAGAGAGGCATGGAGGTTGTCATGCGGGACCCTGATAGGACTGTTAGGCCGTCACTCCCAAGCAGTTAGAGGCACTCACTTCCACACCTTCTCGGAGCGTGATGATGACGGAGAGTCCATTGACTTTGAGGGGCGACTCGAGGCCACGCCGACCGCCGGACGTATCTCTAGGACTTAGAGACTCTTATTAGCACGTGGATCTTGTGGGACCAACGTCATGCTTAGCAATGACGAAGCCTCAGTGCAGCTTGAAGAGGACAAGCTCTTCAGGCAGCCGAGTCGAGGAAATGGAAATGGGCGAGTTCGAGACCCAAGACCGTAAGTTCAAGAGTCAAGAAAGCGTGTCCGAGATAGGAACAAGAGGATTCGGGACATGACCGAGGAACTGTAGTCCAAGAACTTCGAGTTAGAGCAGCAGCCGACAGTGATTGAGAGGCTTCGTTCCTAGAATAGGGCTCTCAAGGCCAAGATCGACTCCTTGACCACTACTATCGAGGAGAGCAAGACCGCAATGGAGAACGCAGGTCTTACCTTTGTCGAGGAGGAGATTGATGCTGACGAGTAGACTTGACTACTCAGTTATCTTTATTTACCGTACTTGTTATTTGTGAACTTATTATTGGACCATCCGACGTGTGGATGGCTTGCCACTTGTGTGTTTTTACTTTGAGACTTATGTTATCTTGTTGTTGAGCTTTTATCCTTGTGTTGCATGTTATGTGTTTGCTTGTGCGATGTATTGTGCATGAATCATGTAAGGGTATCTCATTCTTATCTCTATATAAACCACAGATGCCTCCCCGTCGCGCAAACCCCAACCCCAACCCCAACAACATTACCCCAGAAATGCAACAGATGATGAATGCGCAGACGCAGCTTATGCAAATGATGACGACATTCATCCAAAACCAGAACAACAACAACAACCCCAATAACAACAACAACAACCCTCCGGGTTTTGATATGCTCACCAGATTTCTGCGTCTGCGTCTGATATGCTCACCAGATTTCTGCGTCTGAGGAAAGTTTTGTGTCAAACAAAAACTTAGTGTTTTCAAATGATAGGAAAAATCTATTTTGAGCAATGCAAGCCTAAACTCCACCTAGCCAAATGCATATAGTATTATAGTCCACTTTAAATAAACTAAGGTATCACTTGCCAATACTATTCCAAAGTATTGACCCTCTGTGGCTGTAACTTGTAATGTTGCAGGTTACTCCGATGATGAATAGGAGTCATGAGTCTACACTCAACATGCTTGCCTGTGGCACATGAAGATGAAGACTTATGTTTATTTACTTATTCCATAAACTCTTGTATTAGGCCTTTGGCCCTGAGTTGTAAAAGACTATGTTTTATCTCTGGAATGACTGTAATAATCGACCTTTGTATCTGTGTACTTCATCTTAAACTGTGGATGCTAGCATTGATCCAGGGACTAGCATTGCAATCACAGGGATCCTTTCCTTTAATAAGGAGGGATCTTACATGCAATGACTCTAGTGGATCCATAATTGGTTTGTGTAAAAGAACACACATGCAATAACCACTGGCTGATCCATGTGTGGTTCATGACAGGAACACACATGAAGTGAACACTGGTGGATCCATATGTGGTTTTTGACAGGTACACACATGAAATGACTCTATTGGGTCCATATGTGGTTTGTGAAAAGAACACACATGCAATGACACTGGTTGATCCATATGTGGTTTGTGGAAAGAACACACATGCAATGACTCAGGGGGATCCATGTGTGGTTTGTGGACAGAACACACATGCAATGACAGTGGTGGATCCATATGTGGTTTGTGAAAATAACACACATGCAATGACTCTAGTGCTGGCTTTAGTATAAGAACACACATGCAATGACTCTAGTGGGTCCATATGTGGTTTGTGAAAAGAACACACATGCAATGACTCTACTGGATTCATATGTGGTTTGTGGAAAAGAACACACGTGGAATGATCACTGGTTGATCCATATGTGGTTTGTGGAAAGAACTCACATGCAATGACACTGGTGGATCCATATGTGCTTTGTGAAAAGAACACACATGCAATGACTCTAGTGATGGTTTTACTATAAGAAGACACATGCAATGACTCTAGTGGGTCCATATGTGGTTTGTGAAAAGAACACACGTGCAATGACTCTAGTGGATCCATAAGTGGTTTCTGGAAAAGAACAAACATGCACTAACCACTGGCTGATCCATGTGTGGTTCATGATAGGAAAACACATGCAATGAACACTAGTGGATCCATATGAGGTTCTTGACAGGAACACACATGCAATGACTCTAGTGGGTCCATATGTGGTTTGTGAAAAGAACACACATGCAATGACTCTAGTGGATCCATATTTCTTTTGTGGAAAGAACACATATGCAATGACACTGGTTCATCCATATGTGGTTTCTGGAAAGAACACACATGCAATGACTCAGGGGGATCCATATGTGGTTTGTGGAAAGAAGACACATGCAATTACTACTGGTCGATCCATGTGTGGTTTGTGGAAAGAACACACATGCAATGACACTGGTGGATCCATATGTGGTTTGTGAAAAGAACACACATGCAATGACTCTAGTGCTGGTTTTAGTATAAGAACACACATGCAATGACTCTAGTGGGTCCATATGTGGTTTGCGAAAAGAACACACATGCAATGACTCTAGTGGATCCATATGTGGTTTGTGGAAAAGAACACACATGCGATGACCACTAGTTGATCCATATGTGGTTTGTGGAAAGAACACACCTGCAATGAACACTGGTTGATCCATGTGTGGTTTGTGAAAAGAACACACATGCAATGCCATTAGTTGATCCATATGTGGTTTCTGAAAAGAACATATCTGCAATGCCATTGGTTAATCCATGTGTGGCTTGTGGAAAGGACACACATGCAATGACTCTAGTGGATCCATATGTGGTTTCTGGAAAAGAACACACATGCAATGACCACTGGTTGATCCGTAAGTGGTTTATGTTAATAACACACATGCAATGACACCTGTGGATCCATATGTGGTTTGTGAAAAGAACACACATGCAATGACTCTAGTGCTGGTTTTAGTATAAGAACACACATGCAATGACTGTAGTGGGTCCATATGTGGTTTGTGAAAAGAACACACATGCAATGACTCTAGTGGATCCATAATTGGTTTGTGTAAAAGAACACACATGCAATAACCACTGGCTGATCCATGTGTGGTTCATGACAGGAACACACATGAAGTAAACACTGGTGGATCCATATGTGGTTTTTGACAGGTACACACATGAAATGACTCTATTGGTTCCATATGTGGTTTGTGAAAAGAACACACATGCAATGACACTGGTTGATCCATATGTGGTTTGTGGAAAGAACACACATGCAATGACTCAGGGGGATCCATGTGTGGTTTGTGGAAAGAACACACATGCAATGACACTGGTGGATCCATATGTGGTTGGCGAAAATAACACACATGCAACGACTCTAGTGCTGGTTTGAGTATAAGAACACACATGCAATGACTCTAGTGGGTCCATATGTGGTTTGTGAAAAGAACACACATGCAATGACTCTAGTGGATCCATATGTGGTTTGTGGAAAAGAATTGACATACAATGACCATTGGTTGATCCATATGTGGTTTGTGGAAAGAACACATGCAATGACACTGGTTGATCCATGTGTGGTTTGTTGAAAGAACACACATGCAATGCCATTGGTTAATCCATAGGTGGTTTGTGATAAGAACACACATGCAATGCCATTGGTTAATCCATGTGTGGTTTGTGGAAAGAACACACATTCAATGACTCTAGTGGATCCATATGTGGTTTGTGGAAAAGAACACACATGCAATGACCACTGGTTGATCCATATGTGGTTTGTGGAAAGAACACACATGCAATGACACTGGTTGATCCATGTGTGGTTTGTGGAAAGAACACACATGCAATGCCATTGGTTTATCCATATGTGGTTTGTGAAAAGAACACACATGCAATGACTCTAGTGGATCCATATGTGGTTCGCGGAAAGAACACACATGCAATGACTCTAGTGGATCCATATGTGGTTAATGTAAGGAACACACATGCAGTGCCATTGGTGGATCCACTTGAGGTTTGTGGAAAGAACACGCATGCAATGACTCTAGTAGCTCCATATGTGGTTTGTGAAAAGAACACACATGCAATGACTCTAGTGGATCCATATGTGGTTTGTGGAAATAACAGACATGCAATGACACTGGTCGATCCGTAAGTGGTTTGTGGATAGAACACACATGCAATGACACTGGTGGATCCATATGTGATTTGTGAAAAGAACACACATGCAATGCCATTGGTTCATCCATATGTGGTTTGTGAAAAGAACACACATGCAATGCCATTGGTTAATCCATGTGTGGTTTGTGGAAAGAACACACATGCAATGACTCTAGTGGATCCATATGTGGTTTGTGGAATAGAACACACATGCAATGACCACTGGTTGATCCATAAGTGGTTTGTGGAAAGAACACACATGCAATGACACTGGTGAAACCAAATCTGGTTTGTGAAAAGAACACACATGCAATGACTCTAGTGCTGGTTTTAGTATAAGAACACACATGCAATCACTCTAGTGGGTCCATATGTGGTTTGTGAAAAGAACACACGTGCAATGACTCTAGTGGATCCATAAGTGGTTTGTGGAAAAGAACAAACATGCAATAACCACTGGCTGATCCATCTGTGGTTCATGACAGGAACACACATGCAGTGAACATTGGTGGATCCATATGTGGTTCTTGATAGGAGAACACATGCAATGACTATAGTGGGTCCATATGTGGTTTGTGGAAAGAACACACATGCAGTGACACTGGTTGATCCATATGTGGTTTGTGGAAAGAACACACATGCAATGACTCGGGGTGATCCATGTGTGGTTTGTGAAAAGAACACACATGCAATGCCATTGGTTGATCCATATGTGGTTTGTGAAAAGAACATACATCCAATGCCATTGGTTAATACATGTGTGGTTTGTGGAAAGAACAAACATGCAATGACTCTAGTGGATCCATATGTGGTTTGTGGAAAAGAACACACATGCAATGACCACTGGTTGATCCATAAGTGGTTTATGAAAGAACACACATGCAATCACACTAGTGGATCCATATGTGGTTTGTGAAAAGAACACACATGCAATGAATCTAGTGCTGGTTTTAGTATAAGAACACACATGCAATGACTCTAGTGGGTCCATATGTGGTTTGTGAAAAGAACACATGTGCAATGACTTTAGTGGATCCATAATTGGTTTGTGTAAAAGAACACACATGCAATAACCACTGGCTGATCCATGTGTGGTTCATGACAGGAACACACATGAAGTGAACATTGGTGGATCCATATGTGGTTCTTGACAGGAACACACATGCAATGACTCTAGTGGGTCCATATGTGGTTTGTGAAAAGAACACACATGCAATGACTCTAGTGGATCCATATGTGGTATGTGGAAAGAACACACATGCAATGACACGGGTTGATCCATATATGGTTTGTGGAAAGAACACACATGCAATAACTCAACGGGATGCATGTGTGGTTTGTGGAAAGAACACACATGCAATGACACTGGTGGATCCATATGTGGTTTGTGAAAATAACACGCATGCAATGACTCTAGTGCTGGTTTGAGTATAAGAACACACATGCAATGACTCTAGTGGGTCCATATGTGGTTTGTGAAAAGAACACACATGCAATGACTCTAGTGGATTCATATGTGGTATGTGGAAAAGAACACACATGCAATGACCACTGGTTGATCCATATGTGGTTTGTGGAAAGAACACACATGCAATGACACTGGTTGATCCATGTGTGGTTTGTGGAAAGAAGACAGATACAATGCCATTGGTTAATCCATAGGTGGTTTGTGAAAAGAACACACATGCAATGCCATTGGTTAATCCATGTGTGGTTTGTGGAAAGAACACACATGCAATGACTCTAGTGGATCTATATGTGGTTTGTGGAAAAGAACACACATGCAATGACCACTGGTTGATCCATATGTGGTTTGTGGAAAGAACACACATGCAATGACACTGGTTGATCCATGTGTGGTTTGTGGAAAGAACACACATGCAATGCCATTGGTTGATCCATATGTGGTTTGTGAAAAGAACAGACATGTAATGACTCTAGTGGATCCATATGTGGTTTGTGGAAAGAACACACATGGACTGACTCTAGTGGGTCCATGTGTGGTTCATGTCAAGAACACACATGCAATGCCATTAGTGGATCCATGTGTGGTTTGTGGAAAGAACACACATGCCATGACTCTAGTGGGTCCAAATGTGGTTTGTGAATAGAACACACATGCAATGACTCTAGTGGTTCCATATGTGGTTTGTCGAAAAGAACACCCATGCAATGAACACTGGTGGATCCGTAAGTGGTTTGTGGAAAGAACACACATGCAATTCCATTGGTTGATCCATATGTGGTTTGTGGAAAGAACACACATGCAATGCCATTGGTTGATCCATATGTGGTTTGTGGAAAGCACACACATGCAATGCCATTGGTTGATCCATGTGTGGTTTGTGAAAAGAATACACATGCAATGACTCTAGTGGGTCCATATGTAGTTTGTGAAAAGAACACACATGCAATGACTCTAGTGGATCCATATGTGGTTTGTGGAAAGAACACACATTCAATGACTCAAGTGGGTCCATATGTGGTTTGTGGAAAGAACACACATGCAATGACTCAGGGGGATCCATATGTGGTTTGTGGAAAGAAGACACATGCAATGACCATTGGTCGATCCATGTGTGGTTTATGTAAAGAACACACATGCAATGACACTGGTGGATCCATATGTGGTTTGTGAAAAGAACACACATGCAATGAATCTAGTGCTGGTTTTAGTATAAGAACACACATGCAATGACTCTAGTGGGTCCATATGTGGTTTGTGAAAAGAACACACATGCAATGACTCTAGTGGATACATATGTGGTTTGTGGAAAAGAACACACATGCAATGACCACTGGTTGATCCATATGTGGTTCCTGGAAAGAACACATATGCAATGAACATTGGTTGATTCATGTGTGGTTTGTGAAAAGAATACACATGCAATGCCATTGGTTGATCCATATGTGGTTTGTGAAAAGAACATACATGCAATGCCATTGGTTAATCCATGTGTGTTTTGTGGAAAGAACACACATGCAATGACTCTAGTGGATCCATATGTGGTTTGTGGAAAAGAACACACATGCAATGACCACTGGTTGATCCATAAGTGGTTTATGGAAAGAACACACATGCAATGACACTGGTGGATTCATATGTGGTTTGTGAAAAGAACACACATGCAATGACTCTAGTGCTGGTTTTAGTATAAGAACACACATGCAATGACTCTAGTGGGTCCATATGTGGTTTGTGAAAAGAACACACGTGCAATGACTCTAGTGGATCCATAATTGGGTTGTGTAAAAGAACACACATGCAATAACCACTGGCTGATCCATGTGTGGTTCATGACAAGAACACACATACAGTGAACACTGGTGGATCCATATGTGGTTCTTGATAGGAACACACATCCAATGACTCTAGTGGGTCCATATGTGGTTTGTGAAAAGAACACACATCCAATGACTCTAGTGGATCCATATGTGGTTTGTGGAAAGAACACACATGCAATGACACTGGTTGATCCATATGTGGTTTGTGGAAAGAATACACATGCAATGACTCAGGGGGGTCCATGTGTGGTTTGTGGAAAGAACACACATGCAATGACACTGGTGGATCCATATGTGGTTTGTGAAAAGAACACACATGCAATGACTCTAGTGGATCCATATGTGGTTTGTGGAAAAGAACACACATGCAATGACCACTGGTTGATCCATATGTGGTTTGTGCAAGGAACACACATGGAATGAACACTAGTTGATCCATGTGTGGTTTGTGAAAAGAACACACGTGCAATGCCATTGGTTGATCCATATCTGGATTGTGAAAAGGACATACATGCAATGCCATCGGTTAATCCATGTGTGGTTTGTGGAAAGAACACACATTCAATGACACTAGTTGATCCATATGTGGTTTGTCGAAAAGAACATACATGCAATGACCACTGGTTGATCCGTAAGTGGTTTATGGAAAGAACACACATGCAATGACATTGGTGGATCCATATGTGGTTTGTGAAAAGAACACACATGCAATGACTCTAGTGTTGGTTTTAGTATAAGAACACACATGCAATGACTCTAGTGGGTCCATATGTGGTTTGTGAGAAGAACACACGTGCAATGACTCTAGTGGATCCATAATTGGTTTGTGTAAAAGAACACACATGCAATAACCACAGGCTGATCAATGTGTGGTTCATGACAGGAACACACATGGAGTGAACACTGGTGGATCCATATGTGGTTCTCGACAGGAACACACATGCAATGACTCTAGTGGGTCCATATGTGGTTTGTGAAAAGAACACACATGCAATGACTCTAGTGGATCCATATGTCGTTTGTGGAAAGAACACACATGCAATGACACTGGTTGATCCATATGTGGTTTGTGGAAAGAACACACATGCAATGACTCAGGGGGATCCATTTGTGGTTTGTGGAAAGAACACACATGCAATGACACTGGTGGATCCATATGTGGTTTGTGAAAATAACACACATGCAATGACTCTAGTGGATCCATATGTGGTTTGTGGAAAAGAACACACATGCAATAACCACTAGTTGATCCATATGTGGTTTGTGGAAAGAACACACCAATGAACACTGGTTGATCCATGTGTGGTTTGTGAACACAACACACATGCAATGCCATTGGTTGATCCATATGTGGTTTGTGAAAAGAACATACATGCAATGCCATTGGTTAATCCATGTGTGGTTTGTGGAAAGAACACACATGCAATGACTCTAGTGGATCCATATGTGGTTTGTGGAAAAGAACACACATGCAATGACCACTGGTTGATCCATAAGTGGTTTATGGAAAGAACACACATGCAATGACACTGGTCGATCCATATGTGGTTTGTGAAAAGAACACACATGGAATGACTCTAGTGCTGGTTTTAGTATAAGAACACACATGCAATGACTCTAGTGTGTCCATGTGAGGTTTGTGAAAAGAACACATGTGCAATGACTCTAGTGAATCCATAATTGGTTTGTGTAAAGAACACACATGCAATACCCACTGGCTGATCCATGTGTGGTTCATGACAGGAACACACATGCAGTGAACACCGGTGGATCCATATGTGGTTCTTGACAGGAACACACATGCAATGACTCTAGTGGGTCCATATGTGGTTTGTGAAAAGAACACACATGCAATGACTCTAGTGGATCCATATGTGGTTTGTGGAAAGAACATACATGCAATGACACTGGTTGATCCATATGTGGTTTGTGGAAAGAATACACATGCAATGACACTGGTTGATCCATGTGTGGTTTGTCGAAAGAGCACACATGCAATGCCATTGGTTTATCCATATGTGGTTTGTGAAAAGAACACACATGCAATTACTCTAGTGGATCCATATATGGTTCGCGGAAAGAACACACATGCAATGACACTAGTTCATACATGTGTGGTTTGTAGAAAGAACACACATGCAATGCCATTGGTTAATCCATATGTTGTTTGTGAAAAGAACACACATGCAATGACTCTAGTGGATCCATATGTGGTTTGTGCAAAAGAACACACATGCAATGACCACTGGTTGATCCATAAGTGGTTTATGGAAAGAACACACATGCAATGACACTGGTGCATCCATATGTGGTTTGTGAAAAGAACACACATGCAATGACTCTAGTGGGTCCATATGAGGTTTGTGAAAAGAACACACGTGCAATGACTCTAGTGGATCCATAATTGGTTTGTGTAAAAGAACACACATGCAATAACCACTGGCTGATCCATGTGTGGTTCATGACAGGAACACACATGCAATGACTCTAGTGGTGCCATATGTGGTTTGTGAAAAGAACACACATGCAATGACTCTAGTGGATCCATATGTGGTTTGTGGAAAGAACACATATGCAATGACACTGTTTGATCCATATGTGGTTTGTGGAAAGAACACACATGCAATGACTCAGGGGGATCCATGTGTGGTTTGTGGAAAGAACACACATGCAATGACACTGGTGGATCCATATGTGGTTTGCAAAAATAACACACATGAAATGACTCTTGTGCTGGTTTGAGTATAAGAACACACATGCAATGACTCTAGTGGGTCCATATGTGGTTTGTGAAAAGAACACACATGCAATGACTCTAGTGGATCCATATGTGGTTTGTGGAAAAGAACACACATGAAATGACCACTGGTTGATCCATATGTGGTTTGTGGAAAGAACACACATGCAATGACACGGTTTGTAGAAAGAACACACATGCAATGCCATTGGCTAATCCATATGCGGTTTGTGAAAAGAACACACATGCAATGCCATTGGTTAATCCATGTGTAGTTTGTCGAAAGAACACACATGCAATGACTCTAGTGCATCCATATGTGGTTTGTGGAAAAGAACACACATGCAATGACCACTGGTTGATCCATATGTGGTTTGTGGAAAAGAACACACATGAATGACTCTAGTGCTGGTTTTAGTATAAGAACACACATGCAATGACTCTAGTGGGTCCATATGTAGTTTGTGAAAAGAACACACGTGCAATGAATCTAGTGGATCCATAAGTGGTTTGTGGAAAAGAACACACATGCAATAACCACTGGCTGATCCATGTGTGGTTCATGACAGGAACACACATGAAGTGAACACTGGAGGATCCATATGCGGTTCTTGACATGAACACACATGCAATGACTCTAGTGGGTCCATATGTGGTTTGTGAAAATAACACACATGCAATGACTCTAGTGGATCCATATGTGGTTTGTGGAAAGAACACACATGCAATGACACTGGTTGATCCATATGTGGTTTGTGGAAAGAACACACATGCAATGACTCAGGGAGATCCATGTGTGGTTTGTGGAAAGAACACACATGCAATGACCACTGGTCAATCCATGTGTGGTTTGTGGAAAGAACACACATGCAATGACACTGGTGGATCCATATGTGGTTTGTGAAAATAACACACATGCAATGACTCTAGTGTTGGTTTTAGTATAAGAACACACATGCAATGACTCTAGTGTTGGTTCTAGTATAAGAACACACATGCAATGACTCTAGTGGGTCCATATGTGGTTTGTGAAAAGAACACACATGCAATGACTCTAGTGGATCCATATGTGGTTTGTGGAAAGAACACACATGCAATGACACTGGTTGATCCATATGTGGTTTGTGCAAAGAATACACATGCAATGACTCAAGGGGGTCCATGTGTGGTTTGTGGAAAGAACACACATGCAACGACACTGGTGGATCCTTATGTGGTTTGTGAAAAGAACACACATGCAATGAATCTAGTGGATCCATATGTGGTTTGTGGAAAATAATACACATGCAATGACCACTGGTTGATCCATATGTGGTTTGTGGAAGGAACACACATGCAATGAACACTAGTTGATCCATGTGTGGTTTTTGAAAAGAACACACGTGCAATGCCATTGGTTGATCCATATGTGGATTGTGAAAAGGACATACATGCAATGCCATTGGTTAATCCATGTGTGTTTTGTGGAAAGAAAACACATTCAATGACTCTAGTGGATCCATATGTGGTTTGTGGAAAAGAACATACATCCAATGACCACTGGTTGATCCGTAAGTGGTTTATGGAAAGAACACACATGCAATGACACTGGTGGATCCATATGTGGTTTGTGAAAAGAACACACATGCAATGACTCTAGTGTTGGTTTTAGTATAAGAACACACATGCAATGACTCTAGTGGGTCCACATGTGGTTTGTGAGAAGAACGCACGAGCAATGACTCTAGTGGATCCATAATTGGTTTGTGTAAAAGAACACACATGCAATAACCACAGGCTGATCAATGTGTGGTTCATGACAGGAACACACATGGAGTGAACACTGGTGGATCCATATGTGGTTCTCGACAGGAACACACATGCAATGACTCTAGTGGGTCCATATGTGGTTTGTGAAAAGAACACACATGCAATGACTCTAGTGGATCCATATGTCGTTTGTGGAAAGAACACACATGCAATGACACTGGTTGATCCATATGTGGTTTGTGGAAAGAACACACATGCAATGACTCAGGGGGATCTATGTGTGGTTTGTGGAAAGAACACACATGCAATGACACTTGTGGATCCATATGTGGTTTGTGAAAATAACACACATGCAATGACTCTAGTGGACCCATATGTGGTTTGTGGAAAAGAACACACATGCAATAACCACTGGTTGATCCATATGTGGTTTGTGGAAAGAACACACATGCAATGAACACTGGTTGATCCATGTGTGGTTTCTGAAAAGAACACATATGCAATGCCATTGGTTGATCCATATGTTGTTTGTGAAAAGAACATACATGCGATGCCATTTGTTAATCCATGTGTGGTTTGTGGAAAGAACACACATGCAATGACTCTAGTGGATCCATATGTGGTTTGTGGAAAAGAACACACATGCAATGACCACTGGTTGATCCATAAGTGGTTTATGGAAAGAACACACATGCAATGACACTGGTGGATCCATATGTGGTTTGTGAAAAGAACACACATGGAATGACTCTAGTGCTGGTTTTAGTATAAGAACACACATGCAATGACTCTAGTGGGTCCATATGAGGTTTGTGAAAAGAACACACGTGCAATGACTCTAGTGGATCCATAATTGGTTTGTGTAAAGAACACACGTGCAATAACGACTGGCTGATCCATGTGTGGTTCATGACAGGAACACACATGCAGTGAACACTGGTGGATCCATATGTGGTTCTTGACAGGAACACACATGCAATGACTCTAGTGGGTCCATATGTGGTTTGTGAAAAGAACACACATGCAATGACTCTAGTGGATCAATATGTGGTTTGTGGAAAAGAACACACATGCAATGACCACTGGTTGATCCATAAGTGGTTTATGGAAAGAACATACATGCAATGACACTGGTGGATCCATATGTGGTTTGTGAAAAGAACACACATGCAAATACTCTACTGCTGGTTTTAGTATAAGAACACACATGCAATGACTCTAGTGGGTCCATATGAGGTTTGTGAAAAGAACACACGTGCAATGACTCTAGTGGATCCATAATTGGTTTGTGTAAAAGAACACACATGCATTAACCACTGGCTGATCCATGTGTGGTTCATGACAGGAACACACATGCAGTGAACACTGGTGGATCCATATATGGTTCTTGACAGGAACACACATGCAATGACTCTAGTGGGCCATATGTGGTTTGTGAAAAGAACACACATGCAAGGACTCTAGTGGATCCATATGTGGTTTGTGGAAAGAACACACATGCAATGACACTGTTTGATCCATATGTGGTTTGTGGAAAGAACACACATGCAATGAGAATGGTTGATCCATATGTGGTTTGCGAAAATAACACACATGAAATGACTCTAGTGCTGGTTTGAGTATAAGAACACACATGCAATGACTCTAGTGGGTCCATATGTGGTTTGTGAAAAGAACACACATGCAATGACTCTAGTGGATCCATATGTGGTTTGTGGAAAAGAACACACATGAAATGACCAATGGTTGATCCATATGTGGTTTGTGGAAAGAACACACATGCAATGACACTGGTTGATCCATGTGTGGTTTGTAGAAAGAACACACATGCAATGCCATTGGTTAATCCATATGCGGTTTGTGAAATGAACACACATGCAATGCCATTGGTTAATCCATGTGTGGTTTGTGGAAAGAACACACATGCAATGACTCTAGTGGATCCATATGTGGTTTGTGGAAAAGAACACACATGCAATGACCACTGGTTGATCCATATGTGGTTTGTGGAAAAGAACACACATGAATGACTCTAGTGTTGGTTTTAGTATAAGAACACACATGCAATGACTCTAGTGGGTCCATATGTAGTTTGTGAAAAGAACACACGTGCAATGAATCTAGTGGATCCATAAGTGGTTTGTGGAAAAGAACACACATGCGATAACCACTGGCTGATCCATACGTGGTTTGTGGAAGGAACACACATGCAATGAACACTAGTTGATCCATGTGTGGTTTGTGAAAAGAACACACGTGCAATGCCATTGGTTGATCCATATGTGGATTGTGAAAAGGACATACATGCAATGCCATTGGTTAATCCATGTGTGTTTTGTGGAAAGAACACACATTCAATGACTCTAGTGGATCCATATGTGGTTTGTGGAAAAGAACATACATCCAATGACCACTGGTTGATCCGTAAGTGGTTTATGGAAAGAACACACATGCACTGACACTGGTGGATCCATATGTGGTTTGTGAAAAGAACACACATGCAATGACTCTAGTGTTGGTTTTAGTATAAGAACACACATGCAATGACTCTAGTGGTTCCACATGTGGTTTGTGAGAAGAACACACGAGCAATGACTCTAGTGGATCCATAATTGGTTTGTGTAAAAGAACACACATGCAATAACCACAGGCTGATCAATGTATGGTTCATGACAGGAACACACATGGAGTGAACACTGGTGGATCCATATGTGGTTCTCGACAGGAACACACATGCAATGACTCTAGTGGGTCCATATGTGGTTTGTGAAAAGAACACACATGCAATGACTCTAGTGGATCCATATGTCGTTTGTGGAAAGAACACACATGCAATGACACTGGTTGATCCATATGTGGTTTGTGGAAAGAACACACATGCAATGACTCAGGGGGATCTATGTGTGGTTTGTGAAAAGAACACACATGCAATGACACTGGTGGATCCATATGTGGTTTGTGAAAATAACACACATGCAATGACTCTAGTGGACCCATATGTGGTTTGTGGAAAAGAACACACATGCAATAACCACTGGTTGATCCATATGTGGTTTGTGGAAAGAACACACATGCAATGAACACTAGTTGATCCATGTGTGGTTTGTGAAAAGAACACACATGCAATGCCATTGGTTGATCCATATGTTGTTTGTGAAAAGAACATACATGCGATGCCATTTGTTAATCCTTGTGTGGTTTGTGGAAAGAACACACATGCAATGACTCTAGTGGATCCATATGTGGTTTATGGAAAAGAACACACATGCAATGACCACTGGTTGATCCATAAGTGGTTTATGGAAAGAACACACATGCAATGACACTGGTGGATCCATATGTGGTTTGTGAAAAGAACACACATGGAATGACTCTAGTGCTGGTTTTAGTATAAGAACACACATGCAATGACTCTAGTGGGTCCATATGAGGTTTGTGAAAAGAACACACGTGTAATGACTCTAGTGGATCCATAATTGGTTTGTGTAAAGAACACACGTGCAATAACGACTGGCTGATCCATGTGTGGTTCATGACAGGAACACACATGCAGTGAACACTGGTGGATCCATATGTGGTTCTTGACAGGAACACACATGCAATGACTCTAGTGGGTCCATATGTGGTTTGTGAAAAGAACACACATGCAATGACTCTAGTGGATCAATATGTGGTTTGTGGAAAAGAACACACATGCAATGACCACTGGTTGATCCATAAGTGGTTTATGGAAAGAACACACATGCAATGACACTGGTGGATCCATATGTGGTTTGTGAAAAGAACACACATGCAAATACTCTACTGCTGGTTTTAGTATAAGAACACACATGCAATGACTCTAGTGGGTCCATATGAGGTTTGTGAAAAGAACACACGTGCAATGACTCTAGTGGATCCATAATTGGTTTGTGTAAAAGAACACACATGCATTAACCATTGGCTGATCCATGTGTGGTTCATGACAGGAACACACATGCAGTGAACACTGGTGGATCCATATATGGTTCTTGACAGGAACACACATGCAATGACTCTAGTGGGTCCATATGTGGTTTGTGAAAAGAACACACATGCAAGGACTCTAGTGGATCCATATGTGGTTTGTGGAAAGAACACACATGCAATGACACTGTTTGATCCATATGTGGTTTGTGGAAAGAACACACATGCAATGACTCAGGGGGATCCATGTGTGGTTTGTGGAAAGAACATACATGCAATGAGAATGGTTGATCCATATGTGGTTTGCGAAAATAACACACATGAAATGACTCTAGTGTTGGTTTGAGTATAAGAACACACATGCAATGACTCTAGTGGGTCCATATGTGGTTTGTGAAAAGAACACACATGCAATGACTCTAGTGGATCCATATGTGGTTTGTGGAAAAGAACACACATGAAATGACCAATGGTTGATCCATATGTGGTTTGTGGAAAGAACACACATGCAATGACACTGGTTGATCCATGTGTGGTTTGTAGAAAGAACACACATGCCATGCCATTGGTTAATCCATATGCGGTTTGTGAAATGAACACACATGCAATGACTCTAGTGGGTCCATATGTGGTTTGTGGAAAAGAACACACATGCAATGACACTGTTTGATCCATATGTGGTTTGTGGAAAGAACACACATGCAATGACTCAGGGGGATCCATGTGTGGTTTGTGGAAAGAACATACATGCAATGAGAATGGTTGATCCATATGTGGTTTGCGAAAATAACACACATGAAATGACTCTAGTGCTGGTTTGAGTATAAGAACACACATGCAATGACTCTAGTGGGTCCATATGTGGTTTGTGAAAAGAACACACATGCAATGACTCTAGTGGATCCATATGTGGTTTGTGGAAAAGAACACACATGAAATGACCAATGGTTGATCCATATGTGGTTTGTGGAAAGAACACACATGCAATGACACTGGTTGATCCATGTGTGGTTTGTAGAAAGAACACACATGCCATGCCATTGGTTAATCCATATGCGGTTTGTGAAAAGAACACACATGCAATGACTCTAGTGGATCAATATGTGGTTTGTGGAAAAGAACACACATGCAATGACCACTGGTTGATCCATAAGTGGTTTATGGAAAGAACACACATGCAATGACACTGGTGGATCCATATGTGGTTTGTGAAATGAACACACATGCAAATACTCTACTGCTGGTTTTAGTATAAGAACACACATGCAATGACTCTAGTGGGTCCATATGAGGTTTGTGAAAAGAACACACGTGCAATGACTCTAGTGGATCCATAATTGGTTTGTGTAAAAGAACACACATGCATTAACCATTGGCTGATCCATGTGTGGTTCATGACAGGAACACACATGCAGTGAACACTGGTGGATCCATATATGGTTCTTGACAGGAACACACATGCAATGACTCTAGTGGGTCCATATGTGGTTTGTGAAAAGAACACACATGCAATGACTCTAGTGGATACATATGGGGTTTGTGGAAAGAACATACATGCAATGACACTGGTTGATCCATATGTGGTTTGTGGAAAGAACACACATGCAATGACTCAGGGGGATCCATGTGTGGTTTGTGGAAAGAAGATACATGCAATGAGAATGGTTGATCCATATGTGGTTTGCGAAAATAACACACATGAAATGACTCTAGTGCTGGTTTGAGTATAAGAACACACATGCAATGACTCTAGTGGGTCCATATGTGGTTTGTGAAAAGAACACACATGCAATGACTCTAGTGGATCCATATGTGGTTTGTGGAAAAGAACACACATGAAATGACCAATGGTTGATCCATATGTGGTTTGTGGAAAGAACACACATGCAATGACACTGGTTGATCCATGTGTGGTTTGTAGAAAGAACACACATGCCATGCCATTTGTTAATCCATGTGTGGTTTGTGGAAAGAACACACATGCAATGACTCTAGTGGATCCATATGTGGTTTGTGGAAAAGAACACACATGCAATGACCACTGGTTGATCCATATGTGGTTTGTGGAAAAGAACACACATGAATGACTCTATTGCTAGTTTTAGTATAAGAACACACATGCAATGACTCTAGTGGGTCCATATGTGGTTTGTGAAAAGAACACACGTGCAATGACTCTAGTGGATCCATAAGTGGTTTGAGGAAAAGAACACACATGCAATAACCACTGGCTGATCCATGTGTGGTTCATGACAGGAACACACATGTAGTGAACACTGGTGGATCAATATGCGGTTCTTGACATGAACACACATGCAATGACTCTAGTGGGTCCATATGTGGTTTGTCAAAAGAACACACATGCAACGACTCTAGTGGATCCATATGTGGTTTGTGGAAAGAACACACATGCAATGACACTGGTTGATCCAGATGTGGTTTGTGGAAAGAACACACATGCAATGACTCAGGGAGATCCATGTGTGGTTTGTGGAAAGAACACACATGCAATGACCACTGGTCGCTCCATGTGTTGTTTGTGGAAAGAACACACATGCAATGACACTGGTGGATCCATATGTGGTTTGTGAAAATAACACACATGCAATGACTCTAGTGTTGGTTTTAGTATAAGAACATACATGCAATGACTCTAGTGTTGGTTTTAGTATAAGAACACACATGCTATGACTCTAGTGGGTCCATATGTGGTTTGTGAAAAGAACACACATGCAATGACTCTAGTAGATCCATATGTGGTTTGTGGAAAAGAACACACATGCAAAGACCACAAGTTGATCCATATGTGGTTTGTGGAAGGAACACACATGCAATGAACACTGGTTGATCCATGTGTGGTTTGTGAAAAGAACACACGTGCAATGCCATTGGTTGATCCATATGTGGATTGTGAAAAGAACACACATGTAATGCCATTGGTTAATCCATGTGTGGTTTGTGGAAAGAACACACATTCAATGAATCTAGTGGATCCATATGTGGTTTGTGGAAAAGAACACACATGCAATGACCACTGGTTGATCCGTAAGTGGTTTATGGAAAGAACACACATGCAATGACACTGGTGGATCCATATGTGGATTGTGAAAAGAACACACATGCAATGACTCTAGTGCTGGTTTTAGTATAAGAACACACATGCAATGACTCTACTGGGTCCATATGTGGTTTGTGAAAAGAACACATGTGTAATGACTCTAGTGGATCCATAATTGGTTTGTGTAAAAGAACACACATGCAATAACCACAGGCTGATCAATGTGTGGCTCATGACAGGAACACAGATGCAGTGAACACTGATGGATCTATATGTGGTTCTCGACAGGAACACACATGCAATGACTCTAGTGGCTCCATATGTGGTTTGTGAAGAGAACACACATGCAATGACTCTAGTGGATCCATATGTCGTTTGTGGAAAGAACACACATGCAATGACACTGGTTGATCCATATGTGGTTTGTGGAAAAAACACACATGCAATGACTCAGGGGGATCCATGTGTGGTTTGTGGAAAGAACACACATGCAATGACACTGGTGGATCCATATGTGGTTTGTGAAAATAACACACATGCAATGACTCTAGTGGATCCATATGTGGTTTGTGGAAAAGAACACACATGCAATAACCACTGGTTGATCCATATGTGGTTTGTGGAAAGAAAGACATGCAATGAACACTGGTTGATCCATGTGTGGTTTGTGAAAATAACACACATGCAATGCCATTGGTTGATCCATATGTGGTTTGTGAAAAGAACATACATGCAATGCCATTGGTTAATCCATGCGTGGTTTGTGGAAAGAACACACATGCAATGACTCTAGTGGATCCATATGTGGTTTGTGGAAAAGAACACACATGCAATGACCACTGGTTGATCCATAAGTGGTTTATGGAAAGAACACACATGCAATGACACTGGTGGATCCATATGTGGTTTGTGAAAAGAACACAAATGCAATGACTCTAGTGCTGGTTTTAGTATAAGAACACACATGCAATGACTCTAGTGGGTCCATATGAGGTTTGTGAAAAGAACACACGTGTAATGACTCTAGTGGATCAATAATTGGTTTGTGTAAAAGAACACACATGCAATAACCACTAGATGATCCATGTGTGGTTCATGACAGGAACACACATGCAGTGAACACTGGTGGATCCATATGTGGTTCTTGACAGGAACACACATGCAATGACTCTAGTGGGTCCATATGTGGTTTGTGAAAAGAACACGCATGCAATGACTCTAGTGGATCCATATGTGGTTTGTGGAAAAGAACACACATGCAATGACCACTGGTTGATCCATAAGTGGTTTATGGAAAGAACACACATGCAATGACACTGGTGGATCCATATGTGGTTTGTGAAAAGAACACACATGCAATGACTCTAGTGCTGGTTTTAGTATAAGAACACACATGCAATGACTCTAGAGGGTCCATATGAGGTTTGTGAAAAGAACACACGTGCAATGAATCTAGTGGATCCATAATTGGTTTGTGTAAAAGAACACACATGCAATATTCACTGGCTGATCCATGTGTGGTTCATGACAGGAACACACATGCAGTGAACACTGGTGGATCCATATGTGGTTCTTGGCAGGAACACACATGCAATGACTCTAGTGGGTCCATATGTGGTTTATGAAAAGAACACACATGCAATGACTCTAGTGGATCCATATGTGGTTTTGGAAAGAACACACATGCAATGAAACTGTTTGATCCATATGTGGTTTGTGGAAAGAACACACATGCAATGACTCAGGGGGATCCATGTGTGGTTTGTGGAAAGAACACACATGCAACGACACTAGTGGATCCATATGTGGTTTGTGAAAATAACACACATGCAATGACTCTAATGCTGGTTTCAGTATAAGAACACACATGCAGTGACTCTAGTGGGTCCATATGTGGTTTGTGAAAAGAACACACATGCAATGACTCTAGTGGATCCATATGTGGTTTGTGGAAAAGAACCCACACGAAATGACCACTGGTTGATCCATATGTGGTTTGTGAAAAGAACACATATGCAATGACACTGGTTGATCCATGTGTGGTTTGTAGAAAGAACACACATGCAATGCCATTGGTTAATCCATATGTGGTTTGTGAAAAGAACACACATGCAATGCCATTGGTTAATCCATGTGTGGTTTGTGGAAAGAACACACATGCAATGACTCTAGTGGATCCATATGTGGTTTGTGGAAAAGAACACACATGCAATGACCAGTAGTTGATCCATATGTGGTTTGTGGAAAGAACACACATCTAATGACACTGGTTGATCCATGTGTGGTTTGTGGAAAGAACACAAATGCAATGCCATTGGTTGATCCATATGTGGTTTGTGAAAATAACACACATGCAATGACTCTAGTGGATCCATACGTGGTTTATGGAAAGAATACACATGGAATGACTCTAGTGGGTCCATATGTGGTTCATGTCAGGAACACACATGCAATGCCATTGGTGGATCCATCTGTGGTTTGTGGAAAGAACACACATGCAATGAATCTAGTGTGTCCATATGTGGTTTGTGAAAAGAACACACATGCAATGAATCTAGTGGATCCATATGTGGTTTGTGGAAAAGAACACACATGCAATGAACACTGGTGGATCCGTAAGTGGTTTGTGGAAAGAACACACATGCAATGACACTGGTGGATCCATATATGATTTGTGAAAAGAACACACATGCAATCCCATTGGTTGATCCATATGTGGTTTGTGAAAAGAACACACATGCAATCCCATTGGTTAATCCATGTGTGGTTTGTGGAAAGAACACACATGCAATGACTCTAGTGGATCCATATGTGGTTTGTGGAAAAGAACACACATGCAATGACCACTGATTGATCCATATGTGGTTTGTGGAAAAGAACACACATGCAATGACTCTAGTGCTGGTTTTAGTATAAGAACACACATGCAATGACTCTAGTGGGTCCATATGTGGTTTGTGAAAAGAACACACGTGCAATGAATCTAGTGGATCCATAAGTGGTTTGAGGAAAAGAACACACTTGCAATAACCACTTGCTGATCCATGTGTGGTTCATGACAGGAACACACATGTAGTGAACACTGGCGGATCCATATGCGGTTCTTGACATGAACACACATGCAATGACTCTAGTGGGTCCATATGTGGTTTGTGAAAAGAACACACATGCAATGACTCTAGTGGATCCATATGTGGTTTGTGGAAAGAACATACATGCAATGACACTGGTTGATCCATATGTGGTTTGTGGAAAGAACACACATGCAATGACTCAGGGGGATCCATGTGTGGTTTGTGGAAAGAACACACATGCAATGACCACTGGTCGATCCATGTGTGGTTTATGGAAAGAACACACATGCAACGACACTAGTGGATCCATACGTGGTTTTTGAAAATAACACACATGCAATGACTCTAGTGCTGGTTTGAGTATAAGAACACACATGAAGTGACTCTAGTGGGTCCATATGTGGTTTGTGAAAAGAACACACATGCGATGACTCTAGTGGATCCATATGTGGTTTGTGGAAAAGAACACACATGAAATGACCACTGGTTGATCCATATGTGGTTTGTCGAAAGAACACACATGCAATGACACTGGTTGATCCATGTGTGGTTTGTAGAAAGAACACACATGCAATGCCATTGGTTAATCCATATGCGGTTTGTGAAAAGAACACACATGCAATGTCATTGGTTAATCCATGTGTGGTTTGTGGAAAGAACACACATGCAATGACTCTAGTGGATCCATATGTGGTTTGTGGAAAAGAACACACATGCAATGACCAGTAGTTGATCCATATGTGTTTTCTGGAAAGAACACACATCTAATGACACTGGTTGATCCATGTGTGGTTTGTGGAAAGAACACAAATGCAATGCCATTGGTTGATCCATATGTGGTTTGTGAAAATAACACACATGCAATGACTCTAGTGGATCCATATGTGGTTTATGGAAAGAATACACATGCAATGACTCTAGTGGGTCCATATGTGGTTCATGTCAGGAACACACATGCAATGCCATTGGTGGATCCATTTGTGGTTTGTGGAAAGAACACACATGCAATGAATCTAGTGGGTCCATATGTGGTTTGTGAAAAGAACACACATGCAATGAATCTAGTGGATCCATATGTGGTTTGTGGAAAAGAACACACATGCAATGAACACTGGTGGATCCGTAAGTGGTTTGTGCAAAGAACACACATGCAATGACACTGCTGGATCCATATATGATTTGTGAAAAGAACACACATGCAATGCCATTGGTTGATCCATATGTGGTTTGTGAAAAGAACACACATGCAATGCCATTGGTTAATCCATGTGTGGTTTGTGGAAAGAACACACATGCAATGACTCTAGTGGATCCATATGTGGTTTGTGGAAAAGAACACACATGCAATGACCACTGGTTGATCCATATGTGGTTTGTGGAAAAGAACACACATGCAATGACTCTAGTGCTGGTTTTAGTATAAGAACACACATGTAATGACTCTAGTGGGTCCATATGTGGTTTGTGAAAAGAACACACGTGCAATGACTCTAGTAGATCCATAAGTGGTTTGTCGAAAAGAACACACATGCAATAACCACTGGCTGATCCATGTGTGGTTCATGATAGGAACACACATGCAGTGAACACTGGCGGATCCATATGCGGTTCTTGACATGAACACACATGCAATGACTCTAGTGTGTAAGATCCCTCAGACTTAGAATATTTTTCCATAGTGTGAATATATAAACCACCCTTGTTTTCTAGTAGCTAGGCTAAGCATGGCATGGCAACTTATCCTTAGGGAATTTTCCTAGCAATTCTATCATTCTAATCTACATAGGATTTCCCAACATCATTTGACAAAAGTAGCATGCAAGTCTTAGCAAAATATCTAATGCAAGTATAAAATATGGGAAGGGAATATTCATGAAGATATCACTTGCCTTGGTAATGTGGAGAGTAGCACTCGTCACAATCACAATCACTAGAAAAATCTACACACAAAATTGTAGCACACAATTACACACAAATATATACAAACAAAGATAATATGAATGCATGCATGCAAAAAATCTACTAAGTAGTGTTTTTTTTGAAAACTCTACCAAGCAAGTGCAAGTTTACAGAAACTTAACAAGTCACAAGTTTGCTCACCAAACATATTTAACCCTAAAACAAATTACTAAACTAAAACCAACCTCAAATTAGCCTTAAACAAGTTTCTACAAATAAAGTCATTCTATTGGTTACTATTTGCTAAACACATGGGATAGGCAGAAAGGTCTTGTTTTACTGAATCCAACGGTATAAAATTTGCACAAATCTAACGTGGCAATCAAAAGTTATAAGCATTTGAATTTGGATCAAATTTCTGGTTTTAAATCTGTTTTTAGATCAGCTCCTAGCCACGCGTCATGATGTGATTGGCGCGTACCGTTTCGGTCGGATCGACAGATGCGAACCGTAGGATCTAACTTAGATCTGGCGGCTCAGACACGCGCATACCCCTTCGTCCTCCTTCTATTCTACACCACAGGATCTAGATCCAACGTCCCTAATCACTCTGACCACACTCGCGGCGCTTAGCGGCGGCGGGACGCGGCAGCGTTCGACTACGGTGGCAGCGGCGTTCTAGATCCTCCCAGGAAACAAGAAGATGCTTACCAGGATCGCGGTGGCGTGCTGAAGCTCGAGGTGGCTCTGGTTTGTCAAGGGGCGCACAGATACGGCGATGATTGCTCGTCGGAGTAGAGACAGACGTCGGCACGGTCAATCGTCATCGTTGGCGAGGTTGTCGATCGCTAGGAGGCAAATAAAGGGCGTGGTCAGATGCAGAAGATCACGGTGAAGATGCGTGCGTGAATGACCAGGCTTGGGGCGGTCTGGACTTACCACTAGAGCTTGCCGGAGTTGATGTTGCCGTCGGTGCTTGCGGTGTCGAGTGGAACCGGCGACTGGGCAGACAGACGAACTAGTGAGGTCAGGAGGTGCGCAAAGACTCACTGAGCAAGATAGCAAGAACGAGAGGCAGAGGGGAACACGAGGCTCACCGGAATCGATCGCCGGAGAGGGCTCTGTCTGCGGTGGTGCGAGGATGATTGAGAGCAGCCTGGTGGCGGAGTGAGCGAGGTGTTTGGGGGAAAATGCTTGCGAGGCAGAGAGGGTCTTATAGCCAGAGGCTCGATAGGAAATGCTCGCAGTTTAATGCCCAATTACGCCGCGCCATTACCGGCGATGGTGCAGTGACCCAGTGACGTGGTCGCAGCGGTGGGGAAGACGAGGACGACGTGGACCGGGCCCGCTCGTTAGCGAAGTGTGCGAGGTGAAGGTGGGGTCTAGCTGTCAGCGACTGGGTGTGTGCGCTCGCGCGTGAGAGAGGGAAAAGAAAATCCTGGGTGGGCTAGTTGGGCTTGATCCATTGCTGGGCCAGAATTCAGCCGCGTGGCCCTTTTCTTTTGTTTAACTCTTTTTCTTTTCTAATTCTATTTTCTGGAATGATTTTTTATATGAATTCAAATCCTTTTGAATTCAAACAAAACTGGGGATCTTTACAGGGTTCTGTGGTTTCAAAAACAGTCATTTAACCATGTGGTTACCTTGCAAGGGCTTGGTCAAGCTTGGATTTCAAACAAACAGAGACTAAGCCTCTAGTTTGCAAATGTTTGAGAAAGGGTTTTGAAATTATTTCTAAATTGTAAACTTGGGTTAAAATGCTACACCTAATCTTCCAACAATGGAGGCAAGCAAACAAGTACCTAAACAATCAAATCTCAAAGGGTGATGGCCAATTGAGTTGAATTTGCTCACATGAAATCATAGCTCAAACTTCTGTCTCTAAATGATTTTGAGAAAAACCCTAAATGAATGAAGGATGCAAGGATGATATGAATGAGTTTTGAAACATGATTTTTAGGGATGTTACAATCTAACCCCCTTAAGATGAATCTCGCCCTCGAGATTCGGATTGGCTAGCAAATAGGTGAGGGTGGTCTTTTTGAAGATCATCTTCTCTTTCCCATGTTGCTTCTTCTTCGGAATGATGATTCCATTGTACTTTGCAAAACATGATAGTCTTTGTCCTTGTGACTCTTTCTGCGGTATCAAGAATCTTGACAGGCTTTTCTTCATAGGTGAGATCACTTTCTAGTTGAACTTCTTCCAAGGATATGGTATCCTTCAAAGAAGATCCTTCCATCTCCGGGTGACATTTCTTAAGCTGACTCACATGAAAAACATTATGGACTTCTAATAAAGATGCTGGCAGTTCGATTTCATATGCAGCTTCTCCCTTGCGACTTAGAATGTTGAATGGTCCAACATATCTTGGTGCTAACTTTCCTTTGACTCCAAATCTTTTCACTCCACGAAGTGGTGATACTCTAAGATAAGCTCTATCCCCAACTTCGTAAGTGACTTCTCTACGCTTAGCATCTGCGTAGCTTTTCATCAAGGCATGCTATCTTCAACCTGTCCCTAACCAATTTGACTTTTTCTTCGGCGTCTTTGATAAGATCTGGTCCAAACAAACTTCTTTCTCCCACACCATTCCATAGCAATGGGGTGGTACACTTTCTTCCGTAGAGAAACTCAAATGGTGCCATCCCAATACTAGATTGGTATTTGTTGTTGTAAGAGAACTTCTGCGTAAGGCAGACTTTCATCCCAACTTGCTCCATAGTCTAGGGCACATGCCCTCAACATGTCTTCAAGAATTTGATTAGTCCTTTCTGTTTGTCCATCAGTTTCAGGATGAAAAGCAGTGCTGAATTCCAATCTCGTCCCTAAAGATTCATGAAGCTGTCTCCAAAAGTGAGAAGTGAACTGAGTTCCTCTATCAGACACAATACTCTTAGGTACACCGTGAAGGCATACAATTCTGCCCATGTAGATTTTGGCTAACTTGGCACTGGTATAAGTTGTCTTTACGGGTATAAAATGAGCCACTTTAGTTAGGCGATCCACTACTACCCATATGGAATCATACCCCGACCTGGTCCTTGGTAATCCGGTAATGAAATCCATACCAATATTTTCCCACTTCCATTCAGGAATAGGCATTGGTTGAAGCAAACCTGCTGGTTTCTGATGCTCCGCTTTCACTCTACTACACATGTCACACAAAGCAATGTGTTCGGCGATGTCCCTTTTGAGGTTATTCCACCAAAATCTTTCTTTCATATCCATGTACATTTTGGTGTTTCCCGGGTGAATAGAATACGGAGAGTTATGGGCTTCTTGTAGAATCAGTTTCCAATTCGGATCTGTGGAACACAAATGCGTTTCCCGTGCCATAAAGTACCTTGTTCGTCCATATGGAAACTTTTAGCTTTCCCTTGGCTAATCCTTTCCCTAGTCTCTTCGATTTCTTTATCCGTCTTTTGAGCTTCTTTAATCTTATCCAACAGAGTGGGTTGAACATCCAAAGACATGAGATGTCCTTCTGGCACAATCTCCAACCTGAGTTCCTTGAACTGCTTACACAAGTCATCTGGCAATTCTCCTTTGGTAAGGCCATTTACAAACGCTTTACGACTTAAAGCATCTGCTACTACATTTGCTTTACCAGGATGGTATTGCAAACTCAAGTCGTAATCCTTGATAAGTTCTAGCCATCTCCTTTGTCTCATATTGATTTCCTTCTGGGTGAAGATATACTTCAAACTCTTATGATCGGTGAATACTTCACAACGTTTTCCCAAAAGGTAGTGTCTCCATGTTTTGAGTGCATGGACAACAGCGGCTAACTCTAAATCATGAGTAGGATAATTTACTTCATGGGTTTTGAGTTGTCTCGAGGCATAAGCCACAACTTTTCTGCCTTGCATAAGTACGGCACCTAATCCTTGATGCAAAGCATCACAATATACTTGGAAATCCTTTTCCAAATCTGGTAGACACAGAACTGGTGCTGACACAAGTCTCTTTTTTAATTCTTGAAAGCTGAGTTCACAACCATCAGACCAAGCAAATTTCTTATCATTCTTCAACAATTCTGTCATTGGTTTAGCCACCTTTGAAATTTTTTCAATGAATCTTCTGTAGTAACCTGCTAAACCAAGAAAACTACGAACTTCTTTTACGTTCTTAGGAGATTCCCATTCTATCACAGCTGAAACTTTAGCAGGATCAACTGCTACACCATCCTTTGTCATAACGTGACCAAGAAATCCAACTTTCTCTAACCAAAACTCACACTTACTGAATTTGGCATAAAGCTTATGTTCCCTTAGTTTCTCAAGTATCAAGCGTAGATGTCTTTCATGCTCTTCCTTGCTCTTGGAGTAGACCAAGATGTCATCGATAAAAACGACAACGAACTTGTCGAGAAATTCCATGAACACTTTGTTCATCATATTCATGAAGTATGCTGGAGCGTTGGTTAAACCGAAAGGCATCACAGTGTACTCATACAATCCATACCTTGTGGTGAAGGCTGTTTTAGGTATGTCTTGCTCTCTTATCTTGAGTTGAAAATAGCCTGACCGAAGATCGATCTTCGAGAATACACATGCTCCTTCTAGCTGATCAAACAAGTCATTGATTCTTGGCAAAGGATATTTGTTCTTGATGGTTACCTCGTTGAGGGAACGGTAATCTATGCATAACCTTTGAGTTCTGTCTCTCTTTTCTACGAACAAAACTGGAGCTCCCCAAGATGAAGAACTTGGCTGGATGAATCCTTTCTGCAATTGTTCTCCAAGTTGTTTCTTGAGTTCCTTAAGTTTGTCAACTGACATTTTATAAGGCCTCTTTGCTCTTGGTCCAGAACCTCGTACCAAATCTATTATAAACTCTACATCTCTATCTAGTGGCATTCCTGGTAACTCTTCCGAAAACACATCCGGATACTCACACACAATTGGTACAGTGTCCATGCTAACCCCCTTAAGAGAATTCAGCTTACTTCCTTTAGATTTAAAATTGGACTTGAATTTTATCCTCTTACCTTCAGGGGTTGTGAGTGAAACTGTATGTTTGGCACAATCTAGTACTCCCTCATACTTAGCCATCCAATCCATTCCCAAAATCACATCTAATCCTTGGGAATTCAGGATTATTAGGTTACTGGAAACTTATGTTTTCCGATCTCTATGACTAGATCATGACATCCTGAATTTACAATCATTTCTCCACCAGGAGAACTTACTCTTATAGGACACCCAATGGTTTCTACCGGTAGTTCATTTCTTTCGACAAATGCTTTTGATATGAATGAATGAGATGCACCAGTGTCAAAGAGTACAAATGCTGAGATGGAATTGAGTCTGAACTTACCAGCAACGGCATCAGGCTCTTCATAGACATCTTCCACATTGATGTGGTTAACCTGTCATTTCTGGAAAGGATTGGGCTTGTTAGGTCCTTCAACCTTCTTTTCAGGGCACTCATTAGCATAATGCCCCAGTTTCTTGCATTTGTAGCATTCGACCTGACTGATGTCCGTTTTAGGCTGGTTTCTACTTCCACTTCCACTATGGTGGCTCTTATGTCCACTCTTGTGATTCTTGTACTTATCATTGTCATGACTGCGATGATGCTTGTTGTCATGACGGTTGTGGTTGTGGTGCTTGTTAAATTTCCCATGCTTGTGGGATCGTGAGCTGACATTATCATCATAGTGTGATCATTTATGAGATGATCCCGAGCTGTGCTTGTCGGAGTGTTTCCTCTTTCTACTCTCGACTTGCTTCATTTTATTCTCCACAATAACAGCCTTGTCACACAGTGATTGATAAGTTGGAACATATGCCACGGACAGCTGCAGATTTAACTCATCATTCAAGCCTTCCAGAAACTTTTCCTTCCTTTTGGCATCTGTGTCAACCTCATCCGGTGCATAGCACGCCAGATTGTTGAACTCTTCAATATATTCAGCCACACTGTGGTGGCGCTGCTTCAGGTTGTGAAACTCCTTCTTTTTCAGGCTCATCATTCCTGGTGAGATATGAGTAGTGTGGAAACCATCTTCAAAGATAGCCCAAGTCACCTCATCAATAGGAGTGGTGATCTGGAAGTTGTACCACCATGCTGCGGCTGGTCCTTCCAACAGATGTGCCGCGAACCTGACTTTTTAAGCATCCGTGCAACCCACGGTCACTAAGTCTTTGTTCACAGAACGTAACCAATCATTGGCCACCATGGGATCAGTCGTTCCTGAAAACTTAGCTGGCCTCAGACGTAGAAATCTGGTGAGCATATCAAAACCCGGAGGGTTGTTGTTGTTGTTGTTATTGTTGTTGTTATTATTGGGGTTATTGTTATTGTTGTTCTGGTTTTGGATGAATGTCGTCATCATTTGCATAAGCTGTGTCTGCGCATTCATCATCTGTTGCATTTCCGGGGTAATGTTGGGGTTGGGGTTGGGGTTTGCGCGACGGGGAGGCATCTGTGGTTTATTCATATAGAGATAAGAATGAGATACCCTTACATGATTTATGCACATTACATTACACAAGCAAACACATAGCAATCAACACCAGGATAAAAGCTCATCAACAAGATAACAAAAATCTCAAAGTACAAACACACAAGTGGCAAGCCATCCACATGTCGGATGGTCCAACAATAAGTTCACAAATAACAAGTGCGGTAAATAAAGATAACTGAGTAGTCAAGTCTACTCATCAGCATCAATCTCTTCCTCGACAAAGGTAAGACCTGCGTTCTCCATTGCGGTCTTGCTCTCCTCGATGGTAGTGGTCAAGGAATCGATCTTGGCCTTGAGAGCCCTCTTCTGGGAACGAAGTCTCTCAATCACTGTCTGCTGCTGCTCTAACTCGAAGTCCTTGGACTGCAGTTCCTCGGTCATATCCCGGATCCTCTTGTTCCTATCCTGGACACGCTTCTCTTGACTCTTGAACTTACGGTCTTGGGTCTCGAACTTCGCCTCCATCTCCTTGACTATCTCGTCCTGCTGCGCGAAGAGCTTGTCCTTCTCGCGAAGCTGCACCTGGAGCTCGTCATTACTAAGCATGACGTTGGTCCTATCAGTATCCACGTGCCTAATTAGAGTCTCTAAATCCTGGAGGTACAGGCGTATCGGCTCTGCTGTGGCCCTCGTGTCGTCCTCAAAGTCGATGGACTCTCCGTCATCATCACGCCTTCCGAAGGCGTGGAAGTGAGTGCCTCTAACCTGTCGGGAGTGACGGCCTAACAGTCGTCCTATCAGGTCCTGCATGACAACCTCCATGCCTCTCTCCCTGTCATCGTGCATAAGCTTGAAGACGATGGCCTCCGTAGTAGGCTCTGTCTGGCGTCCTGGCTGGTTCACCTTGAAGCCCCAGAGGTCCTTCCTCTCAAACTTGGTGAGTGGGTGCACCGTAATGATGGGAAGAGGGAGATCGAGTAAAGTAGTAAGCTCTACGATACGAGGACCAAAACGGGTAGCCTGGAACTCCTCAATAGTGCTGATGGCAATAGGCATCTATTTAAGATTGAAAAAGTTAGAACAACACAATTTAAGATAAACAAGACAACATTCATACACATTCTTGGAACACACAAAAATCACACAAGTCATGCATACAGGAATCCATTACATCAACCAAGGTTCAAACTTTATTTAAGGTATCATTTTGGAAAATAAGGTGATAGGTGGTGGTCCAACTAACGAAGTGCGCTTACAATCCCATCTCACTGGATCTAGTGGCTAACACAATGTTCCTAGTGGCAATCACCCTATCTTGTTCACATGCTTCTATCACTAAATCTATAATATCTCCTCTTAAGGTTTGGTTGGTGACTTCCAACTCTTGGGTATGTTCCTTCTCCTTCTCTAAGTCTTTTTGGAGGTTGAGCATCCTGCACTTGACTCTAGCACTTAGTTCTTTGATAGTCTTCCAAGCTGCTTCTTTTGCTGACTCAAAGAATGTGGTGTGCATAAAAGTGTTGGTGTACATGCAGAAGCCTCTTTCTTTGTGGTTGTATTCCTTGTTTTTGTACAAGTGAAGTTGCACCCACCAATACTCCACTCCTTCCTCCATCACTGGAAAGCCCTTGTACACAGCTGCACCATGTACTTCCATAGTCTCCATGAGGTCCTTGAGAATCTTGGGAAACTCAGTCTCACACTCCAAGGTCATGGTCATGAGTGGTCCTTTCTTCACGGCTTCGTTGATGGAGTTCATCTACAAATAGAGATGAGAATGAGAAGATTAGAAAAGTTTACGAGAAGAATAGACAAGTGTAGAAGTAGTTTTTAAAAAAAAATCCTTAGTGGTTTCCAATCCTAGGGTCATAATCCTACAGGCAACACAGTGCTCTGATACCATCTGTAAGATCCCTCCTTATTAAAGGAAAAGATCCCTGTGATTGCAATGCTAGTCCCTGGATCAATGCTAGCATCCACAGTTTAAGATGAAGTACACAGATACAAAGGTCGTTTATTACAGTCATTCCAGAGATAAAACATAGTCTTTTACAACTCAGGGCCAAAGGCCTAATACAAGAGTTTATGGAATAAGTAAATAAACATAAGTCTTCATCTTCATGTGCCACAGGCAAGCATGTTGAGTGTAGACTCATGACTCCTAATCATCATCGAAGTAACCTGCAACATTACAAGTTACAGCCACAGAGGGTCAATACTTTGGAATAGTATTGGCAAGTGATACCTTAGTATAATTTAAGTGGACTATAATACTATATGCATTTTGGCTAGGTGGAGCTTAGGCTTGCATTGCTCAAAATAGATTTTTCCTTATCATTTGAAAATACTAAGTTTTTGGTTTGGCACAAAACTTTCCCAAGGCATCTACCAATCTAAGACTGAAGATCCACTCAAGGCATCTACCAATCAAAGACTGAAGATCCTTTAACCCTTGTTCACCCACAAGTTTTATTTTGAAATTGGAGTGATGAGATTCTTGAAGCTTCCATGTCTTGATGCTCAAATTGTCCTTTACCAGGGACATGGCTAAGTACTTAGGTTTTACACTCTGCAGAGGTGGTGCACTTTCCCCACAAGACTTGGTTTCCCAAGAGAAGATCCTTCAGAAGCCTTTCCTTAGTCAAATGGACGCGTTCCATCCTATCATTCCCTCTACCACCAACTGTCCAAGAGACTAAGTTCTAGCAACCTAAGATCATGGCAGAGCCCATATTGCCAAGTGGTTGCACTTGAAGCTTCTCAACATTTGACATCTCAAATCTCTTTGTTCCTGGGTGGCCATCCACAAGTGAGATACACAAGCCAAGTCAATGGCCTTGTGAACCACTCAACATAAACCATTCCTTCCATTCCACCCAGGTGATTCATTAACTTAGTTGTTTTGTTAAATAAAACACAAGTCCTCAGACTTAGAATATTTTTCCATAGTGTGAATATATAAACCACCCTTGTTTTCTAGTAGCTAGGCTAAGCATGGCATGGCAACTTATCCTTAGGGAATTTTCCTAGCAATTCTATCATTCTAATCTACATAGGATTTCCCAACATCATTTGACAAAAGTAGCATGCAAGTCTTAGAAAAATATCTAATGCAAGTATAAAATATGGGAAGGGAATATTCATGAAGATATCACTTGCCTTGGTAATGTGGAGAGTAGCACTCGTCACAATCACAATCACTAGCAAAATCTACACACAAAATTGTAGCACACAATTACACACAAATATATACAAACAAAGATAATATGAATGCATGCATGCAAAAAATCTACTAAGTGGTGATTTTTTTGAAAACTCTACCAAGCAAGTGCAAGTTTACAGAAACTTAACAAGTCACAAGTTTGCTCACCAAACATATTTAACCCTAAAACAAATTACTAAACTAAAACCAATCTCAAATTAGCCTTAAACATGTTTCTACAAATAAAGTCATTCTATTGGTTACTATTTGCTAAACACATGGGATAGGCAGAAAGGACTTGTTTTACTGAATCCAACGGTATAAAATTTGCAGAAATCTAACGTGGCAATCAAAAGTTATAAGCATTTGAATTTGGATCAAATTTCTGGTTTTAAATCTGTTTTTAGATCAGCTCCTAGCCACGCGTCATGATGTGATTGGCGCGTACCGTTTCGGTCGGATCGACAGATGCGAACCGTAGGATCTAACTTAGATCTGGCTCGGAACCGCGCATACCCTTCGCCTCTATTCTACGCCACAGATCTAGATCCAACGTCCTAATCACTCGACCACACTCGGCGCTTAGCGCCGGCGGCGGCGACGCGTCGACTACGAAGTGGCGGCGTTCTAGATCCTCCCAGAAACAAGAAGATGCTTACCAGATCGCGGTGGCGTCTTGAGCTCGAGGTGGCTCTGGTTTGTCAAAGGCGCCTGACACTGGCGATGATTGCTCGTCGGAGTAGAGATGTACGCCGCACGGTCAATCGTCGTCGTTGGCAAGGTTGTCGATCGCTAGGAGGCAAATAAAGGGCGTGGTCAGATGCAGAAGATCACGGTGAAGATGCGTGCGTGAATGACCAGGCTTGGGGCGGTCTGGACTTACCACTAGAGCTCGCCGGAGTTGATGTTGCCGTCGGTGCTTGCGGTGTCGAGTGGAACCGGCGACCTGGGCGTCTGAGACGAACTAGTGAGGTCAGGAGGTGCGCAAAGACTCACTGAGCAAGATAGCAAGAACGAGAGGCATAGGGGAACACGAGGCTCACCGGAATCGATCGCCGGAGAGGGCTCTATGTGTGGCGGTGCGAGGATGATTGAGAGCAGCCTGGTGGCGGAGTGAGCGAGGTGTTTGGGGGAAAATTCTCGCGAGGCAGAGAGGGTCTTATAGCCAGAGGCTCGACAGGAAACGCTCGCGGTTTAATGCCCAATTACGCCGCGCCATTACCGGAAGTGACTGTAGCAGCGACGTGGTCGCAGGCGCGGTTTGGGGAAGACGAGGACGACGTGGACCCGCCACAGTCGGTCAGCGAGGTGAAGGTGGGGTCTGGCTGTCAGCGACTGGGTGTGTGCGCTCGTGCGTGAGAGAGGGAAAAGAAAATCCCGGGTGGGCTAGTTGGGCTTGATCCACTACTGGGCCAGAATTCAGCCGTGCGGCCCTTTTCTTTTGTTTAACTCTTTTTCTTTTCTAATTCTATTTTCTGGAATGATTTTTGATATGAATTCAAATCCTTTTGAATTCAAACAAAACTGGGGATCTTTGCAGGGTTCTGTGGTTTCAAAAACAGTCATTTAACCATGTGGTTACCTTGCAAGGGCTTGGTCAAGCTTGGATTTCAAACAAACAGAGACTAAGCCTCTAGTTTGCAAATGTTTGAGAAAGGGTTTTGAAATTATTTCTAAATTGGAAACTTGGGTTAAAATGCTACACCTAATCTTCCAACAATGGAGGCAAGCAAACAAGTACCTAAACAATCAAATATCAAAGGGTGATGCCCAATTGAGTTGAATTTGCTCACATGAAATCATAGCTCAAACTTCTGTCTCTAAATGATTTTGAGAAAAACCCTAAATGAATGAAGGATGCAAGGATGATATGGATGAGTTTTGAAACATAATTTTTAGGGATGTTACATAGTGGGTCCATATGTGGTTTGTGAAAAGAACACACATGCAATGACTCTAGTGAATCCATATGTGGTTTGTGGAAAGAACACACATGCAATGACACTGGTTGATCCATATGTGGTTTGTGGAAAGAACACACATGCAATTACTCAGGGGGATCCATGTGTGGTTTGTGGAAAGAACACACATGCAATGACCACTGGTCGATCCATGTGTGGTTTGTGGAAAGAACACACATGCAATGACACTGGTGGATCCATATGTGGTTTGTGAAAATAACACACACGCAATGACTCTAGTGTTGGTTTTAGTATAAGAACACACATGCAATGACTCTAGTGTTGGTTTTAGTATAAGAACACACATGCAATGACTCTAGTGGGTCCATATGTGGTTTGTGAAAAGAACAAACATGCAATGACTCTAGTGGATCCATATGTGGTTTGTGGAAAAGAACACACATGCAAAGACCACAGGTTGATCCATATGTGGTTTGTCGAAAGAACACACATGCAATGAACACTGGTTGATCCATGTGTGGATTGTGAAAAGAACACACATGCGATGCCATTGGTTGATCCATATGTGGTTTGTGAAAAGAACACACATGCAATGCCATTGGTTAATCCATGTGTGGTTTGTGGAAAGAACACACATGCAATGACTCTAGTGGATCCATATGTGGTTTGTGGAAAATAACACGCATGCAATGACCACTGGTTGATCCATATGGGGTTTGTGAAAAGAACACACATGCAATGCCATTGGTTAATCCATGTGTGGTTTGTGGAAAGAACACACATGCAATGACTCTAGTGGTTCAATATGTGGTTTGTGGAAAAGAACACACATGCAATGACCACTGGTCGATCCATGTGTGGTTTGTGGAAAGAACACACATGCAATGACACTGGTGGATCCATATGTGGTTTGTGAAAATAACACACATGCAATGACTCTAGTGTTGGTTTTAGTATAAGAACATACATGCAATGACTCTAGTGTTGGTTTTAGTATAAGAACACACATGCTATGACTCTAGTGGGTCCATATGTGGTTTGTGAAAAGAACACACATGCAATGACTCTAGTGGATCCATATGTGGTTTGTGGAAAAGAACACACATGCAAAGACCACAGGTTGATCCATATGTGGTTTGTGGAAGGAACACACATGCAATGAACACTGGTTGATCCATGTGTGGTTTGTGAAAAGAACACACGTGCAATGCCATTGGTTGATCCATATGTGGATTGTGAAAAGAACACACATGTAATGCCATTGGTTAATCCATTTGTGGTTTGTGGAAAGAACACACATTCAATGACTCTAGTGGATCCATATGTGGTTTGTGGAAAAGAACACACATGCAATGACCACTGGTTGATCCGTAAGTGGTTTATGGAAAGAACACACATGCAATGACACTGGTGGATCCATATGTGGTTTGTGAAAAGAACACACATGCAATGACTCTAGTGCTGGTTTTAGTATAAGAACACACATGCAATGACTCTACTGGGTCCATATGTGGTTTGTGAAAAGAACACACGTGTAATGACTCTAGTGGATCCATAATTGGTTTGTGTAACAGAACACACATGCAATAACCACAGGCTGATCAATGTGTGGCTCATGACAGGAACACACATGCAGTGAACACTGGTGGATCTATATGTGGTTCTCGACAGGAACACACATGCAATGACTCTAGTGGGTCCATATGTGGTTTGTGAAGAGAACACACATACAATGACTCTAGTGGATCCATATGTGGTTTGTGGAAACAACACACATGCAATGACTCAGGGGGATCCATGTGTGGTTTGTGGAAAGAACACACATGCAATGACCACTGGTCGATCCATGTGTGGTTTGTGGAAAGAACACACATGCAATGACACTGGTGGATCCATATGTGGTTTGTGCAAATAACACACATGCAATGACTCTAGTGGATCCATATGTGGTTTGTGGAAAAGAACACACATGGAATAACCACTTGTTGATCCATATGTGGTTTGTGGAAAGAAAGACATGCAATGAACACTGGTTGATCCATGTGTGGTTTGTGAAAAGAACACACATGCAATGCCATTGGTTGATCCATATGTGGTTTGTGAAAAGAACATACATGCAATGCCATTGGTTAATCCATGTGTGGTTTGTGGAAAGAACACACATGCAATGACTCTAGTGGATCCATATGTGGTTTGTGGAAAAGAACACACATGCAATGACCACTGGTTGATCCATAAGTGGTTTATGGAAAGAACACACATGCAATGACACTGGTGGATCCATATGTGGTTTGTGAAAAGAACACAAATGCAATGACTCTAGTGCTGGTTTTAGTATAAGAACACACATGCAATGACTCTAGTGGGTCCATATGATGTTTGTGAAAAGAACACACGTGTAATGAATCTAGTGGATCCATAATTGGTTTGTGTAAAAGAACACACATGCAATAACCACTGGATGATCCATGTGTGGTTCATGACAGGAACACACATGCAGTGAACACTGGTGGATCCATATGTGGTTCTTGACAGGAACACACATACAATGACTCTAGTGGGTCCATATGTGGTTTGTGAAAAGAACACGCATGCAATGACTCTAGTGGATCCATATGTGGTTTGTGGAAAAGAACACACATGCAATGACCATAGGTTGATCCATAAGTGGTTTATGGAAAGAACACGCATGCAATGACACTAGTGGATCCATATGTGGTTTGTGAAAAGAACACACATGCAATGACTCTAGTTCTGGTTTTAGTATAAGAACACACATGCAATGACTCTAGAGGGTCCATATGAGGTTTGTGAAAAGAACACACGTGCAATGAATCTAGTGGATCCATAATTGGTTTGTGTAAAAGAACACACATGCAATAACCATTGGCTGATCCATGTGTGGTTCATGACGGGAACACACATGCAGTGAACACTGGTGGATCCATATGTGGTTCTTGACAGGAACACACATGCAATGACTCTAGTGGGTCCATATGTGGTTTATGAAAAGAACACACATGCAATGACTCTAGTGGATCCATATGTGGTTTTGGAAAGAACACACATGCAATGACATTGTTTGATCCATATGTGCTTTGTGGAAAGAACACACATGCAATGACTCAGGGGGATCCATGTGTGGTTTGTGGAAAGAACACACATGCAACGACAGTAGTGGATCCATATGTGGTTTGTGAAAATAACACACATGCAATGACTCTAGTGCTGGTTTGAGTATAAGAACACACATGCAGTGACTCTAGTGGGTCCATATGTGGTTTGTGAAAAGAACACACATGCAATGACTCTAGTGGATCCATATGTGGTTTGTGGAAAAGAACCCACATGAAATGACCACTGGTTGATCCATATGTGGTTTGTGAAAAGAACACACATGCAATGACACTGGTTGATCCATGTGTGGTTTGTAGAAAGAACACACATGCAATGCCATTGGTTAATCCATATGTGGTTTGTGAAAAGAACACACATGCAATGCCATTGGTTAATCCATGTGTGGTTTGTGGAAAGAACACACATGCAATGACTCTAGTGGATCCATATGTGGTTTGTGGAAAAGAACACACATGCAATGACCAGTAGTTGATCCATATGTGGTTTGTGGAAAGAACACACATCTAATGACACTGGTTGATCCATGTGTGGTTTGTGGAAAGAACACAAATGCAATGCCATTGGTTGATCCATATGTGGTTTGTGAAAATAACACACATGCAATGACTCTAGTGGATCCATATGTGGTTTATGGAAAGAATACACATGCAATGACTCTAGTGGGTCCATATGTGGTTCATGTCAGGAACACACATGCAATGCCATTGGTGGATCCATCTGTGGTTTGTGGAAAGAACACACATGCAATGAATCTAGTGGGTCCATATGTGGTTTGTGAAAAGAACACACATGCAATGAATCTAGTGGATCCATATGTGGTTTGTGGAAAAGAACACACGTGCAATGAACACTGGTGGATCCGTAAGTGGTTTGTGGAAAGAACACACATGCAATGACACTGGTGGATCCATATATGATTGGTGAAAAGAACACACATGCAATGCTATTGGTTGATCCATATGTGGTTTGTGAAAAGAACACACATGCAATGCCATTGGTTAATCCATGTGTGGTTTGTGAAAAGAACACACATCCAATGACTCTAGTGGATCCATATGTGGTTTGTCGAAAAGAACACACATGCAATGACCACTAATTGATCCATATGTGGTTTGTGGAAAGAACACACATGCAATGACTCTAGTGCTGGTTTTAGTATAAGAACACACATGCAATGACTCTAGTGGGTCCATATGTGGTTTGTGAAAAGAACACACATGCAATGACTCTAGTGGATCCATAAGTGGTTTGAGGAAAAGAACACACATGCAATAACCACTGGCTGATCCATGTGTGGTTCATGACAAGAACACACATGTAGTGAACACTGGCGGATCCATATGCGGTTCTTGACATGAACACACATGCAATGACTCTAGTGGGTCCATATATGGTTTGTGAAAAAGAACACACATGCAATGACTCTAGTGGATCCATATGTGGTTTGTGGAAAGAACATACATGCAATGACACTGGTTGATCCATATGTGGTTTGTGGAAAGAACACACATGCAATGACTCAGGGGGATCCATGTGTGGTTTATGGAAAGAACACACATGCAATGACCACTGGTCGATCCATGTGTGGTTTGTGGAAAGAACACACATGCAATGACACTGGTGGATCCATATGTGGTTTGTGAAAATAACACACACGCAATGACTCTAGTGTTGGTTTTAGTATAAGAACACACATGCAATGACTCTAGTGTTGGTTTTAGTATAAGAACACACATGCAATGACTCTAGTGGGTCCATATGTGGTTTGTGAATGTAGGGTGCCCAACCTTCAATAAGGTTGATCCCTCCTGTGTTTACAATGCTAGTCCCTAGATCAATAGCTAGCATCCACAGTTTAGATGTAATATCAAGAAACAAAGGTCATAATATAACTTTATAACCAGGAAAAACATAAGTTTATTACATCAAACATAGCTCATTTGGCTATTACATTACATTGCAGCGGAATAACTATAATCATGGGGTCCTTCATCTTCAAAGTGCCACAGGCAGATGTTGGTTGTAGACTTTGTAATCCTAATCATTCAACTTCACTAATATCAATCAAACCTGCAACATAATAAGTTACAGCCACAAGGGTCAATACATTTGAATTGTATTGGCAAGTTTCACTATTATGTATAAATAAGTGGATCCTATCATTACATGCATATTTGGCTAAGTACGGTTTAGGCTCCTTTGCAGAAAGCAATATAGTTTTATCCTATCTTTTCAAAATAGTTTTTGATCTTTTGTCAAATCTTTCTGAACTTCTTGGAAAACTCCAAGTGCTTCAAATCCCTTGTTGTCACCATCAAGTTTTACTTTGAGAAATTGGAATGTCGAGATCTTCCATAGCTTCAGGCCTTAGTTGCTCGAGTTGTTGTCCAGAAGGGACACGGCTAAGTACTTAGAATTTGATCTTCTGCAGAAGTTGTACACTTTACCCACATGACACAATCTCGTCTTGACGCCACCAGTGGCCGCTGGATAAGTACTCACCAAAATGGAGTACCGGCAGATTGAGAATGTGACAAAGTCTTTCCATAGGAGTCCTCCCAATACAAAATGCTAGCTTGTCTATCAGGCACCAATGTAGGGTTTTCACGTTCCCTAGCACAAATCCAGTTAACCTGAAGATGCCAATGCATGGGTCTTCCACTATGTAGTTGACTAAGCAGAGCCCATTTAGCATGTGGTCATACCACGGAAGCCTTTGTCGAGAAACATGTTCAATCTCTAAGTCCCTGGGTGGTTTTCTTCTAGTGCACAACAAAAAGAGATAGCCATATAAACATGGTTCCTTTTGTTGCCACCTTGTCCATCCTTGAGTATCCTTGTCCACCCAGGTGGTTCATTGAGTACTTGTTTTATTATATAAAACATAAGTCTTTTCAATACTTCATATAATCATAACATGTATCCCATCCCAATATATAGCTGGGCTAAGCATATTACAACTACATTGTTTTCACTAAGGAATATATAGGGTATCCTATTAGGATTTAGCATAGCATAAGTATAGAAATTCTTTTCATGCATGTTTCAAAATCCACTAAGTATAATGAAAATAGTAGGACTTTGGATGATAGTGTCACTTGCCTTTTTGGTAGGGAATGGTGGTTCACTCCTTGATCTTGCTAGTCTCACACTTCTCTACAAGTCAATCAAGCAAACACAAATTCAACTCACATTCCAAACCAAAGTCAAACAAACAATTTCACACTCACAAAGCAATGGAATCTAAGTCATGCATAAGCATGCAAAGGTTGGTTCTATTGTAAGGATGGTCTCCACTAGGCTTCTAAACTTTGTAAGTTCCAAATTGGTCATTTACCAAAATGGCAAAGTCATTTGCAAATGGGTTTCACTACAAAAAACCTTTTTCAAAACAAGTATCATTTTATGTGGTGTAGAAACATTTTTTTTACTAAGGCATTAACCTATAGGGTTAACCAAATATGTTTTCAAACTATAAAACTTGGTGTTTGGGGTCAGAGAGTTTAAAACAAAACATTTTCCAAAGGTTTTCTTCCAAAACCATTTTTAATAAATAAACCACATTTCTATTTGACTAGAAATGGTTTTAATTCAAGGAATCCTTATTTTGTTTCACCAAAATCATTTTTGAATCCACAAAGTGTTTCCTATGGTCAGTAGGTTTGGTCCAAAACATTTTCTCCAAAGTTTTTACTCAAAATCATTTTCATAAACAAAACAATAGTTTTATTTAGCTAGAAATGAACTAAACCAATTAATCCATTCTAATCTTTTCCAAAACATGGATTGGTTCCTAGGGTCAGTAAGGTCACAACAAACCATTTTGCAAAGGTTTTAACCCTAAAATCATTTTTAAATAATTTTTCTAATCTAAACAAGCTCACAAAAGAATCTGAAAAAACAAGCAAGTTAACAGATACTATTTGCTAAACTAAGGGCATGGTTGGCTAGGGCTTGCTCTCCTGAATCCAACGACATAAAATTTGTATTTTTTGGACGTGTGGATCCAAAGTTACAGGGGTTTGAAGTTTGCAAATAAATCAGATTCAAATCTGTTTTCAGATCTAATACTGGCCACGCGTCGCTATCTCATTGGTCGGTACCGGTTCGGTTGGATTGGCAACGTGGACCGCAGGATCTAGTTTGATCGCATGGCATAGGGCGCGTACCTCTTCGCGGCTTATGTGATCTATCGTAGGCGTTGGATTAAGATCCTACGGATGCTAATGCTCGGTCACAGATGGGCGGCGCTGCGGTGGCTACCGGCGGCGGAGCTGTCGGTCGACGACGGTGCCGATGCTACAGGAGGTGAGGGTGAAAGGGGAGATGCTCACCAGGCTCAAGAGAACACAGCGAAGCTCAAGGTACTCGCGGTTGGTCAAGGGGCGCTCGGGGTCTGCGGCAATTCCTCACCGGAGCTTGCTACAGCGATAGACGGCTCTGGACGTGGTCGGGGACGTTGCTGTGGTTCTCTCCGAAGCAAAACGAAGACACAGTTAGATGCGCAGAATCAGGGCGAAGCTGTGTGCGTGAAGGAGAGGGCTCGGGGTGGTCGGCTCTTACCAGGAAACGTCGCCGGAGAAGAAGCAGACACGGCGGTGTTCGGAGCTTGTCGAAGACGGCGTTATGGGGCGCCCGCGGTTGAACAGATGGTACAAGCAGATGCGGCTAGGTATGGGGAATGTGCGAGCTTGGTCGGGGAGGCAAGGCCGTGGCTGGGCTCGCCGGAATTGAGGAGGAACGATGGTCGGTGAGGTGCGGCGATTGAGGGCAGCCTGGAGGCTCTCGTGCTGCGGTGTTTGAGGGGAAAGGAGGGGAAGGCGCTGGCGTTTAAATGGGCGTGATCGCTGCGAGGAATTACTCGGCATTATGGCGAATTGATCGCGAGAAAACAGCGGCAGAAACGGCCGCGCGGTGAGGGGGAGAAGGAGTCGCGGTGAGGACGATGAACAGGGATAGTGGGGTCCAGCGGTCAGTGGGAAAAGAAAGGAGGGAGAGGTCCACCGGTCATTCTCTCTGCGGGTAAGAAACGAGGTGTGAAACGTTTTCTTTCGGGGAGTGAAGGCTGGGCTGGTATTGGGCTTAATGGGCTGGGCTGGTTTCTTCCCTTTTTTTTGATCTGATTCATTTTTCTTTTTCTGTTTCCTTTATTCTGTTTTGAATTTGAATCAACCAAACAAGGTTCAAATCAATTCAAATAATTAACAAACTCTGAAGTTTTGAACTGGGTTCTGTTTAGTAGCTTAAAATAATTCCAGAAATAATATTTTTATTCATTTTAGGATCCATTTATTATTTAAATAGAATGGATCTTTAGTTATTTAATAAAATAGGGTTTGATTTATTTAATAAAAACTTCATTTGAAATCCAAATATTTTCAAATCTAAATCAGTAGGTTTTATTTGAAAATAATAGATATTTGGAAAACTTGTTTAAAATAAATAACATTTTTACTATAGGGTCCATTAACAATTAAATAAAATGGACCTTAGTTAATAATTCAAATAGGATTTGTTTTATTAGAATATTTATTTAGAAATCTAGAATAGAACCAAAACACTTCAGTAGGTTTTATTTTGAGAATATAAAAGATACTTGGAAAACTTATTTTAAATAAATAAATAAGTTTTGATGTTTTGGAAATAGTAAAACCCTTATTAATAAAACTTGGATATTTAAATCCTTTTTATTTTATTTTAAATAAACCTTTACTATTTTAATCAAAGCAAAACCTTTTGTTTCAAAATATTGGCCAAGGTTTAATTTGGCTTTATAAAATAATCTTTATTTAAAATATTTCTTTTCATTTTGGAAACCAAAACCTTTTATAAAAAGATTTCAAAGTAGTAATAAAATACTTGGAAAACTTATTTAAAATAAATAAATAAGTTTTAGTGTTCATTTAAAATGGAAAAAGCCTTTACTTAAATAAAATTTGGATAATACATCCTTATTATTTTATTTAAATAAACCTTTACTCATTTTATCAAAACAAAATATTTTATTATAAAAGTTTGGCCAAAATTAATTTGGCTCTTTAAAATATAATCTTTATTTATAAATCTATCTTTGCTTTTGAAAACCAAATCTTTTTATTTTAAATATCCAAAATAGTAACTCCAAAACATTTTATTTGCCTTTATTAAATGTTTATCTTTATAAATCCCTTTAGGATTTAATTGCTCAAAATAGGTTTGAAGATTCCCAATTGGATTCAAAAGTTCCTTCTGGCCCTGAAAATCAAACAAAGTTTTATTTTATTCACTTATTTTTCACATTACAAGATTTGGAAAATCTTGGGATGTGACAGTGAAAAGAACAAACATGCAATGACTCTAGTGGATCCATATGTGGTTTGTGGAAAGGAACACACATGCAAAGACCACAGGTTGATCCATATGTGGTTTGTCGAAAGAACACACATGCAATGAACACTGGTTGATCCATGTGTCGATTGTGAAAAGAACACACATGCAATGCCATTGGTTGATCCATATGTGGTTTGTGAAAAGAACACACATGCAATGCCATTCGTTAATCCATGTGTGGTTTGTGGAAAGAACACACATGCAATGACTCTAGTGGATCCATATGTGGTTTGTGGAAAATAACACGCATGCAATGACCACTGGTTGATCCATATGTGGTTTATGGAAAGAACACACATGCAATGACTCAGGGGGATCCATGTGTGGTTTGTGGAAAGAACACACATGCAACGACACTAGTGGATCCATATGTGGTTTTTGAAAATAACACACATGCAATGACTCTAGTGCTGGTTTGAGTATAAGAACACACATGCAGTGACTCTAGTGGGTCCATATGTGGTTTGTGAAAAGAACACACATGCAATGACTCTAGTGGATCCATATGTGGTTTGTGGAAAAGAACACACATGAAATGACCACTGGTTGATCCATATGTGGTTTGTGGAAAGAACACACATGCAATGACACTGGTTGATCCATGTGTGGTTTGTAGAAAGAACACACATGCAATGCCATTGGTTAATCCATATGTGGTTTGTGAAAAGAACACACATGCAATGCCATTGGTTAATCCATGTGTGGTTTGTGGAAAGAACACACATGCAATGACTCTAGTGGATCCATATGTGGTTTGTGGAAAAGAACACACATGCAATGACCAGTAGTTGATCCATATGTGGTTTGTGGAAAGAACACACATCTAATGACACTGGTTGATCCATGTGTGGTTTGTGGAAAGAACACAAATGCAATGCCATTGGTTGATCCATATGTGGTTTCTTAAAATAACACACATGCAATGACTCTAGTGGATCCATATGTGGTTTATGGAAAGAATACACATGCAATGACTCTAGTGGGTCCATATGTGGTTCTTGTCAGGAACACACATGCAATGCCATTGGTGGATCCATCTGTGGTTTGTGGAAAGAACACACATGCAATGAATCTAGTGGGTCCATATGTGGTTTGTGAAAAGAACACACATGCAATGAATCTAGTGGATCCATATGTGGTTTGTGGAAAAGAACACACATGCAATGAACACTGGTGGATCCGTAAGTGGTTTGTGGAAAGAACACACATGCAATGACACTGGTGGATCCATATATGATTTGTGAAAAGAACACACATGCAATGCCATTGGTTGATCCATATGTGGTTTGTGAAAAGAACACACATGCAATGCCATTGGTTAATCCATGTGTGGTTTGTGGAAAGAACACACATGCAATGACTCTAGTGGATCCATATGTGGTTTGTGGAAAAGAACACACATGCAATGACCACTGGTTGATCCATATGTGGTTTGTGGAAAAGAACACACATGCAATGACTCTAGTGCTGGTTTTAGTATAAGAACACACATGTAATGACTCTAGTGGGTCAATATGTGGTTTGTGAAAAGAACACACGTGCAATGACTCTAGTGGATCCATAAGTGGTTTGTCGAAAAGAATAAACATGCAATAACCACTGGCTGATCCATGTGTGGTTCATGATAGGAACACACATGCAGTGAACACTGGCGGATCCATATGCGGTTCTTGACATGAACACACATGCAATGACTCTAGTGGGTACATATGTGGTTTGTGAAAAGAACACACATGCAATGACTCTAGTGGATCCATATGTGGTTTGTGGAAACAACAGACATGCAATGACACTGGTTGATCCATATGTGGTTTGTGGAAAGAACACACATGCAATGACTCAGGGGGATCCATGTGTGGTTTGTGGAAAGAACACACATGCAATGACCACTGGTCGATCCATGTGTGGTTTGTGGAAAGAACACACATGCAATGACACTGGTGGATCCATATGTGGTTTGTGAAAATAACACACACGCAATGACTCTAGTGTTGGTTTTAGTATAAGAACACACATGCAATGACTCTAGTGTTGGTTTTAGTATAAGAACACACATGCAATGACTCTAGTGGGTCCATATGTGGTTTGAGAAAAGAACAAACATGCAATGACTCTAGTGGATCCATATGTGGTTTGTGGAAAAGAACACACATGCAAAGACCACAGGTTGATCCATATGTGGTTTGTCGAAAGAACACACATGCAATGAACACTGGTTGATCCATGTGTGGATTGTGAAAAGAACACACATGCGATGCCATTGGTTGATCCATATGTGGTTTGTGAAAAGAACACACATGCAATGCCATTGGTTAATCCATGTGTGGTTTGTGGAAAGAACACACATGCAATGACTCTAGTGGATCCATATGTGGTTTGTGGAAAATAACACGCATGCAATGACCACTGGTTGATCCATATGTGGTTTGTGAAAAGAACACACATGCAATGCCATTGGTTAATCCATGTGTAGTTTGTGGAAAGAACACACATGCAATGACTCTAGTGGTTCAATATGTGGTTTGTGGAAAAGAACACACATGCAATGACCACTGGTTGATCCATATGTGGTTTGTGGAAAACAACACACATGCAATGACTCTAGTGCTGGTTTTAGTATAAGAACACACATGTAATGACTCTAGTGGTTCCATATGTGGTTTGTGAAAAGAACACACGTGCAATGACTCTAGTGGATCCATAAGTGGTTTGTCGAAAAGAACACACATGCAATAACCACTGGCTGATCCATGTGTGGTTCATGATAGGAACACACATGTAGTGAACACTGGCGGATCCATATGCGGTTCTTGACATGAACACACATGCAATGACTCTAGTGGGTCCATATGTGGTTTGTGAAAAGAACACACATGCAATGACTCTAGTGGATCCATATGTGGTTTGTGGAAAGAACACACATGCAATGACACTGGTTGATCCATATGTGGTTTGTGGAAAGAACACACATGCAATGACTCTGGGGGATCCATGTGTGGTTTATGGAAAGAACACACATGCAATGACCACTGGTCGATCCATGTGTGGTTTGTGGAAAGAACACACATGCAATGACACTGGTGGATCCATATGTGGTTTGTGAAAATAACACACACGCAATGACTCTAGTGTTGGTTTTAGTATAAGAACACAAATGCAATGACTCTATTGTTGGTTTTAGTATAAGAACACACATGCAATGACTCTAGTGGGTCCATATGTGGTTTGAGAAAAGAACAAACATGCAATGACTCTAGTGGATCCATATGTGGTTTGTGGAAAAGAACACACATGCAAAGACCACAGGTTGATCCATATGTGGTTTGTCGAAAGAACACACATGCAATGAACACTGGTTGATCCATGTGTGGATTGTGAAAAGAACACACATGCGATGCCATTGGTTGATCCATATGTGGTTTGTGAAAAGAACACACATGAAATGCCATTGGTTAATCCATGTGTGGTTTGTGGAAACAACACACATGCAATGACTCTAGTGGATCCATATGTGGTTTGTGGAAAATAACACGCATGCAATGACCACTGGTTGATCCATATGTGGTTTGTGAAAAGAACACACATGCAATGCCATTGGTTAATCCATGTGTGATTTGTGGAAAGAACACACATGCAATGACACTAGTGGTTCAATATGTGGTTTGTGGAAAAGAACACACATGCAATGACCACTGGTTGATCCATATGTGGTTTGTGGAAAAGAACACACATGCAATGACTCTAGTGCTGGTTTTAGTATAAGAACACACATGTAATGACTCTAGTGGGTCCATATGTGGTTTGTGAAAAGAACACACGTGCAATGACTCTAGTGGATCCATAAGTGGTTTGTCGAAAAGAACATACATGCAATAACCACTGGCTGATCCATGTGTGGTTCATGATAGGAACACACATGCAGTGAACACTGGCGGATCCATATGCGGTTCTTGACATGAACACACATGCAATGACTCTAGTGGGTCCATATGTGGTTTGTGAAAAGAACACACATGCAATGACTCTAGTGGATCCATATGTGGTTTGTGGAAAGAACACACATGCAATGACACTGGTTGATCCATATGTGGTTTGTGGAAAGAACACACATGCAATGACTCAGGGGGATCCATGTGTGGTTTATGGAAAGAACACACATGCAATGACCACTCGTCGATCCATGTGTGGTTTGTGGAAAGAACACACATGCAATGACACTGGTGGATCCATATGTGGTTTGTGAAAATAACACACACGCAATGACTCTAGTGTTGGTTTTAGTATAAGAACACAAATGCAATGACTCTAGTGTTGGTTTTAGTATAAGAACACACATTCAATGACTCTAGTGGGTCCATATGTGGTTTGTGAAAAGAACAAACATGCAATGACTCTAGTGGATCCATATGTGGTTTGTGGAAAAGAACACACATGCAAAGACCACAGGTTGATCCATATGTGGTTTGTCGAAAGAACACACATGCAATGAACACTGGTTGATCCATGTGTGGATTGTGAAAAGAACACACATGCGATGCCATTGGTTGATCCATATGTGGTTTGTGAAAAGAACACACATGCAATGCCATTGGTTAATCCATGTGTGGTTTGTGGAAAGAACACACATGCAATAACTCTAGTGGATCCATATGTGGTTTGTGGAAAATAACACGCATGCAATGACCACTGGTTGATCCATATGTGGTTTGTGGAAAGAACACACATGCAATGACACTGGTGGATCCATATGTGGTTTGTGAAAATAACACACACGCAATGACTCTAGTGTTGGTTTTAGTATAAGAACACAAATGCAATGACTCTAGTGTTGGTTTTAGTATAAGAACACACATGCAATGACTCTAGTGGGTCCATATGTGGTTTGAGAAAAGAACAAACATGCAATGACTCTAGTGGATCCATATGTGGTTTGTGGAAAAGAACACACATGCAAAGACCACTGGTTGATCCATATGTGGTTTGTCGAAAGAACACACATGCAATGAACACTGGTTGATCCATGTGTGGATTGTGAAAAGAACACACATGCAATGACTCTAGTGGATCCATATGTGGTTTGTGAAAAGAACACACATGAAATGCCATTGGTTAATCCATGTGTGGTTTGTGGAAAGAACACACATGCAATGACTCTAGTGGATCCATATGTGGTTTGTGGAAAATAACACGCATGCAATGACCACTGGTTGATCCATATGTGGTTTGTGAAAAGAACACACATGCAATGCCATTGGTTAATCCATGTGTGGTTTGTGGAAAGAACACACATGCAATGACTCTAGTGGTTCAATATGTGGTTTGTGGAAAAGAACACACATGCAATGACCACTGGTTGATCCATATGTGGTTTGTGGAAAAGAACACACATGCAATTACTCTAGTGCTGGTTTTAGTATAAGAACACACATGTAATGACTCTAGTGGGTCCATATGTGGTTTGTGAAAAGAACACACGTGCAATGACTCTAGTGGATCCATAAGTGGTTTTGTCAAAGAACATACATGCAATAACCATGGGTGATCCATGTGTGGTTCATGATAGAACACACATGCAGTGAACACTGGCGGATCCATATGCGGTTCTTGACATGAACACACATGCAATGACTCTAGTGGGTCCATATGTGGTTTGTGAAAAGAACACACATGCAATGACTCTAGTGGATCCATATGTGGTTTGTGGAAAGAACACACATGCAATGACACTGGTTGATCCATATGTGGTTTGTGGAAAGAACACACATGCAATGACTCAGGGGGATCCATGTGTGGTTTATGGAAAGAACACACATGCAATGACCACTCGTCGATCCATGTGTGGTTTGTGGAAAGAACACACATGCAATGACACTGGTGGATCCATATGTGGTTTGTGAAAATAACACACACGCAATGACTCTAGTGTTGGTTTTAGTATAAGAACACAAATGCAATGACTCTAGTGTTGGTTTTAGTATAAGAACACACATTCAATGACTCTAGTGGGTCCATATGTGGTTTGTGAAAAGAACAAACATGCAATGACTCTAGTGGATCCATATGTGGTTTGTGGAAAAGAACACACATGCAAAGACCACAGGTTGATCCATATGTGGTTTGTCGAAAGAACACACATGCAATGAACACTGGTTGATCCATGTGTGGATTGTGAAAAGAACACACATGCGATGCCATTGGTTGATCCATATGTGATTTGTGAAAAGAACACACATGCAATGCCATTGGTTAATCCATGTGTGGTTTGTGAAAAGAACACACATGCAATAACTCTAGTGGATCCATATGTGGTTTGTGGAAAATAACACGCATGCAATGACCACTGGTTGATCCATATGTGGTTTGTGGAAAGAACACACATGCAATGCCATTTGTTGATCCATATGTGGTTTGTGAAAAGAACATACCTGCAATGCCATTGGTTAATCCATGTGTGGTTTGTGGAAAGAACACACATGCAATGACTCTAGTGGATCCATATGTGGTTTGTGGAAAAGAACACACATGCAATGCCATCTGGTTGATCCGTAAGTGGTTTATGGTAAGAACACACATGCAATGACACTGGTGGATCCATGTGTGGTTTGTGGAAAAAACACACATGCAATGCCATTGGTTGATCCATATGTGGTTTGTGTAAAGAACACACATGCAATGACTCTAGTGCTGGTTTTAGTATAAGAACACACATGCAATGACTGTAGTGGGTCCATATGTGGTTTGTGAAAAGAACACACATGCAATGACTCTAGTGGATCCATAATTGGTTGTAAAAGAACACACATTCAATAACCACTGGCTGATCCATGTGTGGTTCATGACAGGAACACACATGAAGTGAACACTGGTGGATCCATATGTGGTTCTTGACAGGTACACACATGAAATGACTCTATTGGGTCCATATGTGGTTTGTGAAAAGAACACACATGTAATGACACTGGTTGATCCATATGTGGTTTGTGGAAAGAACACACATGCAATGACTCAGGGGGATCCATGTGTGGTTTGTGGAAAGAACACTCATGCAATGACACTGGTGGATCCATATGTGGTTGGCGAAAATAACACACATGCAATGACTCTAGTGCTGGTTTGAGTATAAGAACACACAAGCAATGACTCTAGTGGGTCCATATGTGGTTTGTGAAAAGAACACACATGCAATGACTAGTGGATCCATATGTGGTTTGTGGAAAAGAATAGACATGCAATGACCATTGGTTGATCCATATGCGGTTTGTGAAAAGAACACACATGCAATGACACTGGTTGATCCATATGTCGTTTGTGGAAAGAACACATATGCAATGACACTGGTTGATCCATATGTGGTTTGTGGAAAGAACACACTTGCAATGACTCAGGGGGATCCATATGTGGTTTGTGGAAAGAAGACACATGCAATTACCACTAGTCGATCCATGTGTGGTTTGTCGAAAGAACACACATGCAATGACACTGGTGGATCCATATGTGGTTTATGAAAAGAACACACATGCAATGACTCTAGTGCTGGTTTTAGTATAAGAACACACATGCAATGACTCTAGTGGGTCCATATGTGGTTTGTGAAAAGAAGACACATGCAATTACTCTAGTGGATCCATATGTGGTTTGTGGAAAAGAACACACATGCAATGACCACTGGTTGATCCATATGTGGTTTGTGGAAAGAACACACATGCAATGAACACTGGTTGAACCATGTGTGGTTTGTGAAAAGAATACACATGCAATGCTATTGGTTGATCCATATGTGGTTTGTGAAAAGAACACACATGCAATGGCTCTAGTGGATCCATATGTGGTTTGTGGAAAGAACACACATGCAATTACTCTAGTGGGTCCATATGTGGTTCATGTCAGGAACACACATGCAATGCCATTGGTGGATCCATGTCTGGTTTATGGAAAGAACACACATGCAATGACTCTAGTGGGTCCATATGTGGTTTGTGAAAAGAACACACATGCAATGACTCTAGTGGATCCATATGTGGTTTGTGGAAAATAACACAATGCAATGAACACTGGTGGATACGTAAGTGGTTTCTGGAAAGAACACACATGCAATGACACTGGTGGATCCATATATGATTTGTGAAAAGAACACACATGCAATGCCATTGTTTGATCCATATGTGGTTTGTGAAAAGAACACACATGCAATGCCATTGGTTAGTCCATGTGTGGTTTGTGGAAAGAACACACATGCAATGACACTGGTGGATCCATATGTGGTTTGTGAAAATAACACACATGCAATGACTCTAGTGTTGGTTTTAGTATAAGAACACACATGCAATGACTCTAGTGTTTGTTTTAGTATAAGAACACACATGCTATGACTCTAGTGGGTCCATATGTGGTTTGTGAAAAGAACACACAGGCAATGACTCTAGTGGATCCATATGTGGTTTGTGGAAAAGAACACACATGCAAAGACCACAGGTTGATCCATATGTGGTTTGTGGAAGGAACACACATGCAATGAACACTGATTGATCCATGTGTGGTTTGTGAAAAGAACACACGTGCAATGCCATTGGTTGATCCATATGTGGATTGTGAAAAGGACATACATGCAATGCCATTGGTTCATCCATGTATGGTTTGTGGAAAGAACACACATTCAATGACTCTAGTGGATCCATATGTGGTTTGTGGAAAAGAACACACATGCAATGACCACTGGTTGATCCGTAAGTGGTTTATGGAAAGAACACACATGCAATGACACTGGTGGATCCATATGTGGTTTGTGAAAAGAACACACATGCAATGACTTTAGTGCTGGTTTTAGTATAAGAACACACATGCAATGACTCTAGTGGGTCCAAATGTGGTTTGTGAAAAGAACACACGTGTAATGACTATAGTGGATCCATAATTGGTTTGTGTAACAGAACACACATGCAATAACCATAGGCTGATCAATGTGTGGTTCATGATAGGAACACACATGCAGTGAACACTAGTGGATCCATATGTGGTTCTCGATAGGAAAACACATGCAATGACTCTAGTGGGTCCATATGTGGTTTGTGAAAAGAACACACATGCAATGACTCTAGTGGATCCATATGTCGTTTGTGGAAAGAACACACATGCAATGACACTGGTTGATCCATATGTGGTTTGTGGAAAGAACACACATGCAATGACTCAGGGGGATCCATGTGTGGTTTGTGGAAAGAACACACATGCAATGACACTGGTGGATCCATATGTGGTTTGTGAAAATAACACACATGCAATGACTCTAGTGGATCCTTATGTGGTTTGTGGAAAAGAACACACATGCAATAACCATTGGTTGATCCATATGTGGTTTGTGGAAAGAACACACATGCAATGAACACTGGTTGATCCATGTGTGGTTTGTGAAAAGAACACACATGCAATGCCATTGGTTGATCCATATGTGGTTTGTGAAAAGAACATACATGCAATGTCATTGGTTAATCCATGTGTGGTTTGTGGAAAGAACACACATGCAATGACTCTAGTGGATCCATATGTGGTTTGTGGAAAAGAACACACATGCAATGACCACTGGTTGATCCATAAGTGGTTTATGGAAAGAACACACATGCAATGACACTGGTGGATCCATATGTGGTTTGTGAAAAGAACACAAATGCAATGACTCTAGTGCTGGTTTTAGTATAAGAACACACATGCAATGACTCTAGTGGGTCCATATGAGGTTTGTGAAAAGAACACACGCGCAATGACTCTAGTGGATCCATAATTGGTTTGTGTAAAAGAACACACATGCAATAACCACTGGATGATCCATGTGTGGTTCATGAAAGGAACACACATGCAGTGAACACTGGTGGATCCATATGTGGTTCTTGACAGGAACACACATGCAATGACTCTAGTGGGTCCATTTGTGGTTTGTGAAAAGAACACGCATGCAATGACTCTGGTGGATCCATATGTGGTTTGTGGAAAAGAACACACATGCAATAACCACTGGATGATCCATGTGTGGTTCATGGAAGGAACACACATGCAGTGAACACTGGTGGATCCATATGTGGTTCTTGACAGGAACACACATGCAATGACTCTAGTGGGTCCATATGTGGTTTGTGAAAAGAACACACATGCAATGACTAGTGGATCCATATGTGGTTTGTGGAAAGAACACACATGCAATGACTCAGGGGGATCCATGTGTGGTTTGTGGAAAGAACACACATGCAATGACCACTGGTCGATCCATGTGTGGTTTGTGGAAAGAACACACATGCAATGACACTGGTGCATCCATATGTGGTTTGTGAAAATAACACACATGCAATGACTCTAGTGTTGGTTTTAGTATAAGAACACATATGCAATGACTCTAGTAGGTCCATATGAGGTTTGTGAAAAGAACACACGTGCAATGACTCTAGTGGATCAATAATTGGTTTGTGTAAAAGAACACACATGCAATAACCACTGGCTGATCCATGTGTGGTTCATGACAGGACAAACATGTAGTGAACACTGGTGGATCCATATGTGGTTCTTGACAGGAACACACATGCAATGACTCTAGTGGGTCCATATGTGGTTTGTGAAAAGAACACACATGCAATGACTCTAGTGGATCCATATGTGGTTTTGGAAAGAACACACATGCAATGACACTGTTTGATCCATATGTGATTTGTGGAAAGAACACACATGCAATGACTCAGGGGGATCCATGTGTGGTTTGTGGAAAGAACACACATGCAACGACACTAGTGGATCCATATGTGGGTTGTGAAAATAACACACATGCAATGACTCTAGTGCTGGTTTGAGTATAAGAACACACATGCAGTGACTCTAGTGGGTCCATATGTGGTTTGTGAAAAGAACACACATGCAATGACTCTAGTGGATGCATATGTGGTTTGTGGAAAAGAACACACATGAAATGACCACCGGTTGATCCATATGTGGTTTGTGGAAAGAACACACATGCAATGACACTGGTTGATCCATGTGTGGTTTGTAGAAAGAACACACATGCAATGCCATTGGTTAATCCATATGCGGTTTGTGAAAATAACACACATGCAATGCCATGGGTTAATCCATGTGTTGTTTGTGGAAAGAACACACTTGCAATGACTCTAGTGGATCCATATGTGGTTTGTGGAAAAGAACACACATGCAAGAACCAGTAATTGATCCATATGTGGTTTGTGGAAAGAACACACATGTAATGACACTGGTTGATCCATGTGTGGTTTGTGGAAAGAACACAAATGCAATGCCATTGGTTGATCCATATGTGGTTTGTGAAAATAACACACATGCAATGACTCTAGTGGATCCATATGCGGTTTGTGGAAAGAATACACATGCAATGACTCTAGTGGGTCCATATGTGGTTCATGTCAGGAACACACATGCAATGCCATTGGTGGATCCATCTGTGGTTTGTGGAAAAAACACACATGCAATGAATCTAGTGGATCCATATGTGGTTTGTGGAAAAGAACACACATGAAATGAACACTGGTGGATCCTTAAGTGGTTTGTGGAAAGAACACACGTGCAATGACACGGGTGGATCCATATATGATTTGTGAAAAGAACACACATGCAATGCCATTGGTTGATCCAAATGTGGCCTGTGAAAAGAACACACATGCAATGCCATTGGTTAATCCATGTGTGGTTTGTGGAAACAACACACATGCAATGACTCTAGTGGATCCATATGTGGTTTGTGGAAAATAACACACATGCAATGACCACTGGTTGATCCATATGTGCTTTGTGGAAAAGAACACACATGCAATGACTCTAGTGCTGGTTTTAGTATAAGAACACACATGCAATGACTCTTGTGGGTCCATATGTGGTTTGTGAAAATAACACACGTCCAATGAGTCTAGTGGATCCATAAGTGGTTTGTGGAAAAGAACAGACATGCAATAACCACTGGCTGATCCATGTGTGGTTCATGATAGGAACACACATGCAGTGAACACTGGCTGATCCATATGCGGTTCTTGACATGAACACACATGCAATGACTCTAGTGGGTCCATATGTGGTTTGTGAAAAGAACACACATGCAATGACTCTAGTGGATCCATATGTGGTTTGTGGAAAGAACACACATGCAATGACTCAGGGGGATCCATGTGTGGTTTGTGGAAAGAACACACATGCAATGACCACTAGTCGATCCATGTGTGGTTTGTGGAAAGAACACACATGCAATGACACTGGTGGGTCCATATGTGGTTTGTGAAAATAACACACATGCAATGACACTAGTGTTGGTTTTAGTATAAGAACACACATGCAATGACTCTAGTGTTGGTTTCAGTATAAGAACACACATGCAATGACTCTTGTGGGTCCATATGTGGTTTGTGAAAATAACACACGTCCAATGAGTCTAGTGGATCCATAAGTGGTTTGTGGAAAAGAACAGACATGCAATAACCACTGGCTGATCCATGTGTGGTTCATGATAGGAACACACATGCAGTGAACACTGGCGGATCCATATGCGGTTCTTGACATGAACACACATGCAATGACTCTAGTGGGTCCATATGTGGTTTGTGAAAAGAACACACATGCAATGACTCTAGTGGATCCATATGTGGTTTGTGGAAAGAACACACATGCAATGACTCAGGGGGATCCATGTGTGGTTTGTGGAAAGAACACACATGCAATGACCACTAGTCGATCCATGTGTGGTTTGTGGAAAGAACACACATGCAATGACACTGGTGGGTCCATATGTGGTTTGTGAAAATAACACACATGCAATGACACTAGTGTTGGTTTTAGTATAAGAACACACATGCAATGACTCTAGTGTTGGTTTCAGTATAAGAACACACATGCAATGACTCTAGTGGGTCCATATGTGGTTTGTGAAAAGAACACACATGCAATGACTCTAGTGGATCCATATGTGGTTTGTGGAAAAGAACACACATACAAAGACCATAGGTTGATCCATATGTGGTTTGTTGAAAGAACACACATGCAATGAACACTGGTTGATCCATGTGTGGATTGTGAAAAGAACACACATGCAATGCCATTGGTTGATCCATATGTGGTTTGTGAAAAGAACACACATGCAATGCCATTGGTTAATCCATGTGTGGTTTGTGGAAAGAACACACATGCAATGACTCTAGTGGATCCATATGTGGTTTGTGGAAAATAACACGCATGCAATGACCAATGGTTGATCCATATGTGGTTTGTGGAAAGAACACACATGCAATGACACTGGTTGATGCATGTGTGGTTTGTGAAAAGAACACACATGCAATACCATTGGTTGATCCATATGTGGTTTGTGAAAAGAACACACATGCAATGACTCTAGTGGATCCATATGTGGTTTGTGGAAAGAACACACATGCAATTACTCTAGTGGGTCCATATGTGGTTCATGTCAGGAACACACATTCAATGCCATTGGTGGATCCATGTGTGGTTTGTGGAAAGAACACACATGCAATGACTCTAGTGGGTCCATATGTGGTTTGTGAAAAGAACACACATGCAATGACTCTAGTGGATCCATATGTGGTTTATGGGAAAGAACACACATGCAATGACCACTTGTGTATCCATATGTGGTTTGTGGAAAGAACACACATGCAATGACACTGGTTGATCCATGTGTGGTTTGTGGAAAGAACACACATGCAATGACTCAGGGGGATCCATGTGTGGTTTGTGGAAAGAACACACATGCAATGACCACTGGTCGATCCATGTGTGGTTGGTGGAAAGAACACACATGCAATGACACTGGTGGATCCATATGTTGTTTGTGAAAATAACACACATGCAATGACTCTAGTGGGTCCATATGTGGTTTGTGGAAAGAATACACATGCAATGACTCTAGTGGGTCCATATGTGGTTCTTGTCAGGAACACACATGCAATGCCATTCGTGGATCCATCTATGGTTTGTGGAAAGAACACACATGCAATGAATCTAGTGGGTCCGTATGTGGTTTGTGAAAAGAACACACATGCAATGAATCTAGTGGATCCATATGTGGTTTGTGGAAAAGAACACACATGCAATGAACACTGGTGGATCCGTAAGTGGTTTGTGGAAAGAACACACATGCAATGACACTGGTGGATCCATATATGATTTGTGAAAAGAACACACATGCAATGCCATTGGTTGATCCATATGTGGTTTGTGAAAAGAACACACATGCAATGCCATTGGTTAATCCATGTATGGTTTGTGGAAAGAACACACATGCAATGACTCTAGTGGATCCATATGTGGTTTGTGGAAAAGAACACACATGCTGACCACTGGTTGATCCATATGTGGTTTGTGGAAAGAACACACATGCAATGACACTGGTTGATCCATGTGTGGTTTGTGAAAAGAACACACATGCAATACCATTGGTTGATCCATATGTGGTTTGTGAAAAGAACACACATGCAATGAATCTAGTGGATCCATATGTGGTTTGTGCACTACAACGTAAACCCCATATGCCAACGCATCTTTTCCAACGGTAGGGAATATAGGTTGCACCATATCCAACTCCCCATCTCCTGAGGCCTTTTCCCCGCCAAAAAAAGAAAGAAAAACGCGCTCCGCATAAGTGCAACAGATAATGCATGGTTTATAACTACCCGCATCCTAATCCAATCTGAGAAAAAAAAAACTTCAATAGATATTGCTCCACGTCTCCACCTCCAGGACGCCTTGCTTCCCAATCTAGGTAACCTGCGCCGCCGCCAACAACAACACTGCCGCAGATCTCCTTCTCTGTGACGCCTCGCCTCCCAGATCAAACGGACGCCTCGTTTCCCCATGCCACCGCCGCCACGTACAGCATGAGCCTACGACACTACTACAGATGAATCCATGTTGACGCTGAAAGGAATCTGATGGTGATGGTAACTTTGCCGTGGCGCTCGCAGTGGAGGGTCTGGTAATCTCATCTATCGGCTATCGAGATCTCTAAAACTTCTCGAAATTTATTTGCTCGCTTGACCTGTTCTTTTTTCTTCAGATCAGGTTTGGTGCTTCCTGTGCTGTCTAGTTTCTTTCTAGTTCTTGTGATGTCGGTCACGTCAACTGCGGCTACTCTCACTGGTAGCTCCTCTAATACCCATTGGCCACGTATCCGGAAAGTGGTCTCTACCTGCCATAAATTATTGTGTGTCTATCTTCCTTTCGATCTATTCAAATTTCTGTTTATGTGTGTTTCAGCGGTGCAAGATTATCACTTCTGTAGTCTTTTTGGCAGCTCGGTCCTCTTCAGATGATGTACGTAGATCTCTGAACTTCTAACAGTGCTCACACAATTTATTTATTTGTTAGAAGCGTGAACATCCAGTCTGTGCATTAGATATGGATCAGCTTCTCTAAATGTTGATACTCGGCTACTAGCTATGACTAATGATCCTATGGTATATATTCAGCCTCGAGAAAGATCAAGGCACCTAAAGCTGCCGCAGCACTGCAGAAACTTGGACGACATTGAGATACCAACACATTCCTACATACGAGTGTTTATGTAAGTGATATTGGCTTCTGCATTTTTGCCCTCTTTTATAACTTAGAATATTCATGTATTTAGGATTATTTGAAAAGACTTGTAGCGCAGAAGGCCCATTTTGCGGACACCAGCAAAGTAAAGATAGCTTGTAAATCAAGTGTCTTAAATACAATACTACGAGTAGAGAAGCCCTGGACATGTGCATGGGCGGCCAAGACTTGTTCTGAATCCTAATCAGGTTTGTGATGAACTATCATCTTCATGCCACTTTCAGATTATAGACCTTACTTCGTTGGAGGATGCATATTTTTTATGTTAGACTCCCGATTAAAAAATAATAATAACAGGTGAAAAAACAAGATGCTAAAATGCTAGAACTTAATGAGAAGACATAAAACTCTAAAGAAGGTAAACTGGAAGAACTTTTATGTCATTCCATACATGTACGGATCTTTTATTTGGCACTGTAGGATTATTCGGTCAAATATTTACACCAAGGTATGCATATGTAGGAAGGTTTAACAAAAGGATTTGAAGTCATTTAAGTAAACATCATCTTACTCTTACTTTTTTTAACTAGCAGGGAGTATTTGATGACCCTTCAATCTAGAACTCCCGCTGGGAAACAAAATAATTAATTATTTCATAGAGTAAAAAAAACACTAATTAATGATATGGACATGCAACCATGAAACATGAGTCTTGCTATAGATAAAGTGTTTCTGAAGAGCTCGAAAAATCTCTGAAGAATATTTCTCTTGCTACACTCATATGTAGTAATCTAGGATATAATAATCAGTATGCTAAGTAGCACATGGAAATGATTTTTTTCTAGTGCGTGTTGATGCTACATTAAGAAATCCAATTAGTTCATTAGACCACTCTAAAAGTTCAAAATTGCTCCTCATGTAGGAGGAAGATATATATCAACCTTTGTATGTTGCTCCACTAAAAATTAGTAACGTATGAACTTTCCCTAATGGTGCGTGATTGATATCTATCTTTTTGTGGTTGCAGATTGCCAAGATTAATGGATGACGCCTGGCTAAGATGTTGATAGAAAGTACGAGGATGTTGCTGCGACTAGATAGTTTTACATTATGTCTTAGAATGTTACTTCCATGTTTAGTTTTTAGACAATAAAATATATTCTTTGGATTGTGTTCTTTGTAATACAACTGAGTTGATTTAATACATTGTGTCTTTCCATTCACTATATAGAAGCTCATATGCACTATCGGCAACGACTGAAGAAGCTTTGTTGGAAATGTGTAAAATGTCACTCATTATTCATGATATCTAACACTCCATATAATCGATCAAATGATATGTCTGGTTAAACCCCATTAATGTAGGGAAACCACCAATGCATGTGATGTGTTGTTAGGCTCAAACTATATACGTTGCAACCTTACAACGCTTATTTGGGTAGGTTACCAAAGCATGTATATGCATTGCTGTAAACCCTTGCAACGCCACCAATGGCAACGCATTCTAGATCCGTTGGTGTAGGCCGTAGCAACGCTTATATAGACATTTGGTAACACATCAATGCGTTGGTGAAAGGGGGTTCCTTTTGTAGTGGTGAAAAGAACACACATGCAATTACTCTAGTGGGTCCATATGTGGTTCATGTCAGGAACACACATGCAATGCCATTGGTGGATCCATGTGTGGTTTGTGGAAAGAACACACATGCAATGACTCTAGTGGGTCCATATGTGGTTTGTGAAAAGAACACACATGCAATGACTCTAGTGGATCCATATGTGGTTTGTGGAAAAGAACACACGTGCAATGAACACTGGTGGATCCGTAAGTGGTTGGTGGAAAGAACACACATGCAATGACACCGGTGGATCCATATATGATTTGTGAAAAGAACACATATGCAATGCCATTGGTTGATCCATATGTGGTTTGTGAAAAGAACACACATGCAATGCCATTGGTTAATCCATGTGTGGTTTGTGGAAAGAACACACATGCAATGACTCTAGTGGATCCATATGTGGTTTGTGGAAAAGAACACACATTTAATGACCACTGGTTGATCCATATGTGGTTTTTGGAAAGAACACACATGCAATGACACTGGTTGATCCATTTGTGGTTTGTGGAAAGAACACACATGCAATGACTCTAGTGTTGGTTTTAGTATAAGAACACACATGCAATGACTCTAGTGGGTCCATATGTGGTTTGTGAAAAGAACACACGTGCAATGACTCTAGTGGATCCATAAGTGGTTTGTGGAAAAGAACACACATGCAATAACCACTGGCTGATCCATGTGTGGTTCATGACAGGAACACACATGCAGTGAACACTGGCGGATCCATATGCGGTTCTTCACACGAACACACATGCAATGACTCTAGTGGGTCCATATGTGGTTTGTGAAAAGAACACACATGCAATGACTCTAGTGGATCCATATGTGGTTTGTGGAAAGAACACACATGCAATGACACTAGTTGATCCATATGTGGTTTGTGGAAAGAAGAGACATGCAATGACTTAGGGGGATCCATGTGTGGTTTGTGGAAAGAACACACATGCAATGACCACTGGTCGATCCATGTGTGGTTTGTGGAAAGAACACATATGCAATGACACTGGTGGATCCATATGTGGTTTGTGAAAATAACACACATGCAATGACTCTAGTGTTGGTTTTAGTATAAGAACACACATGCAATGACTCTAGTGTTGGTTTTAGTATAAGAACACACATGCAATGACTCTAGTGGCTCCATATGTGGTTTGTGAAAAGAACACACATGCAATGACTCTAGTGGATCCATATGTGTTTTGTGGAAAAGAACACACATGCAAAGACCACGGGTTGATCCATATGTGGTTTGTGGAAAGAACACACATGCAATGAACACTGGTTGATCCATGTGTGGATTGTGCAAAGAACACACATGCAATGCCATTGGTTGATCCATATGTGGTTTGTGAAAAGAACACACATGCAATGCCATTGGTTAATCCATGTGTGGTTTGTGGAAAGAACACACATGCAATGACTCTAGTGGATCCATATGTGGTTTGTGGAAAAGAACACGCATGCAATGACCACTGGTTGATCCATATGTGGTTTGTGGAAAGAACACACATGCAATGGCACTGGTTGATCCATGTGTGGTTTGTGAAAAGAACACACATGCAATGCCATTGGTTGATCCATATGTGGTTTGTGAAAAGAACACACATGCAATGACTCTAGTGGATCCATATGTGGTTTCTGGAAAGAACACACATGCAATTACTCTAGTGGGTCCATATGTGGTTCATGTCAGGAACACACATGCAATGCCATTGGTGGATCCATGTGTGGTTTGTGGAAAGAAAACACATGCAATGACTCTAGTGGGTCCATATGTGGTTTGTGAAAAGAACACACATGCAATGACTCTAGTGGATCCATATGTGGTTTGTCGAAAAGAACACACATGCAATGAACACTGATGGATCCGTAAGTGGTTTGTGGAAAGAACACACATGCAATGACACTGGTGGATCCATATATGATTTGTGAAAAGAACACACATGCAATGCCATTGGTTGATCCATATGTGGTTTGTGAAAAGAACACACATGCAATGCCATTGGTTAATACATGTGTGGTTTGTGGAAAGAACACACATGTAATGACTCTAGTGGATCCATATGTGGTTTGTGGAAAAGAACACACATGTAATGACCACTAGTTGATCCATATGTGTTTTGTGGAAAGAACACACATGCAATGACACTGGTTCATCCATGTGTGGTTTGTGGAAAGAACACACGTGCAATGACTCTAGTTCTGGTTTTAGTATAAGAACCCACATGCAATGACTCTGGTGGGTCCATATGTGGTTTGTGAAAAGAACACACGTGCAATGACTCTAGTGGATCCATAAGTGGTTTGTCGAAAAGAACACACATGCAATAACCACTAACATATCCATGTGTGGTTCATGACAGGAACACACATGAAGTGAACACTGGTGGATCCATATGTGGTTCTTGATAGGAACAAACATGCAATGACTCTAGTGGGTCCTGATACATTGCAAATGTATCTATAATTTTTGATGTTCCATGCTTGGTTTTATCCACTTTCTTGTGTTTTGTCCACACTTTGGAGTACTTTTCATATGATTTCTTGGACTAACCTATTAACAAGAGCCACAGTGCCAGCTGCCTGTTTTCTGCTGTTTTTGGTTCCAGGAAAGTCAGAAAATGAATATTCTCGGAATTGGACACCACAAAAGCCAAAGTGCCTATTTTTCCGGAAGTCATCAGATGCCAAAACGAGACGGAGAGGGGCCAGGGGGCCACCACACCACCACAGTCGCTCCAGCTGGCCCGTGCAGGGTGGTGAGCCACAGCACCCCTCGGCCTCCCCTTCCGACTATAAGATGCCCTCGGGACGTAAACCCTAAGAACCTAATCAAAAATCCACAAAAGAGTCTGTAGCCACCGTCATCTCCATCCCTAGATTGGGAGGGATCTGAAGCTCTTCTCGGCACCCTGCCGGAGAGGGGAATTTACCCTAGAGGCCTTCTTCATCACCATGCAAGCCTATGGTGTGAGGCGTGAGTAGTTCATCCTTGGGCTACGGATCCATGTAGTAGCTAGATGGATGGTTCTCCTCCTTTGTGCTTTCATGTCTAGATCTTGTGAGCTCCGTTCATGATCAAGATCATCTATTTGTAATTTTGCATGTTGTGTTTGCGGGGATCTAATGGATATTGAGATGATATTTCAGATTGATTATTGATTCTATCATGTCTTTGTTATTTGTGATCTTGCATGCTTTCTGTTGTTAGTAGCTATCTTGGCCAAGTAGATGCTAGCAATTCCAAGAGTTAGTATTTATGCTCGATAGTGGGTTTATGCCTCTGGTAATCTGGGAAGTGACAGAAATCTCTAAGGTACTAGATGTGTTGTTGCTACTAGGGAGAAAACAACAATCCTTTGTTCATAGAACAATCATATTGTTTACTTTACCATGATTAAATAAGCAATAATCTGTTGCTTGCAACTTAATATTGGAGGGGGTTTGGATGATAACCTGAAGGTGGATTATTAGTCATAGATGCAATTCGATGGCGGTCTATGTATAATGTTGTAATGCCCAATCAAGTCTCAAAGGAGTCAAGATGATTAGTATATGCATGTATTGCTTTCTCGATATTTGTCAATTGCCCCGCTGTAATTTGTTCACCCAGCATGTTATCTATCTAAGGAGATCCACCTCTAGTGAACTATGGATCCCGGTCCTTGTCTTTTACATTCAATCTACAAACTGTTTACTGCTTTGTGTTCACTTTCTGCAAACTTTTACTCCTTTCCATTTGATACGTTTAATCCTTTGATTACCAAAAAACACGGTGAGATTGACAACCTCATCGCAAGTTGGGGACAAAGTTCTGTGGATGTGTTGTGCAGGTCTCCACGTTGCTACTAGCACCGATTGTGCGCCCTGCCAAAGCTCAGCTAGTAACACCTTTGGGGTGTTTCCTTACTCCTACTGGTTCGATTAATCCTTGGTTTCATTAGTGAGGGAAACTTGCTGCTGTGCTCATCATACCTTCCTCTTGGGGTTCCCAACGAGCTCTACATCAACACCGCACCAGCACTTTTCTGGGCGCCATACACAGAGCCATCAGGTCATATGTGGTTTGTGAAAAGAACACACATGCAATGACTCTAGTGGATCCATATGTGGTTTGTGGAAATAACACACATGCAATGACACTAGTTGATCCATATGTGGTTTGTGGAAAGAACACACATCCAATGACTCAGGGGGATCCATGTGTGGTTTGTGGAAAGAACACACATGTAATGACCACTAGTCGATCCATGTGTGGTTTTAGGAAAGAACACACATGCAATGACACTGGTGGATCCATATGTGGTTTGTGAAAATAACACACATGCACTGACTCTAGTATTGGTTTTAGTATATGAACACACATGCAATGACTCTAGTGTTGGTTTTAGTATAAGAACACACATGCAATGACTCTAGTGGGTCCATATGTGGTTTGTGAAAAGAACACACATGCAATGACTCTAGTGGATCCATATGTAGTTTGTGGAAAGAACACACATGCAATGACACTGGTTGATCCATATGTGGTTTGTGGAAAGAACACACATGCAATAACTCAGGGGGATCCATGTGTGGTTTGTGGAAAGAACACACATGCAATGACACTGGTGGATCCATATGTAGTTTGTGAAAATAACACATATGCAATGACTCTAGTGCTGGTTTTAGTATAAGAACACACATGCAATGACTCTAGTGGGTCCATATGTGGTTTGTGAAAAGAACACACATGCAATGACTCTAGTGGATCCATATGTGGTTTGTGGAAAAGAACTCACATGCAATGACCACTGGTTGATCCATATGTGGTTTGTGGAGAGAACACACATCCAATGACACTGGTTGATCCAAGTGTGGTTTGTGGAAAGAACACACATGCAATGCCATTTGTTGATCCATATGTCGTTTGTGAAAAGAACACACATGCAATGCCATTGGTTAATCCATGTGTGGTTTGTGGAAAGAACGCACATGCAATGACTCTAGTGGAGCCATATGTGGTTTGTGGAAAAGAACACACATGCAATGACCACTGGTTGATCCATATGTGGTTTGTGGAAAGAACACACATGCAATGACACTGGTTGATCCATGTGTGTTTTGTGGAAAGAACACACATGCAATGCCATTGGTTGATCCATATGTGGTTTGTGAAAAGAACACACATGCAATGACTCTAGTGGATCCATATGTAGTTTGTGGAAAGAACACACATGCAATGACTCTAGTGGATCCATATGTGGTTAATGTCAGGAACACACATGCAATGCCATTGGTGGATCCATGTGTGGTTTGTGTAAAGAACACGCATGCAATGACTCTAGTGGGTCCATATGTGGTTTGTGAAAATAACACACATGCAATGACTCTAGTGGATCCATATGTGGTTTGTGGATAAGAACACACATGCAATGAACACTGGTGGATCCGTAAGTGGTTTGTGGAAAGAACACACATGCAATGACACTGGTGGATCCATATGTGATTTGTCAAAAGAACACACATGCAATGCCATTGGTTGATCCATATGTGGTTTGTGAAAAGAACACACATCCAATGCCATTGGTTAATCCATGTGCGGTTTGTGGAAAGAACACACATGCAATGACTCTAGTGGAGCCATATGTGGTTTGTGGAAAAGAACACACATGCAATGACCACTGGTTGATCCATATGTGGTTTGTGGAAAGAACACACATGCAATCAGACTGGTTGATCCATGAGTGGTTTGTGGAAAGAACACACATGCAATGCCATTGGTAGATCCATATGTGGTTTGTGAAAAGAACACACATGCAATGACTCTAGTGGATCCATATGTGGTTTGTTGAAAGAACACACATGCAATGACTCTAGTGGGTCCATATGTGGTTCATGTAAGGAATACACATGCAATGCCATTGGTGGATCCATGTGTGGTTTGCGGAAAGAACACCCATGCAATGACTCTAGTGGGTCCATATGTGGTTTGTGAATAGAACACACATGCAATGACTTTAGTGGATCCATATGTTGTTTGTGGAAAAGAACACACATGCAATGAACACTGGTGGATCCGTAAGTAGTTTGTGGAAAGAACACACATGCAATGACACTGGTGGATCCATATGTGATTTGTGAAAAGAACACACATGCAATGCCATTGGTTTATCCATATGTGGTTTGTGAAAAGAACACACATGCAATGCCATTCGTTAATCCATGTGTGGTTTGTGGAAAGAACACAGATGCAATGACTCTAGTGGATCCATATGTGGTTTGTGGAAAAGAACACACATGCCCTGACCACTGGTTGATCCATAAGTGGTTTGTGGAAAGAACACACATGCAATTACTCTAGTGGATCCATATGTGGTTTGTGGAAAAGAACACATATGCAATAACCATTGGTTGATCCATATGTGGTTTGTGGAAAGAACACATATCCAATGACACTGGTTGATCCATGTGTGGTTTGTGGAAAGAACACACATGCAATGCCATTGGTTGATCCATATGTGGTTTGTGAAAACAACACACATGCAATGCCATTGGTTAATCCATTTGTGGTTTGTGGAAAGAACACACATGCAATGATTCTAGTGGATCCATATGTGGTTTGTGGAAAAAAAAAAACATGCAATGACCACTGGTTGATCCATATGTGGTTTGTGGAAAGAACACACATGCAATGATACTGGTTGATCCATGTATGGTTTGTGAAAAGAACACACATGCAATGCCATTGGTTGATCCATATGTGGTTTGTGGAAAGAACACACATGCAATGACTCTAGTGGATCCATATGTGGTTTGTGGAAAGAACACACATGCAATGACTCTAGTGGGTCCATGTGTGGTTTGTGTAAAAGAACACACATGCAATGAACACTGGTGGCTCCGTAAGTGGTTTGTAGAAAGAACACACATGCAATGACACTGGTGGATCCATATGTGATTTGTGAAATGAACACACGTGCAATGCCATTGGTCGATCCATATGTGGTTTGTGAAAAGAACACACATGCAATGCCATTAGTTAATCCATGTGTGGATTGTGGAAAGAACACACATGCAATGACTCTAGTGGATCCATATGTGGTTTGTGGAAAAGAACACACATGCAATGACCACTGGTTGATCCATAAGTGGTTTGTGGAAAGATCACACATGCAATGACACTGGTGGATCCATATGTGGTTTGTGACAAGAACACACATGCAATGACTCTAGTGCTGGTTTTAGTATAAGAACACACATGCAATGACTCTAGTGGGCCATATATGGTTTGTGAAAAGAACACATGTGCAATGACTCTAGTGGATCCATAAGTGGTTTGTGGAAAAGAATACACATGCAATAACCACTGGCTAATCCATCTGTGGTTCATGATAGGAACAGACATGCAGTGAACACTGGTGGATCCATATGTGGTTCTTGACAGGAACACAGACTCTAGTTGGTCCATATGTGGTTTGTGAGAAGAGCACACATGCAATGACTCTAGTGGATCCATATGTGGTTTGTGGAAAGAACACACATGTGATGACTCAGGGGGATCCATGTGTAGTTTGTGGAAAGAACACACATACAATGACACTGGTTGATCCATATGTGGTTTGTGAAAATAACACACATGCAATGACTCTAGTGCTGGTTTTAGTATAAGAACACACATGCAATGCCATTGGTTAATCCATGTGCGGTTTGCGGAAAGAACACACATGCAATGACTCTAGTGGATCCATATGTGGTTTGTCGAAAAGAACACACATGCAATGACCACTGGTTGATCCATATGTGGTTTGTGGAAAGAACACACATACAATGACACTGGTTGATCCATGTGTGGTTTGTGGAAAGAACACACATGCTATGCCATTGGTTGATCCATATATGGTTTGTGAAAAGAACACACATGCAATAACTCTAGTGGATCCATATGTGATTTGTGGAAAGAACACACATGCAATGTCTCTAGTGGGTCCATATGTGGTTCATGTGAGGAACACACATGCAATGCCATTGGTGGATCCATGTGTGGTTTGTGGAAAAGAACACAGATGCAATGACTCTAGTGTATCCATATGTGGTTTGTGGAAAAGAACACACATGCAATGAACACTGGTGGATCCGTAAGTGGTTTGTGGAAAGAACAGACATGCAATGACAGTGGTGGATCCATATGTGATTTGTGAAAAGAACACACATGCAATGCCATTGGTTAATCCATGTGTGGTTTGTGGAAAGAACACACATGCATTGACTCTAGTGGATCCATATGTGGTTTGTGGAAAAGAACACACATGCATTGACCACTGGTTGATCCATAAGTGGTTTGTGGAAACAACACACATGCAATGACACTCGTGGATCCATATGTGGTTTGTGAAAAGAACACACATGCAATGACTCTAGTGCTGGTTTTAGTATAAGAACACAAATGCAATGACTCTAGTGGGTCCATATGTGGTTTGTGAAAAGAACACACATGCAATGAATCTAGTGGATCCATATGTGGTTTGTGGAAAAGAACACACATGCAATGACCACTAGTTGATCCATATGTGGTTTGTGGAAAGAACACACATGCAATGACACTAGTTGATCCATGTGTGGTTTATGGTAAGAACACAGATGCAATGACTCTAGTGAATCCATATGTGGTTTATGGAAAGAACACACATGCAATGACACTGGTTGATCTATATGTGGTTTGTGGAAAGAACACACATGCGATAACTCAGGGGGATCCATGTGTGGTTTGTGGAAAGAACACACATGCAATGACACTGGTGGATCCATATGTGGTTTGTGAAAATAACACACATGCAATGACTCTAGTGCTGGTTTTAGTATAAGAACACACATGCAATGACTCTAGTGGGTCCATATGTGGTTTGTGGAAAGAACACACATGCAATGACTCTAGTGGATACATATGTGGTTTGTGGAAAAAAAACACATGCAATGACACTGGTTGATCCATATGTGGTTTGTGGAAAGAACACACATGTGATGACTCAGGGGGATCCATGTGTAGTTTGTGGAAAGAACACACATGCAATGACACTGGTTGATCCATATGTGGTTTGTGAAAATAACACACATGCAATGACTCTAGTGCTGGTTTTAGTATAAGAACGCACATGCAATGCCATTGGTTAATCCATGTGCGGTTTGCGGAAAGAACACACATGCAATGACTCTAGTGGATCCATATGTGGTTTGTCGAAAAGAACACACATGCAATGACCACTGGTTGATCCATATGTGGTTTGTGGAAAGAACACACATGCAATGACACTGGTTGATCCATGTGTGGTTTGTGGAAAGAACACACATGCTATGCCATTGGTTGCTCCATATATGGTTTGTGAAAAGAACACACATGCAATAACTCTAGTGGATCCATATGTGATTTGTGGAAAGAACACACATGCAATGTCTCTAGTGGGTCCATATGTGGTTCATGTTAGGAACACACATGCAATGCCATTGGTGGATCCATGTGTGGTTTGTGGAAAAGAACACATATGCAATGACTCTAGTGTATCCATATGTGGTTTGTGGAAAAGAACACACATGCAATGAACACTGGTGGATCCGTAAGTGGTTTGTGGAAAGAACAGACATGCAATGACAGTGGTGGATCCATATGTGATTTGTGAAAAGAACACACATGCAATGCCATTGGTTAATCCGTGTGTGGTTTGTGGAAAGAACACACATGCATTGACTCTAGTGGATCCATATGTGGTTTGTGGAAAAGAACACACATGCATTGACCACTGGTTGATCCATAAGTGGTTTGTGGAAACAACACACATGCAATGACACTCGTGGATCCATATGTGGTTTGTGAAAAGAACACACATGCAATGACTCTAGTGCTGGTTTTAGTATAAGAACACAAATGCAATGACTCTAGTGGGTCCATATGTGGTTTGTGAAAAGAACACACATGCAATGAATCTAGTGGATCCATATGTGGTTTGTGGAAAAGAACACACATGCAATGACCACTAGTTGATCCATATGTGGTTTGTGGAAAGAACACACATGCAATGACACTAGTTGATCCATGTGTGGTTTATGGTAAGAACACAGATGCAATGACTCTAGTGAATCCATATGTGGTTTATGGAAAGAACACACATGCAATGACACTGGTTGATCTATATGTGGTTTGTGGAAAGAACACACATGCGATAACTCAGGGGGATCCATGTGTGGTTTGTGGAAAGAACACACATGCAATGACACTGGTGGATCCATATGTGGTTTGTGAAAATAACACACATGCAATGACTCTAGTGCTGGTTTTAGTATAAGAACACACATGCAATGACTCTAGTGGGTCCATATGTGGTTTGTGGAAAGAACACACATGCAATGACTCTAGTGGATACATATGTGGTTTGTGGAAAAAAAACACATGCAATGACCACTGGTTGATCCATATGTGGTTTGCGGAAAGAACACACATGCAATGACACTGGTTGATCCATGTGTGGTTTGTGGAAAGAACACACATGCAATGCCATTGGTTGATCCATATGTGGTTTGTGAAAAGAACATACATGCAATGACTCTAGTGGATCCATATGTGGTTTGTGGAAAGAACACACATGCAATGACTCTAGTGGGTCCATATGTGGTTCATGTCAGGAACACACATGCAATGCCATTGGTGGATCCATGTATGGTTTGTGGAAATAACACACATGCAATGACTCTAGTGGGTCCATATGTGGTTTGTGAAAAGAACACACATGCAATGACTCTAGTGGATCCATATGTGGTTTGTGGAAAAGAACACACATGCAATGAACACTGGTGGATCCGTAAGTGGTTTGTGGAAAGAACACACATGCAATGACACTGGTGGATCCATATGTGATTTGTGAAAAGAACACACATGCAATGCCATTGGTTGATCCATATGTCGTTTGTGAAAAGAACACACATGTAATGCCATTGGTGATTCCATGTGTGGTTTGTGGAAAGAACATACGTGCAATGACTCTAGTGGATCCATATGTGGTTTGTAGAAAAGAACACACATGCAATGAACACTGGTTGATCCATATGTGGTTTGTGGAAAGAACACACATGCAATGACACTGGTTGATCCATGTGTGGTGTAGCGTCCCCAACCTTTAATAAGATTGAGTCCCCTGTGTTTACAATGCTAGTCCCTGGATCAATAGCTAGCATCCACAGTTTAGATGTAATATCAAGAAACTAAGGTCATAATACAAGTTTATAACCAGGAATAAAATAATTTTATTACATCAAACTTAGCTCATTGGCTAATTACATTACATTGCAGCGGAATAACTATAGTCATGGGTCCTTCATCTTCAAAGTGCCACAGGCAGATGTTGGTTGTAGGCTTTGTAATCCTAATCAATCAATCTTCACTAAAATCAATCAAACCTGCAACATTACAAGTTACAGCCATAGAGGGTCAATACATTTGAATTGTATTGGCAAGTGATACTTTGGTAGTATAGTGGAGTCTATCATCTATATGCATTTTGGCTAAGTGGAGTTGAGGCTTGCATTGCTCAAAATAGATTTTTGCCTATCATTTTGAAAACATTAAGTTTTTGTTTGGCAAAAACTTTCCAAGACATCTACTAATCAAAGACTGGAGATCCACTCAGGGCATCTACCAATCAAAGATTGAAGATTTGCTTGGCAAAAACAATTTTCCTCAATCAATGATTTCAAGATCCTTGTACCAAGCCATCTCTCCATCAAAGATTGAAGAATTTCACACAACCCTTGTTCACCCACAAGTTTTAATTTAGAAATTGGAGTGATGAGATTCTTGATTGCTTCCATGTCTTGATGCTCAAATTGTCCTTTACCAGGGACATGGCTAAGTACTTAGGTTTTACACTCTGCAGAGGTGGTGCACTTTCCCCACAAGACTTGATTTTCCAAGACAAAATCTTTCAGAAGCTTTCCCTTAGACCAACATGGACGCGCTCCAACCTATCAATCACTACCACCCACTGTCCATGTGGCTAAGTTCTTGCAACCTATATGATCATGGCAGAGCCCATATTGCCAAGTGGTTGCACTTGAAGCTTCTCAACATTTGACATCTCGAATCTCTTTGTTTCCTGGGTGGCCATCCACAAGTGAGATACACCAAGGTAAACCATAGACATGGACCTCGTGAACCACTCAACCAAAAACCACCAAGCAAGTCCCATTCCACCCAGGAGATTCATTAACTTAGTTGTTTTGTTAAATAAAACACAAGTCCTTAGACTTAGAAATTTTCATAGCATGAATATATATCCCACCCAGGTTTTCTATTAGCTAGGCTAAGCTTGATAGTAATAGGATTATTAACTTAGGAAAATCCTTCTAAGGATTCATTCTACTAGTTTTCCTATATCAAGGTCTATACTTAGCAAAATAAAAACCATGCAAGTTTTACTTGGCAAAACACTAATGCATATTGAAAATAATGGGATAGATAGTATGAAGTATCACTTGCCTTTTTGGTAGAGGGTATAAGTTCACTCCTTGTCCTTGCAACAATCACACTCTTCAAGTCACTACAATTCAATCAAGCAAGGTACAACTCAATCTACCAATCAAGCAAACACAAAATCAACTAACACTCCAAACCAATATTCTCTCAAACAAAATTACACACTCAAGACAATGGAATCTAAGTCATGCATAAGCATGCAAAGGTTGGTTCTGTTGTAAGGATGGTCTTCACTAGGCTTCTAACTTTGTAAGTTCCAATTTGGTCATTTACCAAAATGGCAAAGTCATTTGCAAAGAGGGTCTCCATTAGATTCCTAAACTTTGTAAGATCCAAAATGGTCATTTACCAAAGTGGCAAAGTTAAAGTAATGCATGCAAGCATGCCAAGCCTTGTTTTGTTTGAGAAAAAGGGGTTCCTAATGGGTCATAGACATTTGGGCAAACCTATTGGTCATTTTGTGAAGTGGCTAAGTCATTTGCAAAAGGTTTCACTATAAAACCATTTGCAAAACAAAGTGTCATTCTATGTGGTGTAGAAACATTTTTACTAAGGCTTTAGCCTATAGGGTTCACCAAATGAGTTGCTATTGCAAAACTTGGTGTTTGGGTCGATGGTTTGGTTCAAAACATTTTCTCAAAGTTTTCTTTACAAAACATTTTGTAAACAAAACAATAGTTTTGTTTGGCTAGAAATGGACTAAACTAATTAATCCATTCTAAACCTTTCCAAATTCATTTTCCAAAACAGGGGTTGGTTCCTAGGGTCAGTAAGGTCACAACAAACTAATTGGCAAAGGTTTTAACCTTAAAATCATTTTTAAATGATTTTTCTAATGTTAGCAAGCACACAAAAGAATCTGCAAAGTTAAACAAGCTAACAGATACTATTTGCTAAACTAAGGGCAGGGTTGGCTAGGGCTTGTCTTGCTGATTCCAACGACATCAAATTTGTAAAATTTGGACGTGTGGATCCAAAGATACAGGGGTTTGAAGTTAGCAAGAAATTCTGTTTTCAAATCTGTTTTTAAACAGATCAACAGACACGTGTCCTAACCCTATTCGCTGATACCGATTCGGTTGGATCAAGCGTCGGGAGGCGTTGGATCTAACTCAAATCGTGCGGTCCAGAGGACATACCTCTTCGGTGTTAAGTGAACTAATCGTGAGCGCCAGATCTAGATCGAACGGTCCTGATCTAATCAACCACAAAGTGGCGGCGCTGCGGTGGCTAGCGGCGGCGGAGCGGTCGGTCGACAACGGAGGCGACGCTACAGGGGGTGAGGAAGAAAGAGGAGTAGCTCACCGGGCTCAGGGGGTCACGGTGATGCTCGGGGAGGTGTTGGTCGGGCGAGGGGCGCTCGGGGTCAGCTGCGATTGCTCGCCGGAGTTCGTGGTGGCGTCGGGTGCTTCTGCTTGTCAACGGGGATGGGGCTGCTATCCACCAGAGGGCAAGAAACCGATGCGGTTAGATGCGCAAGGACACAGCGAATGTGTGTGCGTGAATGAGAAGGCGCGGGGCGACATACTACATGGCTTCACGGAGATGAAGCAGATGGTGGCGACGGTGGTCGTCGTCGTTGGCGTCGCTTAGGACCGCGCTAAGGCAAAGGAGAGGCACGGTTAGGTGCGCACGAGGGTCGCGAGTAAGGGAGCATCAAAAAGGGGGCGAGGGGAAGTCTGTGCTCACCGTGGAAGTTTGCCGGAGTCGAGGCCGACGGTGGCGCTGCTCAGACGTGGTCGTAGTCGAGGTTGTAGGTCACCCGCGGTTGAACGGAAGGCACGGTCAAAAACTCCAGGGTCTGGGGAGTGTGTGTGCTTGGTCGGTGAGGCAAGGGGCGGTCTGGTTTCGTCGGAATCGTCACCGGAACATCGTCGGAGCAGAGGGTGCTCGGGGAGAAATTGGAGGCGGTCTGGGGCGTGCGAGCGCGAGGTGTCAGAGGGAAATTATAGAGGAGACACGGGCGTTTCCATCTGCGTGATCAAGGCGAGGTAAAGGCTCGGCGTTATGAAGAATTGAATCCGTGGTTTGAAGGCAGCAACGGCAGCGAGGGGGAAGGCGTGGTCAGCGCGCGGGGAAGAAGAAGGAGGTGGCGGTGGGGTCCTCTGTTCAGTGGGAAAGGAAGAGGGAACGGGGTCCACGGGTCAGCCTTTGCGTGGGTAGGTTTCTGAGTGAGGAAAAACGGTTCGGGGAAGGAGTAAGAGGAGGTGGGGTCGTCTCGTCAGCGAGTGAGTGAGAGGGAGAAGTGGGTCCGGGCTGTCACTCTTTGTGTGGGTTAACCATTTGGTGCCAAAAGTTTTTCTGCGCGAGAGGGAACTGGGCTGGTTACTGGGCCTTAGTGGTTTCTTTGAACAATTGTCCTTTTCCTATTTTTTTTCCATGCTTTCTTTTCCTTTTCTATTTCTATTATCTGTTTTGAAATTCAATCAATTATTCAAACAATTCAAATCACTCAAACAATTCAAACAAACACTCAACTTTGTATTTTGAATTTGGTTCTGTTTATCAACATAATCCAAATCTCAAAATGAAATAATATTTTTATTTATTTTAGGATCCCTTTATTATTTAAATAAAGTGGATCTTTAGTTATTTAATAGTGTTTGATTTATTTAATAAAATTTCCATTTGAAATCCAATTATTTTCAAAACCAAACGGAAGGTTTTATTTGAAAAATAAAAGAATACTTGGAAACTTATTTAAATAAATAAATAAGTTTTGGTGTTTAATTAAAGTGGGAAAGCCTTTACTTAAATAAAATTGGATATTTAAATCCTTATTATTTTATTTAAATAATCCTTTACTCATTTTAATCAAAGCAAAACCTTTTAATAAAAGATTTCAAAGTAGTAATAAAATACTTGGTGTTCATTTAAAATGGGAAAAGCCTTTACTTAAATAAAATTGGATATTTAAATCCTTATTATTTTATTTAAATAAACTTTACTCATTTTATCAAAACAAAATATTTTATTACAAAAGTTTGGCCAAAATTAATTTGGCTCACCTTTTCATTTGAAAACAAAGTCTTTTATTAAAAGATCCAAATAGTATTTCCAAAACAATTTATTTTTCCTTTATTAAATGTTTATCTTTTTAATCCCTTTAGGATTATAATTGTTCACCAATTGGTATGGCTTTTGGTAAGAGCTTTATTGGCTTTGGAAATTCAATTTCCTTTTTCTCATTATGTTCACAAGATTTTGTCTATGGTTCCAAACTAAGTGAAACCAATCTCTAAGGTCTTTCTTGATCCTTTGTGGAAATTTTGTTGATCAAATTTGGTATGGATCAAATCCATAGATTTGGAGATACTTTGGAAAATGATTTCCTTCCATTAGGGTTTAGGATTTGGATTTATTTTCCTAGTGTTCAGATTTCCAGATACATTCATTGAGGAATGCATTTCCTTTGATTTGGATTTTTTGGTTGAATTCAAACTTTTACCAAAGTTTGTTCAAGATGGGATTTTAAGTCTCCTTTTAGAAACAAAAGTTTCTTTTCACCCTGATTTTCAACAAAAATTTATTTTGTTTATTTTATTTTTCACATTACAAGATTTGGAAAATCTTGGGATGTGACAATTCACACTTAAAAGAAATCTCGTCCCGAGATTTGGGGAGGCTAGGGTTACAAGCAGGTTCAAAACAACTAGGGTACTACCACCTTTAAATTTTTTTTTCCAACTAAACTATATCTTGGCTTGCTTGGAATTTTAAAAAAAAACTTCTTCTTGGAAAACTTCTGCTTAGTGTCCTTTGTTTCCATGCTTGACTCATGGGCCAAGGTTGAGATCCTTCATAGGCTTATTTATCTTGTTCTTCATCTTTTCTGGACAATTGCTTACATAGTGTCCTGGTTCCTTGCAATTGAAGAAGTGGATATCTTGGAGTTCTTTACGTTGCTCTTGTGGACAAGTTGCTACGTAGTGGCCTGGTTCCTTGCAGTTGTTGCACACTACTTGGCCGATCTCTTTATTCTTCGGGTTCTCTGGGCATCCACTGGGTAGTGTCCCATTTCCTTACATTCTGACATTGCACAAGGCTCATGTCTTGCTTTGGTTTCTTGGGCTTCTTTGATCCTTTGAATTGGGTTGTCTTGTTTGGAGGTATGAGTGGTCCTTTTCCTTTGTCATCAACATTCTTGGCATACTTGGATCCTTCTTGTTTCCTTTGTTCTACAATGGCATAGATGGGGCATTGAGTAGGTACATGGTCGTTTCCTTCACAAAGGTAACAAGTAACTTGAGATGTGGGGCATTGGCCAACTGGATGTTCCTCTTCACAATTGGGGCATTGATCTTCATGCTCCTTGGAGGTGTGATCCTTGTCTCCATAAATAATGCAAGCTGGGGCTCCATCTAGAATAATATTCTTGTCATCCTTATTGTCATACACTCTTTTGGGATAGTTTTCTTCCATGCTGATCATTTGGTTAGTCACCTTAAGCATCAGTTGGGATTGTTCTTCCAAAAACTTTTGCAAGGTAGGGTCTTTATCACTATTGTTGGCTATGAACTGAGTTGTTAGTTGGTTCAACTGGTGTTGGGTTGCTAGGAGTTCTCTCATGTTGACCTCTTGGTTGTTGTTGATGTCATCATCCTTGATGCTGGAGTCTCTTGGAGAAGTCATCTGTTTGGGTTGGAGAGGGAATTTAGAATAGGCAAAAGATTTTCTAAGGAATCAATTCTATTCACACACATCACAATACATTCAAGCAATGTGCAAGCAATCACAAACAAACACTCCACTCAAGCAACAAGTTTCAAGAGTTGGTGGGTTTGACTTAACTAAAATATGGTGGTCCATCTATATGGTTTACTTGTGATCTTTCCATCCTTCTTGGTTGATTCTTCTTGATTGAGATCTTTGTATCCTTGGAGAATTCTTGTGTCTTGGTCACAAAACTTCAAAGATGATGATGGCTTCTTCTAAGTTGTTTTTCCTTAGTCTTCAAGTCTTGAGTAACATTTCTTGTCTTACTTGTAGTCTTTAGTGTTAGCCAAGTTGGAAGTCTTGGTGAACATGCTGAAGATGTTGAAGTCACTTGAAGAAGTTGAAGTCATTAGAGTTGATGAAGTTGAAGAAGTCCTTTGCACATGATGAAGTCTTTGGCCATGGGGTAGGTTTTTCCATTAAGTTTGAAGTAGAAGAGAAGTAGAGTTGAAACACAAATGGTTGAGGAAAGAGTTTACAAGATTTTTGTAAATAAGTTTTGGAACAAAATGCAACTCCTATTTTTCTAAGGGTTTTTGTCCAATCCTAGGGTTACAAATCCTACAGGCAACACAATGCTCTGATACCATCTGTAGCGTCCCCAACCTTTAATAAGATTGAGTCCCCTGTGTTTACAATGCTAGTCCCTGGATCAATAGCTAGCATCCACAGTTTAGATGTAATATCAAGAAACTAAGGTCATAATACAACTTTATAACCAGGAATAAAATAATTTTATTACATCAAACTTAGCTCATTGGCTAATTACATTACATTGCAGCGGAATAACTATAGTCATGGGTCCTTCATCTTCAAAGTGCCACAGGCAGATGTTGGTTGTAGGCTTTGTAATCCTAATCAATCAATCTTCACTAAAATCAATCAAACCTGCAACATTACAAGTTACAGCCACAGAGGGTCAATACATTTGAATTGTATTGGCAAGTGATACTTTGGTAGTATAGTGGAGTCTATCATCTATATGCATTTTGGCTAAGTGGAGTTGAGGCTTGCATTGCTCAAAATAGATTTTTCCCTATCATTTTGAAAACATTAAGTTTTTGTTTGGCAAAAACTTTCCAAGACATCTACTAATCAAAGACTGGAGATCCACTCAGGGCATCTACCAATCAAAGACTGAAGATTTTCTTGGCAAAAACAATTTTCCTCAATCAATGATTTCAAGATCCTTGTACCAAGCCATCTCTCCATCAAAGATTGAAGAATTTCACACAACCCTTGTTCACCCACAAGTTTTAATTTAGAAATTGGAGTATTGAGATTCTTGATTGCTTCCATGTCTTGATGCTCAAATTGTCCTTTACCAGGGACATGGCTAAGTACTTAGGTTTTACACTCTGCAGAGGTGGTGCACTTTCCCACAAGACTTGGTTTCCCAAGACAAAATCTTTCAGAAGCTTTCCCTTAGACCAACATGGACGCGCTCCAACCTATCAATCACTACCACCCACTGTCCATGTGGCTAAGTTCTTGCAACCTATATGATCATGGCAGAGCCCATATTGCCAAGTGGTTGCACTTGAAGCTTCTCAACATTTGACATCTCGAATCTCTTTGTTTCCTGGGTGGCCATCCACAAGTGAGATACACCAAGGTAAACCATAGACATGGGCCTCATGAACCACTCAACCAAAAACCACCAAGCAAGTCCCATTCCACCTAGGAGATTCATTAACTTAGTTGTTTTGTTAAATAAAACACAAGTCCTTAGACTTAGAAATTTTCATAGCATGAATATATATCCCACCCAGGTTTTCTATTAGCTAGGCTAAGCTTGATAGTAATAGGATTATTAACTTAGGAAAATCCTTCTAAGGATTCATTCTACTAGTTTTCCTATATCAAGGTCTATACTTAGCAAAATAAAAACCATGCAAGTTTTACTTGGCAAAACACTAATGCATATTGAAAATAATGGGATAGATAGTATGAAGTATCACTTGCCTTTTTGGTAGAGGGTATAAGTTCACTCCTTGTCCTTGCAACAATCACACTCTTCAAGTCACTACAATTCAATCAAGCAAGGTACAACTCAATCTACCAATCAAGCAAACACAAAATCAACTAACACTCCAAACCAATATTCTCTGAAACAAAATTACACACTCAAGACAATGGAATCTAAGTCATGCATAAGCATGCAAAGGTTGGTTCTGTTGTAAGGATGGTCTTCACTAGGCTTCTAACTTTGTAAGTTCCAATTTGGTCATTTACCAAAATGGCAAAGTCATTTGCAAAGAGGGTCTCCATTAGATTCCTAAACTTTGTAAGATCCAAAATGGTCATTTACCAAAGTGGCAAAGTTAAAGTAATGCATGCAAGCATGCCAAGCCTTGTTTTGTTTGAGAAAAAGGGGTTCCTAATGGGTCATAGACATTTGGGCACACCTATTGGTCATTTTGTGAAGTGGCTAAGTCATTTGCAAAAGGTTTCACTATAAAACCATTTGCAAAACAAAGTGTCATTCTATGTGGTGTAGAAACATTTTTACTAAGGCTTTAGCCTATAGGGTTCACCAAATGAGTTGCTATTGCAAAACTTGGTGTTTGGGTCAGTAGGTTTGGTTCAAAACATTTTCTCAAAGTTTTCTTTACAAAAACATTTTTGTCAACAAAACAATAGTTTTGTTTGGCTAGAAATGGACTAAACTAATTAATCCATTCTAAACCTTTCCAAATTCATTTTCCAAAACAGGAGTTGGTTCCTAGGGTCAGTAAGGTCACAACAAACTAATTGGCAAAGGTTTTAACCTTAAAATCATTTTTAAATGATTTTTCTAATGTTAGCAAGCACACAAAAGAATCTACAAAGTTAAACAAGCTAACAGATACTATTTGCTAAACTAAGGGCAGGGTTGGCTAGGGCTTGTCTTGCTGATTCCAACGACATCAAATTTGTAAAATTTGGACGTGTGGATCCAAAGATACAGGGGTTTGAAGTTAGCAAGAAATTACGCTTTCAAATCTGTTTTAAAGCAGATCACGCAGTGCTAACCCTATTCACGATACCGATTCGGTTGGATCAAGCGTCGAGGCGTTGGATCTAACTCAAATCGCGGTCCAGAGGACATACCTCTTCGGTGTTAAGTGAACTAATCGTGGCGCCAGATCTAGATCGAACGGTCTGATCTAATCAACCACAAAGTGGCGGCTGCGGTGGCTAGCGGCGGCGAGCTGATCGGTCGACAACGGAGGCACGCCACAGGTGAGGAAAAAGAGGAGTAGCTCACCGGGCTCGGGTCACGGTGATGCTCGGGAGGTGTTGAGTCGAGGGCGCCGGTCACCTGCGATTGCTCGCCGGAGTTCGTGGTGGCGTCGGATTGCTTGTCAACGGGATGGGGCTGCTATCCACCGAGGGCAAGAAACCAATGCGTTAGATGCGCAAGGACACAGAATGTGTGCGTGAATGAGAAGCGCGGGCGGTCGATACTACCCGGCTTCGCCGGAGATGAAGCAGATGGTGGTGACGGTGGTCGCTGCCGCGTCGCTTAGGACCGCGCTAAGGCAAAGGAGAGGCACGGTTAGGTGCGCGAGGTCACGAGTAAGGAGCATCAAAAAGGGCGAGGGAAGTCATGCTCACCGTGGAAGTTTGCCGGAGAGGCCGACGGTGGCGCTGCTCGACGTGGTCGTAGTCGAGATTATAGGTCACCCGGTTGAGCGTGAAGGCACGGCCAAAACTCTGTGGTCTGGGAGTGTGCTTGGTCGGTGAGGCAAGGCGGTCTGGTTTCGTCGGAATCGTCACCGGAACATCGTCGGAGCAGAGGGTGCTCGGGGAGAAATTGGAGGCGGTCTGGGGCGTGCGAGCGCGAGGTGTCAGAGGGAAATTATAGAGGAGACACGGGCGTTTCCATCTGCATGATCAAGGCAAGGTAAAGGCTCGGCGTTATGAAGAATTGAATCCGTGGTTTGAAGGCATCAACGACAGCGAGGGGGAAGGCGTGGTCAGCGCGCGGGGAAGAAGAAGGAGGTGGTGGGGTCCTGCTCGATTGGGAAAGGAAGAGGGAACGGGGTCCACGGGTCAGCCTTTGCGTGGGTAGGTTTCTGAGTGAGGAAAAACGGTTCGGGGAAGGAGTAAGAGGAGGTGGGGTCGTCTCGTCAGCGAGTGAGTGAGAGGGAGAAGTGGGTCCGGGCTGTCACTCTTTGTGTGGGTTAACCATTTGGTGCCAAAAGTTTTTCTGCGCGAGAGGGAACTGGGCTGGTTACTGGGCCTTAGTGGTTTCTTTTAATTTGGTATCCTTTTCCTATTTTTTTTTTTTTTCTTTTTCCTTTACTATTTCTATTATCTGTTTTGAAATTCAATCAATTATTCAAACAATTCAAATCACTCAAACAATTCAAACAAACACTCAACTTTGTATTTTGAATTTGGTTCTGTTTATCAACATAATCCAAATCTCAAAATGAAATAATATTTTTATTTATTTTAGGATCCCTTTATTATTTAAATAAAGTGGATCTTTAGTTATTTAATAGTGTTTGATTTATTTAATAAAATTTCCATTTGAAATCCAATTATTTTCAAAACCAAACCAGAAGGTTTTATTTGAAAAATAAAAGAATACTTGGAAACTTATTTAAATAAATAAATAAGTTTTGGTGTTTAATTAAAGTGGGAAAGCCTTTACTTAAATAAAATTGGATATTTAAATCCTTATTATTTTATTTAAATAATCCTTTACTCATTTTAATCAAAGCAAAACCTTTTAATAAAAGATTTCAAAGTAGTAATAAAATACTTGGTGTTCATTTAAAATGGGAAAAGCCTTTACTTAAATAAAATTGGATATTTAAATCCTTATTATTTTATTTAAATAAACTTTTACTCATTTTATCAAAACAAAATATTTTATTACAAAAGATTGGCCAAAATTAATTTGGCTCACCTTTTCATTTGAAAACAAAGTCTTTTATTAAAAGATCCAAATAGTATTTCCAAAACAATTTATTTTTCCTTTATTAAATGTTTATCTTTTTAATCCCTTTAGGATTATAATTGTTCACCAATTGGTATGGCTTTTGGTAAGAGCTTTATTGGCTTTGGAAATTCAATTTCCTTTATCTCATTATGTTCACAAGATTTTGTCTATGGTTCCAAACTAAGTGAAACCAATCTCTAAGGTCTTTCTTGATCCTTTGTGGAAATTTTGTTGATCAAATTTGGTATGGATCAAATCCATAGATTTGGAGATACTTTGGAAAATGATTTCCTTCCATTAGGGTTTAGGATTTGGATTTATTTTCCTAGTGTTCAGATTTCCAGATACATTCATTGAGGAATGCATTTCCTTTGATTTGGATTTTTTTGTTGAATTCAAACTTTTACCAAAGTTTGTTCAAGATGGGATTTTAAGTCTCCTTTTAGAAACAAAAGTTTCTTTTCACCCTGATTTTCAACAAAAATTTATTTTGTTTATTTTATTTTTCACATTACAAGATTTGGAAAATCTTGGGATGTGACATGTGGTTTGTGGAAAGAACACACATGCAATGACTCTAGTGCTGGTTTTAGTATAAGAACGCACATGCAATGACCCTAGTGGGTCCATATGTGGTTTGTGAAAAGAACACACATGCAATGACTCTAGTGGATCCATAAGTGGTTTGTGGAAAAGAACACACATGCAATAACCACTGGCTGATCCATGTGTTGTTCATGATGGGAACACACATGTAGTGAACACTGGTGGATCCATATGTGGTTCTTGACAGGAACACACATGCAATGACTATAGTGGGTCCATATGTGGTTTGTGAAAAGAACACACATTCAATGACTCTAGTGGATCCATATGTGGTTTGGCAAAAGAACACACATGCAATGACACTGCTTGATCCATATGTGGTTTCTGGAAAGAACACACATGCAACGACTGAGGGGGATCCATGTGTGGTATGTGGAAAGAACACACATGCAATGACCACTGGTCGATCCATGTGTGGTTTGTGGAATGAACACACATGCAATGACACTGGTGGATCCATATGTGGTTTGTGAAAATAACACACATGCAATGAATCTAGTGCTGGTTTTAGTATAAGAACACACATGCAAAGACTCTAATGGGTCCATATGTGGTTTGTGAAAAGAACACAAATGCAATGACTCTAGTGGATCCATATGTGGTTTGTGGAAAAGAACAAACATGAAATGACCACTGGTGTATCCATATGTGGTTTGTGGAAAGAACACACATGTAATGACACTGGTTGATCCATGTGTGGTTTGTGGAAAGAACATACATGCAATGCCATTGCTTGATCCATATATGGTTTGTGAAAACAACCCACATGCAATGCCATTGGTTAATCCATGTGTGGTTTGTGGAAAGAACACACATGCAATGACTCTAGTGGATCCATATGTGGTTTGTGGAAAAGAACACACATGCAATGACCACTGGTTGATCCATAAGTGGTTTGTGGAAAGAACACACATGCAATAACACTGGTGGATCCATATGTGGTTTGTGAAAAGAACACACATCCAATGACTTTAGTGCTGGTTTTAGTATAAGAACACACATGCTTTGACTCTAGTGGGTCCATATGTGGTTTTTGAAAAGAACACACGTGTAATGACTCTAGTGGATCCATAAGTGGTTTGTGGAAAAGAACACACATGCGATAACCACTAGCTGATCCATGTGTGGTTCATGATGGGAACACACATGTAGTGAACACTGGTGGATCCATATGTGGTTCTTGACAGGAACACACATGCAATGACACTAGTGGGTCCATCTGTGGTTTGTGAAAAGAACGCACATGCAATGACTCTAGTGGATCCATATGTGGTTTGGCAAAAGAAGACACATGCAATGACACTGTTTGATCCATATGTGGTTTGTGGAAAGAACACAGATGCAATGACTCAGGGGGATCCATGTGTGGTTTGTGGAAAGAACACACATGCAATGACCACTAGTCGATCCATGTGTGGTTTGTGGAATGAACACACATGCAATGACACTGGTGGATCCATATGTGGTTTGTGAAAATAACACACATGCAATGAATCTAGTGCTGGTTTTAGTATAAGAACACACATGCAAAGACTCTAATGGGTCCGTATGTGGTTTGTGAAAAGAACACAAATGCAATGACTCTAGTGGATCCATATGTGGTTTGTGGAAAAGAACAAACATGAAATGACCACTGGTGTATCCATATGTGGTTTGTGGAAAGAACACACATGCAATGACACTGGTTGATCCATGCGTGGTTTGTGGAAAGAACATACATGCAATGCCATTGGCTGATCCATATATGGTTTGTGAAAACAACCCACATGCAATGCCATTGGTTAATCCATGTGTGGTTTGTGGAAAGAACACACATGCAATGACTCTAGTGGATCCATATGTGGTTTGTGGAAAAGAACACACATGTAATGACCACTGGTTGATCCATATGTGGTTTGTGGAAAGAACACACATGCAATCACACTGGTTGATCCATGTGTAGTTTGTGGAAAGAACAGACATGCAATGCCTTTGGTTTATCCATATGTGGTTTGTGAAAAGAACACACATGCAATGACTCTAGTGGATCCATATGTGGTTTGTGGAAAGAACACACATGCAATGACTCTAGTGGGTCCATATGTGGTTCATGTCAGGAACAAACATGTAATTCCATTGGTGGCTCCATGTTGAGGTTTGTGGAAAGAACACACATGCAATGACTCTAGTGGGTCCATATGTGGTTTGTGAAAAGAACACACATACAATGCCATTGGTTGATCCATATGTGGTTTGTGAAAAGAACACACATGCAATGACTCTAGTGGATCCATATGTGGTTTGTGGAAAAGAACACACATGCAATGACCACTGGTTGATCCATTAGTGGTTTGTGGAAACAACACACATGCAATGACACTGGATGATCCATGTGTGGTTTGTGGAAAGAACACACATGCAATGCCATTGGTTGATCCATATGTGGTTTGTGAAAAGAACACACATGCAATGACTGTAGTGGATGCATATGTGGTTTGTGGAAAGAACACACATGCAATGACTCTAGTGGGTCCATATGTGGTTCATGTCAGGAACACACATGCAATGCCATTGGTGGATCCATGTGTGGTTTGTGGAAATAACACACATGCAATGACTCTAGTGGGTCCATATGTGGTTTGTGAAAAGAACACACATGCAATGACTCTAGTGGATCCATATGTGGTTTGTGCAAAAGAACACACATGCAATGAACACTGGTGGATCCATAAGTGGTTTGTGGAAAGAACACACATGCAATGACACTGGTGGATCCATATGTGATTTGTGAAAAGAACACACATGCAATGCCATTGGTTGATCCATATGTCGTTTGTGAAAAGAACACACATGTAATGCCATTAGTTAATCCATGTGTGGTTTGTGGAAAGAACATACATGCAATGACTCTAGTGGATCTATATGTGGTTTGTGGAAAAGAACACACATGCAATGACCACTGGTTGATCCATATGTGATTTGCGGAAAGAACACACATGCAATGGCACTAGTTGATCCATGTGTGGTTTGTGGAAAGAACACACATGCAATGCCATTGGTTGATCCATATGTGGTTTGTGAAAAGAACATACATGCAATGACTCTAGTGGATCCATATGTGGTTTGTGGAAAGAACACACATGCAATGACTCTAGTGGGTCCATATGTGGTTCATGTCAGGAACACACATGCAATGCCATTGGTGGATCCATGTATGGTTTGTGGAAATAACACACATGCAATGACTCTAGTGGGTCCATATGTGGTTTGTGAAAAGAACACACATGCAATGACTCTAGTGGATCCATATGTGGTTTGTGGAAAAGAACACACATGCAATGAACACTGGTGGATCCGTAAGTGGTTTGTGGAAAGAACACACATGCAATGACACTGGTGGATCCATATGTGATTTGTGAAAAGAACACACATGCAATGCCATTGGTTGATCCATATGTCGTTTGTGAAAAGAACACACATGTAATGCCATTGGTGATTCCATGTGTGGTTTGTGGAAAGAACATACGTGCAATGACTCTAGTGGATCCATATGTGGTTTGTAGAAAAGAACACACATGCAATGAACACGGGTTGATCCATATGTGGTTTGTGGAAAGAACACACATGCAATGACACTGGTTGATCCATGTGTGGTTTGTGGAAAGAACACACATGCAATGACTCTAGTGCTGGTTTTAGTATAAGAACGCACATGCAATGACCCTAGTGGGTCCATATGTGGTTTGTGAAAAGAACACACATGCAATGACTCTAGTGGATCCATAAGTGGTTTGTGGAAAAGAACATACATGCAATAACCACTGGCTGATCCATGTGTGGTTCATGATGGGAACACACATGTAGTGAACACTGGTGGATCCATATGTGGTTCTTGACAGGAACACACATGCAATGACTATAGTGGGTCCATATGTGGTTTGTGAAAAGAACACACATGCAATGACTCTAGTGGATCCATATGTGGTTTGGCAAAAGAACACACATGCAATGACACTGTTTGATCCATATGTGGTTTCTGGAAAGAACACACATGCAACGACTGAGGGGGATCCATGTGTGGTATGTGGAAAGAACACACATGCAATGACCACTGGTCGATCCATGTGTGGTTTGTGTAATGAACACACATGCAATGACACTGGTGGATCCATATGTGGTTTGTGAAAATAACACACATGCAATGAATCTAGTGCTGGTTTTAGTATAAGAACACACATGCAAAGACTCTAATGGGTCCATATGTGGTTTGTGAAAAGAACACAAATGCAATGACTCTAGTGGATCCATATGTGGTTTGTGGAAAAGAACAAACATGAAATGACCACTGGTGTATCCATATGTGGTTTGTGGAAAGAACACACATGTAATGACACTGGTTGATCCATGTGTGGTTTGTGGAAAGAACATACATGCAATGCCATTGCTTGATCCATATAAGGTTTGTGAAAACAACCCACATGCAATGCCATTGGTTAATCCATGTGTGGTTTGTGGAAAGAACACACATGCAATGACTCTAGTGGATCCATATGTGGTTTGTGGAAAAGAACACGCATGCAATGACCACTGGTTGATCCATATGTGGTTTGTGAAAACAACACACATGCAATGCCATTGGTTAATCCATGTGTGGTTTGTGGAAAGAACACACATGCAATGACTCTAGTGGGTCCATATGTGGTTTGTGAAAAGAACACACATACAATGCCATTGGTTGATCCATATGTGGTTTGTGAAAAGAACACACATGCAATGACTCTAGTGGATCCATATGTGGTTTGTGGAAAAGAACACACATGCAATGACCACTGGTTGATCCATTAGTGGTTTGTGGAAACAACACACATGCAATGACACTGGATGATCCATGTGTGGTTTGTGGAAAGAACACACATGCAATGCCATTGGTTGATCCATATGTGGTTTGTGAAAAGAACACACATGCAATGACTGTAGTGGATGCATATGTGGTTTGTGGAAAGAACACACATGCAATGACTCTAGTGGGTCCATATGTGGTTCATGTCAGGAACACACATGCAATGCCATTGGTGGATCCATGTGTGGTTTGTGGAAATAACACACATGCAATGACTCTAGTGGGTCCATATGTGGTTTGTGAAAAGAACACACATGCAATGACTCTAGTGGATCCATATGTGGTTTGTGCAAAAGAACACACATGCAATGAACACTGGTGGATCCATAAGTGGTTTGTGGAAAGAACACACATGCAATGACACTGGTGGATCCATATGTGATTTGTGAAAAGAACACACATGCAATGCCATTGGTTGATCCATATGTCGTTTGTGAAAAGAACACACATGTAATGCCATTAGTTAATCATGTGTGGTTTGTGGAAAGAACATACATGCAATGACTCTAGTGGATCCATATGTGGTTTGTGGAAAAGAACACACATGCAATGACCACTGGTTGATCCATATGTGATTTGCGGAAAGAACACACATGCAATGGCACTAGTTGATCCATGTGTGGTTTGTGGAAAGAACACACATGCAATGCCATTGGTTGATCCATATGTGGTTTGTGAAAAGAACATACATGAAATGACTCTAGTGGATCCATGTGTGGTTTGTGGAAATAACACACATGCAATGACACTAGTTGATCCATGTGTGGTTTGTGGAAAGAACACACATGCAATGCCATTAGTGGATCCATGTATGGTTTGTGGAAATAACACATGCAATGACCCTAGTGGGTCCATATGTGGTTTGTGAAAAGAACACACATGCAATGACTCTAGTGGATCCATAAGTGGTTTGTGGAAAAGAACACACATGTAATGAACACGTGGATCCATGTGTGGTTTGTGAAAGAACACACATGCAATGACACTGGTGGATCCATATGTGGTTTATGAAAAGAACACACATGCAATGCCATTGGTTGATCCATATGAGAACACACATGTAATGCCATTGGTGATTCCATATGTGGTTTGTGTAAAGAACACACATGCAATGAATCTAGTGGATATATATGTGGTTTGTTAAAAGAAAACACATGCAATGACACTAGTTGATCCATATGTGGTTTGTGGAAACAACACACATGCAATGACTCAGGGGATCCATGTGTGGTTTGTGGAAAGAACACACATGCAATGACCACTGGTCGATCCATCTGTGGTTTGTGGAAAGAACACACATGCAATGACACTGGTGGATCCATATGTGGTTTGTGAAAATAACAGACAAGCAATGACTCTAGTGTTGGTTTTAGTATAAGAACACACATGCAATGACTCTAGTGGGTCCATATGTGGTTTGTGAAAGGAACACACATGCAATGACTCTAGTGGATCCATATGTGGTTTGGCAAAAGAACACACATGCAATGACACTGTTTGATCCATATGTGGTTTGTGGAAAGAACACACATGCAATGACTCAGGGGGATCCATGTGTGGTTTGTGGAAAGAACACACATGCAATGACCACTGGTCGATCCATGTGTGGTTTGTGGAATGAACACACATGCAATGACACTGGTGGATCCATATGTGGTTTTTTAAAATAACACACATGCAATGAATCTAGTGCTGGTTTTAGTATAAGAACACACATGCAAAGACTCTAATGGGTCCATATGTGGTTTGTGAAAAGAACACAAATGCAATGACTCTAGTGGATCCATATGTGGTTTGTGGAAAAGAACGAACATGAAATGACCACTGGTGTATCCATATGTGGTTTGTGGAAAGAACACACATGCAATGACACTGGTTGATCCATGCGTGGTTTGTGGAAAGAACATACATGCAATGCCATTGGTTGATCCATATATGGTTTGTGAAAACAACCCACATTCAATGCCATTGGTTAATCCATGTGTGGTTTGTGGAAAGAACACACATGCAATGACTCTAGTGGATCCATATGTGGTTTGTGGAAAAGAACACACATGCAATGACCTTTGGTTGATCCATATGTGGTTTGTGGAAAGAACACACATGCAATGACACTTGTTTATCCATGTGTGGTTTGTGGAAAGAACAGACATGCAATGCCTTTGGTTTATCCATATGTGGTTTGTGAAAAGAACACACATGCAATGACTCTAGTGGATCCATATGTGGTTTGTGGAAAGAACACACATGCAATGACTCTAGTGGGTCCATATGTGGTTCATGTCAGGAACACACATGTAATGCCATTGGTGGCTCCATGTTGAGGTTTGTGGAAAGAACACACATGCAATGAATCTAGTGGGTCCATATGTGGTTTGTGAAAAGAACACACATACAATGCCATTGGTTGATCCATATGTGGTTTGTGAAAAGAACACACATGCAATGACTCTAGTGGATCCATATGTGGTTTGTGGAAAAGAACACACATGCAATGACCACTGGTTGATCCATTAGTGGTTTGTGGAAACAACACACATGCAATGACACTGGATGATCCATGTGTGGTTTGTGGAAAGAACACACATGCAATGCCATTAGTTGATCCATATGTGGTTTGTGAAAAGAACACACATGCAATGACTGTAGTGGACGCATATGTGGTTTGTGGAAAGAACACACATGCAATGACTCTAGTGGGTCCATATGTGGTTCATGTTAGGAACACACATGCAATGCCATTGGTGGATACATGTGTGGTTTGTGGAAATAACACACATGCAATGACTCTAGTGGGTCCATATGTGGTTTGTGAAAAGAACACACATGCAATGACTCTAGTGGATCCATATGTGGTTTGTGGAAAGAACACACATGAAATGACACTGTTTGATCCATGTGTGGTTTGTGGAAAGAACACACATGCAATGACTCAGGGGGATCCATGTGTGGTTTGTGGAAAGAACACACATGCAATGACCACTGGTCGATCCATGTGTGGTTTGTGGAAAGAACACACATGCAATGACACTGGTGGATCAATATGTGGTTTGTGAAAATAACACACGTGCAATGAATCTAGTGTTGGTTTTAGTATAAGAACACACATGCAATGACTCTAGTGGGTCCATATGTGGTTTGTGAAAAGAACACACATGCAATGACTCTACAGAATCCATATGTGGTTTATGCAAAAGAACACACATGCAATGACCATTGGTTGATCCATATGTGGTTTGTGGAAAGAACACAAATGCAATGAACACTGGTTGATCCATGTGTGGTTTGTGAAAAGAACACACATGCAATGCCATTCGTTGATCCATATGTGGTTTGTGAAAAGAACACACATGCAATGCCATTGGTTAATCCATGTGTGGTTTGTGGAAAGAACACACATGCAATGACTCTAGTGGATCCATATGTGGTTTGTGGAAAAGAACACACATGCAATGACCTCTCGTTGATCCATAAGTGGTTTGTGGAAAGAACACACATGCAATAACACTAGTGGATCCATATGTGGTTTGTGAAAAGAACACACATCCAATGACTTTAGTGCTGGTTTTAGTATAACAACACACATGCTTTGAATCTAGTGGGTCCATATGTGGTTTTTGAAAAGAACACACGTGTAATGACTCTAGTGGATCCATAAGTGGTTTGTGGAAAAGAACACACATGCGATAACCACTGGCTGATCCATGTATGGTTCATGATGGGAACACACATGTAGTGAACACTGGTGGATCCATATGTGGTTCTTGACAGGAACACACATGCAATGACTCTAGTGGGTCCATATGTGGTTTGTGAAAAGAACACACATGCAATGACTCTAGTGGATCCATATGTGGTTTGGCAAAAGAACACACATGCAATGACACTGTTTGATCCATATGTGGTTTGTGGAAAGAACACAGATGCAATGACTCAGGGGGATCCATGTGTGGTTTGTGGAAAGAACACACATGCAATGACCACTGGTCGATCCATGTGTGGTTTGTGGAATGAACACACATGCAATGACACTGGTGGATCCATATGTGGTTTGTGAAAATAACACACATGCAATGAATCTAGTGCTGGTTTTAGTATAAGAACACACATGCAATGACTCTAGTGGGTCCATATGTGGTTTGTGAAAAGAACACAAATGCAATGACTCTAGTGGATCCATATGTGGTTTGTGGAAAAGAACGCACATGAAATGACCACTAGTGTATCCATATGTGGTTTGTGGAAAGAACACACATGCAATGACACTAGTGGATCCATATGTGGTGTATGGAAAGAAAACACATGCAATGCCATTGGTTAATCCATGTGTGGTTTTTGGAAAGAAGATACATGCAATGACTCTAGTGGATCCATATATGGTTTGTGGAAAAGAACACAGATGCAATGACCATTTGTATATCCATATGTGGTTTGTGGAAAGAACACACATGCGGTGACTGTAACATCCCAAAAAAATCATATTTCAAAACTCATTCATATCATCCTTGCATCCTTCATTTATTTAGGGTTTTCTCAAAATCATTTAGAAGCATAAACTTAGGCTATGATTTTATGTGAGCAAAATTCAACTCAATTGGCCATCACCCTTTGAGATTTGAATGTTTAGGAACTTGTTTGCTTGCCTCCATTGTTGGAAAGATTAGGTGTAGGTTTTTAACCCAAGTATCCAATTTAGAATTATTTTCAAACCCTTTCTCAAACATTTGCAAACTAGAGCAAAGTCTCTGTTTGTTTCAAAGCTCAAGCTTGACCAAGCCCTTGCAAGGTAACCACTTGGTGTTTTGACTGTTTTTGAAACCACAGAACCCTGCAAAGATCCCTAGTTTTGTTTGAATTCAAAAGGATTTGAATTCATATCAAAATTCATTCCAGAAAATAGAATTAGAAAAGAAAAAGACTTAAACAAAGGGAAAAGGCCGGCGCCAAATCGCCCAATGAGAAACAGCCCATCAAGCCCACCCGGGATCTTCTTTTCCTCTCTCACGTGGCCTTACACACCCGAGCAGACGGACCCCCACCACCTCGCACTCTTCACGACGAAAGGTCCGTCCACGTCGTCCTTGTCTTTCCCAAACCGCTGCGACCACGTCGCCGCAATCACGCGTAATGGCGGCGTAATTGGCATTAAACCGCGAAGCGTTTCGCCGAGCCTCTGGCTATAAGACCCCCTCTGCCTCGCGATCTTTTTCCCCCAAACACTTCACTCACTCCGCCACCAGGCTGCCCTCAATCAACTTTGCACCGCCGCAGACAGAGCCACTCCGGCGATCGATTCCGGTGAGCCTCGTGTTCCCCTCTGCCTCTCGTTCTTACAATCTTACTCAGCGTGTCTTTGCGCACCTCCTGACCTCACTAGTCCGTCCTGTACTGCCCCAGGTCGCCGGTTCCACTTGACACCGCAAGCACCGACGGCGACATCAACTCCGGCGAGCTCTAGTGGTAAGTTCAGACCGCCCTAAGCTCTGTCGTTCACACTCGCATGTTCTCCGTGATCTTCTGCTTCTAACCACACCTCCTGTTTGCATCCTAGTGATCTACAACGTCGCCTCCGACCTCGAACAGAACCGCCGTTGCCAGATCCAACTCCGGCGAGAAATCTACCGCAACTCTGTGCGCCCCTTGACAAACCAGAGCCACCTTGAGCTTCAGCAACCTCTTGCGAATCTGGTATGACCCTCCCTCTCAGGCCGACACAAGCGCCGCCAGGACTTGGTCATTTGAACGAGCACCGTTAGATCCAGATCTGAGCGCTAGGATAGATTCACTTAACCCCGAATCGGTATGCGATCTGGAGCGTACGATCTGTTTAGATCCTGCGGCTGCAGAGCGTGATCCAACCGAAGCGGTACGCGCCAATCACAGCGCGACGCGTGGCTAGGGTTAGATCTAAAAATAGATTTAAAACCAGAAATTTGATCCAAATTCAAATGCTTATAACTTTTGAATGCCACGTTAGATTTTTGCAAATTTTATACCATTGGATTCAGAAAAACAAGACCTTTCTGCCTATCCATTTTGTTTAGCAAATAGTAACCATTAGTTTGGCTTAAATTGCAGAAACTTGTTTGAGGCCTTTTTGAGTATAGTTTTAGTTTAGTATATTGTTTTAGGGTTATTTAAGTTTGTCTTGGCTACTTTGTGACTTGTTTAGTTTCTGTAATCTTGCACTTGCTTGGTAGAGTTTTCAAAAATCACCACTTAGTAGATTCATGTATGCATGCATTCATATTATCTTTGTTTGTATATATTTGTGTGTAATTGTGTGCTACAACTTTGTGTGTAGATTTTGCTAGTGATTGTGATTGTGACGAGTGCTACTCTCCACATTACCAAGGCAAGTGATATCTTCATGAATATTCCCTTCCCATATTTTATACTTGCATTAGATATTTTGCTAAGACTTGCATGCTACTTTTGTCTTTTGAGTTGATGGGAAATCCTATGTAGAATAGAATGGTAGAGTTGCTAGGAAAATTCCCTAAGGATAAGTTGCCATGCCATGCTTAGCCTAGCTACTAGAAAACAAGGGTGGTTTATTTATTCACACTATGGAAAAATATTCTAAGTCTGAGGACTTGTCTTTTATTTAACAAAACAACTAAGTTAATGAATCACCTGGGTGGAATGGAAGGATTGGTTTGTGTTGAGTGGTTACTCAGGGCCCATTACAATGGACTACCCTAGTGTATCACACTTGTGGATGGCCACCCAGGAACAAAGAGATTTGAGATGTCAAATGTTGAGAAGCTTCAAGTGCAACCACTTGGCAATATGGGCTCTGCCATGATCTTAGGTTGCTAGAACTTAGTCTCTTGGACAGTTGGTGGTAGAGGGAATGATAGGTTGGAACGCGTCCATTTGACTAAGGAAAGGCTTCTGAAGGATCTTGTCTTGGGAAACCAAGTCTTGTGGGGAAAGTGCACCACCTCTGCAGAGTGTAAAACCTAAGTACTTAGCCATGTCCCTGGTAAAGGACAATTTGAGCATCAAGACATGGAAGCTTCAAAAATCTCATCACTCCAATTTCTAAATAAAACTTGTGGGTGAACAAGGGTTAAAAGGATCTTTAGTCTTTGATTGGTAGATGCCCTGAGTGGATCTTCAGTCTTTGATTGGTAGATGCCTTGGGTGTTTTGTGCCAAGCAAAACTTAGTGTTTTCAAATGATAAGGAAAATCTATTTTGAGCAATGCAAGCCTAAGCTCCACCTAGCCAAAATGCATATAGTATTTTAGTCCACTTAAAATATACTAAGGTATCACTTGCCAATACTATTCCAACGTATTGACCCTGTGTGGCTGTAACTTGTAATGTTGCAGGTTACTCCGATGATGATTAGGAGTCATGAGTCTACACTCAACATGCTTGCCAGTGGCACATGAAGATGAAGACTTATGTTTATTTACTTATTCCATAAACTTGTATTAGGCCTTTGGCCATGAGTTGTAAAAGACTATGTTATATCTCTGGAATGACTGTAATAAACGACCTTTGTATCTGTGTACTTCATCTTAAACTGTGGATGCTAGCATTGATCCAGGGACTAGCATTGCAATCACAGGGATCTTTTCCTTTACAAAGGAGGGATCTTACAGATGGTATCGAGCAATCGTGTTGCTGTAGGATTATGACCCTAGGATTGGAAACCACTAAGGAAATTTTTTTGACTACTTCTACACTTGTCTATTCTTCTCGTAAAACTTTTCTAATCTTCTCATTCTCATCTCTATTTGTAGATGAACTCCATCAACGAAGCCGTGAAGAAAGGACCACTCATGACCATGACCTTGGAGTGTGAGACTGAGTTTCCCAATATTCTCAAGGACCTCATGGAGACCATGGGAGTACATGGTGCAGCTGTGTACAAGGGCTTTCCAGTGATGGAGGAAGGAGTGGAGTATTAGTGGGTGCAACTTCACTTGTACAAAAACAAGGAAGACAACCACAAAGAAAGAGGCTTCTGCATGTACACCAACACTTTTATGCACACCACATTCTTTGAGTCAGCAAAAGAAGCAGCTTGGAAGACTATCAAAGAACTAAGTGCTAGAGTCAAGTGCAGGATGCTCAACCTCCAAAAAGACTTAGAGAAATAGAAGGAACATACCCAAGAGTTGGAAGTCACCAACCAATCCTTAAGAGGAGATATTATAGACTTAGTGATAGAAGCATGTGAACAAGATAGGGTGATTGCCACTAGGAACATTGTGTTAGCCACCAGATCCAGTGAGTTAGGTCTGTAAACGCACTTCGTTAGTTGGACCACCACCTATCACCTTATTTTCCAAAATGATACCTTAAATAAGTTTGAACCTTGGTTGATGTAATGGTTTTTTTTGTATGCATGACTTGTATGATTTTTTATGTGTTCCAAGAAAGTGTATGAATGTTGACTTGATTATCTTAAATTGTGTTGTTCTAACTTTTTCAATCTTATAAATAGATGCCTATTGCCATCAGCACTGTTGAGGAGTTCCAGGTTACCCGTTTTGGACCTCGTATCGTAGAGCTTACTACTTTACTCGATCTCCCTCTTCCCATCATTACGGTGCACCCACTCACCAAGTTTGAGAGGAAGGACCTTTGGGGCTTCAAAGTGAACCAGCCAGGACGCCAGACAGAGCCTACTACGGAGGCCATCGTCTTCAAGCTTATGCACGATGACAGGGAGAGAGGCATGGAGGTTGTCATGCGATTACTGATAGGACGTCATTGAGCGTCACTCCCGACAGGTTAGAGGCGCTCACTTCCACGCCTTCGGAAGGCGTGATGATGATGGAGAGTCCATCGACTTTGAGGACGACATGAGGGCCACAGCAGAGCCGATATGCCTGTACCTCCAGGACTTAGAGACTCTTATTAGGCACGTGGATACTGATAGGACCAACGTCATGCTTAGCAATGACGAGCTCCAGGTGCAACTTCGCGAGAAGGACAAGCTCTTCGCGCAGCAGGACGAGATAGTCAAGGAGATGGAGGCGAAGTTCGAGACCCAAGACCGTAAGTTCAAGAGTCAAGAGAAGCGTGTCCAGGATAGGAACAAGAGGATTCGTGATATGACCGAGGAACTGCACTCCAAGGACTTCGAGTTAGAGCAGCAGCAGACAGTGATTGAGAGGCTTGCCCTAAGAGGGCTCTCAAGGCCAAGATCGACTCTTTGACCACTACTATCGAGGAGAACAAGACCGCAATGGAGAACGCAGGTCTTACCTTTGTCGAGGAGGAGATTGATGCCGACGAGTAGACTTGACTACTCAGTTATCCTTATTTACTGCACTTGTTATTTGTGAACTTATTATTGGACCATCCGACATGTGGATGGCTTGCCACTTGTGTGTTTTTACTTTGAGACTTTTGTTATCTTGTTGTTGAGCTTTTATCCTTGTGTTGCATGCTATGTGTTTGCCTGTGTAATGTATTGTGCATAAATCATGTAAGGGTATCTCATTCTTATCTCTATATGAATAAACCACAGATGCCTCCCCGTCGCGCAAACACCAACCCCAACCCCAACATTACCCCGGAAATGCAACAGATGATGAATGCACAAACACAGCTTATGCAAATGATGACGACGTTCATCCAGAACCAGAACAACAACAACAACCCCAACAACAACAACAACAATAACAACAATAACAACAACAACAACCCTCCAGGTTTTGATATGCTCACCAGATTTCTGCGTCTGAGGCCAGCTAAATTTTCGGGAACGACTGATCCCATGGTGGCTAATGATTGGCTATGTTCTGTGAACAAAGACTTAGTGACCGTGGGATGCACAGATGCTGAAAAGGTCAGGTTCGCAGCACATCTGTTGGAAGGACCAGCCGCCGCATGGTGGGACAATTTCCAGATCACCACACCTATTGATGAGGTGACTTGGGCTATCTTTGAAGATGGCTTTCGCACTACTCATATATCACCAGGTATGATGAGCCTGAAAAAGTAGGAGTTTCACAACCTGAAGCAGCGCCACCACAGTGTGGCAGAATATATTGAAGAGTTCAACAATCTGGCGCGCTATGCACCGGATGAGGTTGACACTGATGCCAAAAGGAATGAAAAGTTTCTGGAAGGCTTGAATGATGAGCTGAATCTGCAGCTGTCTGTGGCATATGTTCCAACTTACCAGTCGCTGTGTGACAAGGCTGTTATTGTGGAGAATAAAATGAAACAAGTCGAGAGTAGGAAAAGGAAACACTCCGACAAGCACAGCTCGGGATCGTCTCATAAACGATCTCACTATGATGATAGTGTCAGCTCGGGATCCCACAAGCATGGGAAATTTAACAAACACCACAACCACAACCGTCATGACAACAAGCATCACCGCAGTCATGAAAACGATAAGTACAAGAATCACAAGAGTGGACATAAGAGCCACCATAGTGGAAGTGGAAGTGGAAGTAGAAACCAGCCTAAAACGGACATCAGTCAGGTCGAATGCTACAAATGCAAGAAGATGGGGCATTATGCTAATGAGTGCCCTGAAAAGAAGGCTGAAGTACCTAACAAGCCCAATCCTTTTCAGAAAGGACAGGTTAACCACATCAATGTGGAAGAGGTCTTTGAAGAGCCTGATGCTGTTGCTGGTAAGTTCAGACTCAATTCCATCTCAGCATTTGTACTCTTTGATACTGGTGCATCTCATTCATTCATATCAAAAGCATTTGTCGAAAGAAATGAACTACTGGTAGAAACCATTGGGTGTCCTATAAGAGTAAGTTCTCCTGGTGGAGAAATGATAGTAAACTCAGGATGTCATGATTTAGTCATAGAGTTTGGAAAACATAAGTTTCCAGTGAACTTAATAATCCTGAATTCCCAAGGATTGGATGTGATTTTGGGAATGGATTGGATGGCTAAGTATGAGGGAGTACTAGATTGTGCAAATCGTACAGTTTCACTCACAACCCCTGAAGGTAAGAGGATAAAATTTAAGTCCAATTTTAAATCTAAAAGGGAGTAAGCTGAATTCTCTTAAGGGGGTTAGCATGGAAAGTGTGCCAATTGTGTGTGAATATCCGGACGTGTTTCCGGAAGAGTTGCCAGGAATGCCACCAGATAGAGATGTAGAGTTTATAATAGATTTGGTACCGGGTTCTGGACCAAGAGCAAAGAGGCCTTATAAAATGTCAGTTGACGAACTTAAGGAACTCAAGAAACAGCTTGGGGAACAATTACAGAAAGGATTCATCCAGCCAAGTTCTTCATCTTGGGGAGCTCCAGTTTTGTTCGTAGAAAAGAGAGATAGAACTCAAAGATTATGCATAGATTACCGTTCTCTCAACAAGGTAACCATCAAGAACAAATATCCTTTGCCAAGAATAAATGATTTGTTTGATCAGCTAGAAGGAGCATGTGTGTTCTCGAAGATTGATCTTCGGTCAGGCTATTTTCAACTCAAGATAAGAGAGCAAGACATACCTAAAACAGCCTTCACCACAAGGTATGGATTGTATGAGTACACTGTGATGCCTTTTGGTTTAACCAACGCTCCAGCATACTTCATGAATATGATGAACAAAGTGTTCATGGAATTTCTCGACAAGTTCGTTGTTGTTTTCATCGATGACATCTTAGTCTACTCCAAGAGCAAGGAAGAGCATGAGAGACATCTACGCTTGATACTTGAGAAACTGAGAGAACATAAGCTTTATGCCAAATTCAGCAAGTGTGAGTTTTGGTTAGAGGAAGTTGGATTTCTTGGTCACGTTATGACAAAGGATGGGGTAGCAGTTGACCCTGCTAAAGTTTCAGCTGTGACAGAATGGGAATCCCCTAAGAATGTAAAAGAGGTTCGTAGTTTCCTTGGCTTAGCGGGTTACTACAGAAGGTTCATAGAAATTTTTTCAAAGGTTGCTAAACCAATGACAGAATTGTTAAAGAAGGATAAGAAATTTGTTTGGTCTAAAGGTTGTGAACTCAGCTTTCAAGAATTAAAGAAGAGACTTGTGTCAGCACCAGTTCTGTGCCTACCAGATTTAGAAAAGGATTTCCAAGTGTATTGTGATGCTTCGCATCAAGGATTAGGAGCCGTACTTATGCAAGGCGGAAAGGTTGTGGCTTATGCCTCGAGACAACTCAAAACTCATGAAGTAAACTATCCTACCCATGATTTAGAGTTAGCCGCTGTTGTCCATGCACTCAAAACATGGAGACATTACCTTTTGGGAAAACGTTGTGAAGTATTCACCGATCATAAGAGTTTGAAGTATATCTTCACCCAGAAGGAAATCAATATGAGACAAAGGAGATGGCTAGAACTTATCAAGGATTAGGACTTGAGTTTGCAATACCACCCCGGTAAAGCATATGTAGTAGCAGATGCTCTAAGTCGTAAGGCGTTTGTAAATGGCCTTACCAAAGGTGAATTGCCAGATGACTTGTGTAAGCAATTCAAGGAACTCAGGTTGGAGATTGTGCCAGAAGGACATCTCATGTCTTTGGATGTTCAACCCACTCTGTTGGATAGGATAAAAGAAGCTCAAAAGACGGATAAGGAAATCGAAGAGATTAGGAAAAGGATTAGCCAAGGGAAAGCTAAAAGTTTCCATATGGACGAACAAGGTACTTTATGGACGGGAAACGTATTTGTGTTCCACAAGATCCGGAATTGCGGAAACTGATTCTACAAGAAGCCCATAACTCTCCGTATTCTATTCACCCGGGAAACACCAAAATGTACATGGATATGAAAGAAAGATTTTGGTGGAACAATATCAAAAAGGACATCGCTGAACACATTGATTTGTGTGATGTGTGTAGTAGAGTGAAAGCGGAACATCAGAAACCAGCAGGTTTGCTTCAACCAATGCCTATTCCTGAATGGAAGTGGGAAAATATTGGTATGGATTTCATTACCGGATTACCAAGGACCAGGTCAGGGTATGATTCCATATGGGTAGTAGTGGATCGCCTAACTAAAGTGGCTCATTTTATACCCGTAAAGACAACTTATACAAGTGCCAAGTTAGCCAAAATCTACATGAGTAGAATTGTATGCCTTCACGGTGTGCCAAAGAGTATTGTATCTGATAGAGGAACTCAATTCACTTTCTCACTTTTGGAGACAGCTTCATGAATCTTTAGGAACAAGGTTGGAATTCAGCACTGCTTTCCATCCTCAAACTGATGGACAAACAGAAAGGACTAATCAAATTCTTGAAGACATGTTGAGGGCATGTGCCCTAGACTATGGAGCAAGTTGGGATGAAAGTCTGCCTTACGCAGAGTTTTCTTACAACAACAGTCACCAATCTAGCATTGGGATGGCACCATTTGAGTTTCTATACGGAAGGAAGTGTACCACCCATTGCTATGGAATGGTGTGGGAGAAAGAAGTTTGTTTGGACCAGATCTTATCAAAGACGCCGAAGAAAAGGTCAAATTGGTTAGAGACAGGTTGAAGATAGCACAGTCTCGACAGAAAAGCTACGCAGATGCTAAGCGTAGAGAAGTCACCTACAAAGTTGGGGATAGAGCTTATCTTAGAGTATCACCACTCCGTGGAGTGAAAAGATTTGGAGTCAAAGGAAAGTTGGCGCCAAGATATGTTGGACCATTCAACATTCTAAGTCGCAAGGGAGAAGCTGCATATGAAATCGAACTACCAACATCTTTATCAGCAGTCCATAATGTTTTTCATGTGAGCCAGCTCAAGAAATGTCACCCAGAAATGGAAGAATCTTCTTTAAAGGATACCATATCTTTGGAAGAAGTTCAACTAGAAAGTGATCTCACCTATGAAGAAAAGCCTGTCAAGATTCTTGAGACCACAGAAAGAGTCACAAGGACAAAAACAATCAAATTTTGCAAAGTACAATGGAATCATCATTCCGAAGAAGAAGCAACATGGGAAAGAGAAGATGATCTTCGGAAAAACCACCCACACCTATTTGCTAGCCAATCCGAATCTCGAGGGCGAGATTCATCTTAAGGGGGTTAGATTTGTAACATCCCAAAAAATCATATTTCAAAACTCATTCATATCATCCTTGCATCCTTCATTCATTTAGGGTTTTCTCAAAATCATTTAGAAGCATAAACTTTGGCTATGATTTTATGTGAGCAAAATTCAACTCAATTGGCCATCACCCTTTGAGATTTGAATGTTTAGGAACTTGTTTGCTTGCCTCCATTGTTGGAAAGATTAGGTGTAGCTTTTTAACCCAAGTATCCAATTTAGAATTATTTTCAAACCCTTTCTCAAACATTTGCAAACTAGAGCAAAGTCTCTGTTTGTTTCAAAGCTCAAGCTTGACCAAGCCCTTGCAAGGTAACCACTTGGTGTTTTGACTGTTTTTGAAACCACAGAACCCTGCAAAGATCCCTATTTTTGTTTGAATTCAAAAGGATTTGAATTCATATCAAAATTCATTCCGGAAAATAGAATTAGAAAACAAAAAAGACTTAAACAAAGGGAAAAGGCCGAGCGCCAGGTTTCTGGCCCAGCAGAGAAACAGGCCCATCAAGCCCACCCTGGGATCTTCTTTTTCCTCTCTCACGCGCAAGCGCACACACCCAGTCGCTGACAGCCAGACCCCACCTACACCTCGCACTCTTCGCTGACGAGCGGGTCCGGTCCACGTCGTCCTTGTCTTTCCCAAACCGCGCCTGCGACCACGTCGCTGCTGCAGTCACTGCCGGTAATGGCGCGGCGTAATTGGCATTAAACCGCGAGCGTTTCCTGTCGAGCCTCTGGCTATAAGACCCCCTCTGCCTCGCGATCTTTTTCCCCCAAACACTTCACTCACTCCGCCACCAGGCTGCCCTCAATCAACTTTGCACCGCCGCAGACAGAGCCACTCCGGCGATCGATTCCGGTGAGCCTCGTGTTCCCCTCTGCCTCTCGTTCTTACAATCTTACTCAGCGTGTCTTTGCGCACCTCCTGACCTCACTAGTCCGTCCTGTACTGCCCCAGGTCGCCGGTTCCACTTGACACCGCAAGCACCGACGGCGACATCAACTCCGGCGAGCTCTAGTGGTAAGTTCAGACCGCCCTAAGCTCTGTCGTTCACACTCGCATGTTCTCCGTGATCTTCTGCTTCTAACCACACCTCCTGTTTGCATCCTAGTGATCTACAACGTCGCCTCCGACCTCGAAGACCGCCTTGCGGATCCAACTCCGGCGAGAAATCTACCGCAACTCTGTGCGCCCCTTGACAAACCAGAGCCACCTTGAGCTTCAGCAACCTCTTGCGAATCTGGTATGACCCTCCTCCCTCTCGCGGACGACCTGAAACGCATGCGCCGCCGTAGACCGAGCGCTCCGCCGCTCGCTGACAGCGCGCGCCGCCAGGACTTGGTCATTTGAACGAGCACCGTTAGATCCAGATCTGAGCGCTAGGATAGATTCACTTAACCCCGAATCGGTACGCGATCTGGAGCGTACGATCTGTTTAGATCCTGCGGCTGCAGAGCGTGATCCAACCGAAGCGGTACGCGCCAATCATAGCGCGACGCATGGCTAGGGTTAGATCTAAAAATAGATTTAAAACCAGAAATTTGATCCAAATTCAAATGCTTATAACTTTTGAATTCCACGTTAGATTTTTGCAAATTTTATACCATTGGATTCAGAAAAACAAGACCTTTCTGCCTATCCATTTTGTTTAGCAAATAGTAACCATTAGTTTGGCTTAAATTGCAGAAACTTGTTTGAGGCCTTTTTGAGTATAGTTTTAGTTTAGTAAATTGTTTTAGGGTTATTTAAGTTTGTCTTGGCTACTTTGTGACTTGTTTAGTTTCTGTAATCTTGCACTTGCTTGGTAGAGTTTTCAAAAATCACCACTTAGTAGATTCATGTATGCATGCATTCATATTATCTTTGTTTGTATATATTTGTGTGTAATTATGTGCTACAACTTTGTGTGTAGATTTTGCTAGTGATTGTGATTGTGACGAGTGCTACTCTCCACATTACCAAGGCAAGTGATATCTTCATGAATATTACCTTCCCATATTTTATACTTGCATTAGATATTTTGCTAAGACTTGCATGCTACTTTTGTCTTTTGAGTTGATGGGAAATCCTATGTAGAATAGAATGGTAGAGTTGCTAGGAAAATTCCCTAAGGATAAGTTGCCATGCCATGCTTAGCCTAGCTACTAGAAAACAAGGGTGGTTTATTTATTCACACTATGGAAAAATATTCTAAGTCTGAGGACTTGTGTTTTATTTAACAAAACAACTAAGTTAATGAATCACCTGGGTGGAATGGAAGGATTGGTTTGTGTTGAGTGGTTACTCAGGGCCCATTACAATGGACTACCCTAGTGTATCACACTTGTGGATGGCCACCCAGGAACAAAGAGATTTGAGATGTCAAATGTTGAGAAGCTTCAAGTGCAACCACTTGGCAATATGGGCTCTGCCATGATCTTAGGTTGCTAGAACTTAGTCTCTTGGACAGTTGGTGGTAGAGGGAATGATAGGTTGGAACGCGTCCATTTGACTAAGGAAAGGCTTCTGAAGGATCTTGTCTTGGGAAACCAAGTCTTGTGGGGAAAGTGCACCACCTCTGCAGAGTGTAAAACCTAAGTACTTAGCCATGTCCCTGGTAAAGGACAATTTGAGCATCAAGACATGGAAGCTTCAAAAATCTCATCACTCCAATTTCTAAATAAAACTTGTGGGTGAACAAGGGTTAAAAGGATCTTCAGTCTTTGATTGGTAGATGCCCTGAGTGGATCTTCAGTCTTTGATTGGTAGATGCCTTGGGTGTTTTGTGCCAAGCAAAAACTTAGTGTTTTCAAATGATAAGGAAAAATCTATTTTGAGCAATGCAAGCCTAAGCTCCACCTAGCCAAAATGCATATAGTATTTTAGTCCACTTAAAATATACTAAGGTATCACTTGCCAATACTATTCCAACGTATTGACCCTGTGTGGCTGTAACTTGTAATGTTGCAGGTTACTCCGATGATGATTAGGAGTCATGAGTCTACACTCAACATGCTTGCCCGTGGCACATGAAGATGAAGACTTATGTTTATTTACTTATTCCATAAACTCTTGTATTAGGCCTTTGGCCATGAGTTGTAAAAGACTATGTTATATCTCTGGAATGACTGTAATAAACGACCTTTGTATCTGTGTACTTCATCTTAAACTGTGGATGCTAGCATTGATCCAGGGACTAGCATTGCAATCACAGGGATCTTTTCCTTTACAAAGGAGGGATCTTACAGATGGTATCAGAGCACTGTGTTGCCTGTAGGATTATGACCCTAGGATTGGAAACCACTAAGGAAATTTTTTTGACTACTTCTACACTTGTCTATTCTTCTCGTAAAACTTTTCTAATCTTCTCATTCTCATCTCTATTTGTAGATGAACTCCATCAACGAAGCCGTGAAGAAAGGACCACTCATGACCATGACCTTGGAGTGTGAGACTGAGTTTCCCAATATTCTCAAGGACCTCATGGAGACCATGGGAGTACATGGTGCAGCTGTGTACAAGGGCTTTCCAGTGATGGAGGAAGGAGTGGAGTATTAGTGGGTGCAACTTCACTTGTACAAAAACAAGGAAGACAACCACAAAGAAAGAGGCTTCTGCATGTACACCAACACTTTTATGCACACCACATTCTTTGAGTCAGCAAAAGAAGCAGCTTGGAAGACTATCAAAGAACTAAGTGCTAGAGTCAAGTGCAGGATGCTCAACCTCCAAAAAGACTTAGAGAAATAGAAGGAACATACCCAAGAGTTGGAAGTCACCAACCAATCCTTAAGAGGAGATATTATAGACTTAGTGATAGAAGCATGTGAACAAGATAGGGTGATTGCCACTAGGAACATTGTGTTAGCCACCAGATCCAGTGAGTTAGGTCTGTAAACGCACTTCGTTAGTTGGACCACCACCTATCACCTTATTTTCCAAAATGATACCTTAAATAAGTTTGAACCTTGGTTGATGTAATGGTTTTTTTTGTATGCATGACTTGTATGATTTTTTATGTGTTCCAAGAAAGTGTATGAATGTTGACTTGATTATCTTAAATTGTGTTGTTCTAACTTTTTCAATCTTATAAATAGATGCCTATTGCCATCAGCACTGTTGAGGAGTTCCAGGTTACCCGTTTTGGACCTCGTATCGTAGAGCTTACTACTTTACTCGATCTCCCTCTTCCCATCATTACGGTGCACCCACTCACCAAGTTTGAGAGGAAGGACCTTTGGGGCTTCAAAGTGAACCAGCCAGGACGCCAGACAGAGCCTACTACGGAGGCCATCGTCTTCAAGCTTATGCACGATGACAGGAAGAGAGGCATGGAGGTTGTCATGCAGTACCTGATAGGACGTCTGTTAGGCCGTCACTCCCGACAGGTTAGAGGCACTCACTTCCACGCCTTCGGAAGGCGTGATGATGATGGAGAGTCCATCGACTTTGAGGACGACATGAGGGCCACAGCAGGATCCATATGTGGTTTGTGGAAAGAGCACACATGCAATGACACTGGTTGATCCATGTGTGGTTTGTGGAAGAACACACATCCAATGACTCTAGTGTTGGTTTTAGTATAAGAACACACATGCAATGACTCTAGTGGGTCCAAATGTGGTTGGTGGAAAAGAACACACATGCAATGACCACTGGTTGATCCATAAGTGGTTTGTGGAAAGAACACAAATGCAATGACACTGGTGGATTCATATGTGGTTTGTGAAAAGAACACGCATGCAATGACTCTAGTGCTGGTTTTAGTATAAGAACAAACATGCAATGACTCTAGTGGGTCCATATGTGGTTTGTGAAAAGAACACATATGCAATGACTCTAGTGGATCCATATGTGGTTTGTGGAAAGAACACACATGCAATGACACTGGTTGATCCATATGTGGTTTGTGGAAAGAACACACATGCAATGACTCAGGGGGATCCATGTATGGTTTGTGGAAAGAACACACATGCAATGCCATTTGTTGATCCATATGTGGTTTGTGAAAAGAACACACATGCAATGCCATTGGTTAATCCATGTGTGGTTTGTGGAAAGAACACACATGCAATGACTCTAGTGGATCCATATGTGGTTTGTGGAAAACAACACACATGCAATGACCACTGGTTGATCCATAAGTGGTTTGTGGAAAGAACACACATGCAATGACTCTAGTGTTGGTTTTAGTATAAGAACACACATGCAATGACTCTAGTGGGTCCATATGTGGTTTGTGAAAAGAACACATGTGCAATGACTCTAGTGGATCCATAAGTGGTTTGTAGAAAAGAACACACATGCAATAACCACTAGCTAATCCATGTGTGGTTCATGATAGGAACACACATGCAATGACACTGGTGGATCCATATGTGGTTTGTGAAAAGAACACACATGCAATGACTCTAGTGCTGGTTTTAGTATAAGAACACACATGCAATGACTCTAGTGGGTCCATATGTGGTTTGTGAAAAGAACACACATGCAATGACTCTAGTAGATCCATATGTGGTTTGTGGAAAAGAACACACATGCAATGACTCTAGTAGATCCATATGTGGTTTGTGGAAAAGAACACACATGCAATGAACACTGGTGGATCCGTAAGTGGTTTGTGGAAAGAACACACATGCAATGACACGGGTGGATCCATATGTGATTTGTGAAAAGAACACACATGCAATGCCATTGCTTGATCCATATGTGGTTTGTGAATAGAACACACATGTAATGCCAAATGTTAATCCATGTGTGGTTTGTGGAAAGAACATACATGCAATGACTCTAGTGGATCCATATGTGGTTTGTGGAAAGAACACACATGCAATGACTCTAGTGGGTCCATATGTGGTTCATGTCAGGAACACACATGCAATGCCATTGGTGGATCCATGTGTGTTTGTGGAAAGAACACACATGCAATGACTCTAGTGGTTCCATATGTGGTTTGTGAAAAGAACACACATGCAATGACACTGGTGGATCCATATGTGGTTTGTGGAAAAGAACACACATGCAATGAACACTGGTGGATCCATATATGATTTGTGAAAAGAACACACATGCAATGCCATTGGTTGATCCATATGTGGTTTGTGAAAAGAACACACATGCAATCCCATTGGTTGATCCATATGTGGTTTGTGAAAAGAACACACATGCAATGACTCTAGTGGATCCATATGTGGTTTGTGGAAAGAACACACATGCAATGACTCTAGTGGTTCCATATGTGGTTCATGTCAGGAACACACATGCAATGCCATTGGTGGATCCATGTGTGGTTTGTGGAAAGAACACACAGGCAATGACTCTAGTGGGTCCATATGTGGTTTGTGAAAAGAACACACATGCAATGACTCTAGTAGATCCATATGTGGTTTGTGGAAAAGAACACACATGCAATGAACACTGGTGGATCCGTAAGTGGTTTGTGAAAAGAACACACATGCAATGACACGGGTGGATCCATATGTGATTTGTGAAAAGAACACACATGCAATGCCATTGCTTGATCCATATGTGGTTTGTGAATAGAACACACATGTAATGCCATTGGTTAATCCATGTGTGGTTTGTGGAAAGAACATGCATGCAATGACTCTAGTGGATCCATATGTGGTTTGTGGAAAAGAACACACATGCAATGACCACTGGTTGATCCATATGTGTTTTGTGGAAAGAACACACATGCAATGACACTGGTTGATCCATGTGTGTATTGTGGAAAGAACACACATGCAATGACTCTAGTGCTGGTTTTAGTATAAGACCGCACATGCAATGACTGTCAGGGGGATTATCCCTGGGTACCCCATCCAGATAAGAAACAGGATAGTCGGATTGCGTCCGGCTGACCAGATGCAGCCGGACAAGGCAAGACGGGCTGGCTATCACCCGGTAACCGGATCAGCAAGAGACGGGGATCTGACGGCGTGGCGGACCCAATCGGGAGGCAGACGACGTGCATATCGATTGCAGTGCGCTCTATCTGATGACATGACGGGCAACCACCGCCCATACCAAGACTTTGCGTGGGTGGCTTTGGAGCGATGCTTTGTCTTTGGCGGCGACGGCTCGCACGGCGTCCACTGTACCTATGACAGCCATACCGCTCATACTCCGATAGGACAAGCCATACTGGATACTATAGATGACTAGTCGGCTGGGACCCGCCTGTGGGGCCCGCCAGTCGGACTAGCCAGTGAGACCTTTGCCTCTCTGCCTATATAAGGAGAGGCAAGGCCTCAGTAGAAAGGGTTGGACTCAGCGCATTTAAGGCAGTAGCTAGAGAACATAGCTCAAGGAGCACTTGTAGTTCGTATATCCCTCATAGTCAGATCAGGCAGGAGTAGGGGATTTACCTCACCACGAGGGCCCCGAACCTGGGTACTTCTTGCATCCCGCTACGCTCGCTTGTATCCAATCTCGCCTGCGAACGCCGTCGATAGCTTCCCTGCTAGTCCCCACACCTCTATCTAACCTCCTCAGGTACTGCCGTTCCCAATACAACGACAGTTGGCGCCCACCGTGGGGTAGATGGCTTCGATTGGAGTCACGTTCCGCACGGGACCCCGCACTTCAGCCAGTGAGCGCGTGGCCTCCGGCCTGGTGCTCATGCTTGGCAAGTTCGACTGCGTCATCGACAACGCCTCCTGCTTCGCCGGAACTTCCTTCCCAGCGAACGGCACCGTCCTGCTATTCGGCGATCTCCCCGTCTACGTCGCCACCGTCTCGGAGCGTTTCCCTAGGGAAATCGTCTCTGTCATGGAGCTGCTGCGCTCAGACGGCAGCACCTCCGCCGCACCCTGCGGCGTGGAGGTCATGATGGCCGGATCCAGCTCGCATCCCCGCCAGCCGCGGGAGCGAGGTGCGGACGAGGTCGGAACTTCCGCTCCCCCGCAGCCTCAAAACCTGGTGGAGGATGCCATTGATCGGCTCCTGACGCCGGTTAACCTCGGGGATAACCCGGAGGAGGCGGAGGCCAACTTCACCATGGAGAGACAGATCCTCCTCCAGGAGGCCATGGAGCTGGCAGCAGCCTACAAGCAACTTGAGATCACTCAGCGTGAGTACGACCGCGCGCACGGCCTCACTCCGGCTACCGCGGAGCCGAGCCGGCACGGCCAGGTACGGCGTCGGGGCGGTGAGCTGGGCGGTAGGATGGAAAAGGATGGGGAACCGGATCCCACGCCTGCCCTCACACGGCCCACCTACAGCACGCCCATCAAAAACCTGCGCGCGGCGCGAGCTGCAGCAGAGGAGCTTCCCAGCCTGGAGGGAGAGGCGCGAGCCCGCCAGCACGCTCGCGTGCAGGAGCTCCTCCGTGTCGCGGACGAGCAGGCCGATGCCAACCGGCAGATGCAGAAAGACCTTAGCTACTCCAGAGGGAGCAAGCTACCTGCCAACAGCAGGGGCGCGCCGCACGACACCCAGCAGGCGTCCTCCCCTCAGCCGCCCAAGTTCCGCAGCGGGCGTCGCAGCTCGGGCAACAAGGGCCAGCTGCGCCAGGAGCAGACGGTGAACAGCAACCCGCCACCTCCCCCACCGCCAACCGGAGCACCCAGACCAGCCGGTTCCCGTCTCTCGGGCCAGGTAGGAGCGCCCAACCCGGATTGTCCGGATGCCCGCGACCGCATCGAGCTCCTCTCTCAAGCGCGCGTCACGGAGGGGGAAGATTTGACCGGCCCGGTTTGCTTCGAACCCTGCATCCGGAACGAGCCGTTTTCGGATAAATTATCCTGCCAGGACACCCCTGGCACGACAATGACAGCATGAAGCTGGAAGATCGGCCGACCGACTACGCTTCGGCGGTCGGCGCCATGCGGGAACAAGCGCACAACTGTGCGCTACGTCCCTCTCATGCTAACCGGGTCGGCAAGGACATGGCTAAATAGCCTTGCGCCCAACAGCATCAATGCCTGGCCTGACTTCGAGAAGGTGTTCATCCGCAACTTCAACGACACGTACAAACGTCCAGGGCGCCCGCGCGTCCTGGCCTTGTGCGTCCAGGGCGACCGCGAGACCGACCGTGAGTACCTCGCCAAGTGGACGGAGCTCCACAACACTTGCGAGGGCATCCTGGAGAGCCAAGCCATCAGCTTCTTCATCGAAGGATGCTAAGAGGGCACCATGCTTTGCCACCGGCTACTATGTGACGAGCCGAAAACCATGGCGGAGCTCATGACGGTTGCGGACCAGTACGCCACGGCGGATGCCGCCATGAAGAAGCCCCTCCGAGTAAACGCGGACGGCCGTCTGCCTCCCAGGGAGACGGCTCGCGACCACCCGAGCAATCCGGCTGGTGAAGCCAGATCCTCCAGACGCCACGGCAATGACAACCGGTTCCATGGGGACCGCCAGGCCGGACAATAGAAGCCTCGCTACCACGCGCGGCAGGTCAATGCCGTGGAGGGTGCGCCCGACGCACCGGTTAATGAGGCAAGAAGGCAGAAGCTCCGGCACACCTTCGACCAGATGATTGACGGCCCGTGCAAGTGGCATAGCGGTCCCTTCAAACCGGCCACGCACACCACCCGGAACTGCAGCTGGACCCGCCAGCTAAAGGACCAGGGCAACCAGCCTCGTCTCCCGCCTCCCCCACCGGGTGGACCTCCACCATTGGCTAGGGGAGCCGGTAATGATGGTAATGGCGGCAACAACGGCAACAACAACAACAACGGCTACCCCCAGCCGCACGCCGCCTACCACATCTTCGAGACGAAGCAGGACGACAAGCATAGCCGTAGGCGACGCTCCAAGGAGGTCAACACCATCGTCTCTCCGGCCCCCCAGTACCTGAACTGGTCGGAAACCCCCATCACCTGGAGCCGGGCAGATCAGCCTCAGCATCTGCCGACTCCCGGGGGCTACGCCATGGTGCTCGACCCCCTCATCGTCTCCAACGCGCGCACTTGCCGATTCTCATGCGTCCTCATCGACGGAGGCAGCAGCCTCAACCTCCTCTACCAGTCCTCGCTGAAGAAGCTGGGCATTCGCAAAAGTGACCTGCGCCCGACTACCACGACGTTCCATGGCATACTGCCGGGGCCAGCCTGCGCCCCGCTGGGGAAAATCCAGCTGGACGTCATCTTCGGGACCGAGGAGAACTTCTGCCGCGAACCAATCTGGTTTGAGGTGGTAAATCTGACGAGCTCCTACCATGCTCTCCTTGGGCTCCCCGCCCTCGCCAAGTTCATGGCCATCCCCCACTACGCGTACCTCAAGACGAAGATGCCGGGACCCCACGGCGTGATCATCGTCACCGGCTGCTTCAGGCGATCGATGGAGTGCACCTCAGCCGGTTCCAAACTGGCAGAGGCCCTCATCATAGCCGAAGAAAAAAGCGCGATCATGCGCAATGTGGCCATGGCCCAGCAGGACATTCCGGCTAGCAGCAATCCGGCTGGAGAAGGAGCTTTCTAGCCGGCAAAGGAGACAAAGAGGATCCTGCTCGACCCCTCCGATCCGACTAAGTTCGTCACCATTGGTGCCGGCTTGGACAGCAAATAGGAAGGCACGCTCGTCGACTTCCTCCGTGAGAATCGGAACATCTTCACATGGTCTCCCAAGGACATGCCGGGTGTGCCGAGGGAGTTCGCCGAGCACTCACTTCGTGTGCGTCCGGATGCCAAGCCGGTCAAGCAACCTCTGTGCCGGTTCGCAGAGGAGAAGAGAAGGATAATCGGTGACGAGATCACCCGGCTCCTTGTAGCCGGGTTCATCATGGAAGTGTACCACCCGGACTGGTTGGTGAACCCAGTCTTGGTGTTGAAGAAGAACCAGACCTGGCGCATGTGTATCGACTACACCAGCCTGAACAAGGCGTGCCCGAAAGACCCCTTCGCCTTGCCCCGTATCGATAAAGTCATCGATTCCACGGCCGGCTGTGATTTGTTGTCTTTTCTAGATTGTTATTCTGGGTACAATCAGATCCGGCTAAACCCGGCTGATCATATTAAGACATCATTTATCACCCCACGGGCTTCGCTATGTAACCATGCCTTTCGGCCTAAAGAACGAAGGCGCCACCTATCAGCGATGTATGCAGAAATGCTTGCACTCGCAGATAGGCCGAAACGTGCACGCTTACGTGGATGACGTGGTCATCAAGACCAAGGAAAAGCGCACCCTCCTCGAGGATCTGGGAGAAACATTTGGCAACCTCTGTCAGTACCAGATGAAGCTGAACCCAGAGAAGTGCGTCTTCGGAGTACCATCCGTTCAGCTACTCGGTTTCCTCGTATCACAACGAGGTATCGAGGCGAATCCAGAGAAGATCGTGACCATCGAGAGGATGAAGCCGCCCAAGAACCTGATTGGAGTCCAGAAGTTCACCGAATGCCTGGCTTCCCTCAGTCGTTTCTTCAGCCGGCTGGGGGAGAAGGCACTCCAGTTATACCAACTGATGAAGAAGACGGACAAGTTCTCCTGGACTTCGCAAGCCGACACCACGTTTCACGACCTCAAGCGCATGCTATCCACAGCACCTGTTCTGGCCATGCCGGCTAGCAAGGAGCCGATGTTTCTCTATATAGCAGCCACCAGCCGGGTCGTCAGCGTCGTCCTGGTGGTGGAGCGCCCCGAGGAAGGCAAGGCTCAGCCAGTTCAGAGACCCGTCTACTACCTCAGCGAGGTTCTCTCCCTCTACAAGCAGAACTACCCCCACTACCAAAAGATGTGCTACGGTGTGTACCTGGCATGCAAGAAGCTCAAGCACTACTTCCAGGAGCACCCGATCAAGGTCGTGTGCACTGCACCCCTTTCGGAAATCATCGGCAACAAGGATGCCACTGGCCGAGTCGCCAAGTGGGACATCGAGCTCGCCGCTTACTCCATCGATCTGAGCCCAGCTCACGATGAAATCACGGTTGGCGGACTTCCTCGTCATTGGGCGAGACCAGATATCTCCACGGTTCCGGATTCGGACCACTGGTGGATGCACTTCAACGGGTCAAAGATGCTAGGGGGCTTGGGAGCCAGCATCGTGCTCACCTTGCCGAAAGGAGACCGGCTAGAGTATGTGCTGCAGATCCACTTCAAGGCCTCCAACAACGTAACCGAATACGAGGCACTAGCGCATGGGCTCCGGCTGGTCAAGGAGATCGGTGTCAACCGGATCCTGTGCTTCGGTGATTCGGACTTGGTGGTGCAACAGGTGTCCGGGGAATGGGACGCCAGAGATGCAAACATGGTTTTCTACCGTTTCAACATCCAGAAGCTCAGCGCCTCCTTCGACGGATGCGAATTTCACCACGTCCCCCGCACCAACAACGAGGCAGTCGACGCGCTCTCCAAGATAGGATCCACCAAGCAGGCCATCCCGCCAGGGGTCTCCTTGGAGCATCTGCGCAGGCCATCCATCAACACGTCACCGGAGTCAGACTCCATCGTCTAGGCGGGAAGCGTTCCGGCTGGCGGAGTAGCAGAAACGGAGCCGGCAGAACCACCAAAGAAGAAAACCCGCACCAATTCCGGCCAGGCAGTGCCCTCCAGCTCACAAGACCCGGGGGCTACCGGCTCGCCTAATGGCTCGGGGGTTGCCGTCCCGGATACTCCACCCGGACGACCCCCCGACACCCGTCAGCCGGAGGACAGGAGCATCCTCGTCATCCGAGAAGTGCCATCCTGCGCACAGCCCTTCATGAACTACATCGCCAACAGAGAACTCCCGGACGACAAGGTAGAGGCCAGGCAAATCTGGCGCCACGCGCATACATACACCATCATAAACGGCGAGCTGTACAAGCGCAGTGTATCCGGTATCTTCCAAAGATGTGTTGATGTGGACACGGGCTACCGGCTACTCAAGGATATCCACCAGGGTGAGTGTGGGCACCACGCTTCATCAAGGGCGATAGTCGCCAAGGCATTCCGCCATGGTTTCTATTGGCCCAATGCCCTCGAGGATGCCGAGCAGCTGGTCCACGCGTGCAATGGGTGCCAGCGCTTTGGGCAGCTCAGGCACATGCCAACCTCGGTACTCAAGACCATACCGATCACCTGGCCCTTCGCAGTTTGGGGCCTGGACATGGTCGGTCCCTTCAAGCGAGCCCGCGCGGGAATGACCCACCTACTGGTAGCGGTGGACAAGTTCACAAAGTGGATCGAGGCCAAGCCTATCCGGAAGCTGGATGGAGCGACGATTGTTACCTTCTTCACCGAAATCATCAACCGCTTCGGCTACCCCAATAGCATCATCACCGACAACGGCACGAACTTTGCCAAGGGGGCCTTTGCCCGGTTCTGCAGCAACAAGGGCATCCGACTAGACCTCGCCTCCGTTGCACACCCACAGTCCAACGAGTAAGTCGAACGAGCAAACGGCTTGGTGCTAGCCGGCATCAAACCACGTCTCATCGAGCCGTTGGAGCGGTAACCCGGATGTTGGATCGAAGAACTTCCGGCTGTGCTATGGAGCCTCCGCACCACACCGAATAGGTCAACCGGCTACACGCCATTCTTCCTGTTCTATGGATCGGAAGCCGTCCTCTCCGCCGACATCGAGTTCGACTCCCCTCGCAAGCTCCTGTACGACGAGAAAGCCAACAAGGAGGCGCGGGAGGACGGGGTGGACCTCCTGGAGGAGGCCCACGAGCTGGCCCTGTCCAGCTCCTCCCTGTACCAGCAGCGACTACGTCGCTACCATTCAAGCCGGATTCGCCTAGTCGCATTCCGCGAGGGCGACCTGGTTCTCCGGCTAGTGCAAGACACGAAGGGCATGCACAAGCTATCACCACCCTGGGAGGGCCCCTTCATCATCAGCCAGGCGCTGCCCAACGACTCCTACTACCTCATCGACGCACAGCAGCCGCGCAAACAAGATGGACAAATCGGACGAGGAGACCGAGCGTCTCTGGAATGCGGCCCTGCTGCGCCCGTTTTACACCTAGTCGCCAGGCAGTGTATGTATCCCGAAAACCCCCTGAATGAAAATGCGTACCCCCACGAGAATCTCGGGGGATCCTTCTAGAAATGTGTGTGCACCTGTTTTCCGATTCAAATTTTCCGGCTCCGGCAACCCCTACCTAGGGGCTCGCCGGCTGGCCCGGCCTGTTAAGTCAACAAACCGGCTGAGTAGTGTGCAACGATGTCAGAGGCCCACTCTGCGTCTCAGCTACAGACTGCAACCCGGCTGTCCGGCTAGCAAGAGCAAAAGCCCGAGGCATCCCACACGAAAAACGAGGAGGAGACGCGACAGATCGGGCGTCCCGGCCCTGCAACTAGCTCGAACCAATCCAGCTGCTAAGCCGCTAGTACCGTGCGTAATGTACTGTCAGCTCCCTTCGATTCTGGCTGCGGACCGCAACCCGGCTGCCGGCAAGGACGCAGCAAAAACAGCGAAACACGAGCGACTAAGTGTCTAGAAAGGACCAAGCCAGTTTTCGAAAAAACAAGCCGTTTTCTGGCTACGATTTGACAGACTAACCTATTAACCTGTGAAGATGTATGTGTATGCATATGTGCATTCTTGTCCGACTACCTCGAGTCGGAATTCAGGAGAAGGAAAGAAGATTCGAAGTCCTTGCCTTCATCAAGCGCTCCGAATCTCGGGGGCTACACCTACTGGGTGCGCTCGCGCACCCCCAGTGGAATCTTGTAGTTCCTGACCGACTAAGGGCGTTTAGACGGTCATTCGGAGCCCAGGTGAGGGCAAGGGCGGGAGCAAGGAAAGACAAGAAATATTCGAAGCACCGGGCTATGCCAGCTACTCTGAATCTCGGGGGCTACACCCAGTGGGTGCGCTCGTGCGTCCCCACAGGAATGTTAGTTCCCCCGACTGAAGGCGTTCAGCCGACGAAAGTGGCCGACTGGGACAAGGCCAATCGGATAAAGTTAGAAGACTTGGGAGAAATAAGAAAGATTCGAAGCACCTGGCTGCGCCAGCTACTCCGAATCTCGGGGGCTACACCCAGTGGGTGCGCTAGCGCGCCCCCACTGGAGGTGTAGGTCGCCCGGCTAAAGGTGTGTAGCCGGACGAAGTTAGCCGGGCAAAATACGCAAAAGGAAAGCTCAACGCACAAGGAAGATTCAAGAATTTCAATAATAACAAACAAAAAGGAGACGAAGCTCCCATAAGTTACCCGGTATCACAGATAGCCAGTACAAATGAACAAGGTTCATGAACATATAAGACAAGACAAATACACTCGGCATCCCGGGGCAATAACTAGACGGAAGGACCCTTGCCGTGCGGGGGATCTTGGCCGGCAGAAGCTTCAGGCGGCGGAGGGGGGGCGAAGCTTGATCCGGTTCCTGCGCCTGCGGGTGGCCGCATCGAGCCCTCCGCATCAGGAGTACCGATGGACTCCGAGTTGGTGAGCACCTCGTCGGGATCCACGTAATCGGCGATCTTGATGGCGGACCCGCGGAGTTCTGGATGGGCTTGGCGGATGGCGGCAAGGTCAGCTCCGGCACGGAAGCCACCGTCGATCTTCTCGACGCGGGCGTCCTTGTACCAGGAGAGCATGAGGGCCAGAGCCATCTCCACTCCGGCCCGTGCCGCCAAGTCCCGCAGCCGATCCACCACAGCCGGCACCTCTCCCACCTTCGCCGCCAGCTGCGCCATCGTCTCCGGAACCAGAGCCTCCGGCCACATGAAGGAGAAGACGTCCCGTGCCGCCTAACGACGCTTTGCAACTTCCTTTCCAAGAAGGACGACGAGCTCCTGGGCCGTCGGCTGCGCTCCCGGCCAGTTCTCCTGCAGCCGGTTGTAGGCCAGCAGGTCTATGCTGGGGTAAAAAGCTGTCAGAAAAGAGGAGTCAGATCTGGCTACCAGATCCGGAAAGAAAGGAAGACGGAATAAAGAACTCACCCTTGGCAGTGTGGCCAACCTGCATCAGCTCCTCCACCAGCGCCTTCTCCTTGACCGCTAGCTGTTTTATCTCCTTCTCTTGGTCCTTGTTCTGGGCCTCGAGAAGGGAGAAGGCTTCGGCCCGGCTAGCGAGCGAGGCGTCGCGCTCCTTGACGGTGGCCTCCAAACCGTCTACCCGCGCGTGCCAATCCTTGTTCTGCAGCTGCAGAGTGGAGTTGGACTTCCTCAGCCGGTCGTTCGCTTTCTTCAAGCGATCGATCTCGCGCTGAGTGCACACGAGGATGGCTGCAACGAAACCGGCTATCAGTAAAAAAGAGAGAGAGAGAGCGATCTGGGTGAAGCGAACTTACTCTGGGAAGTCCCATTGGCGGCAGCAAGCTTCTGCTCCAACGTCCGGTTCCTGCCAGCTGCGGCCTCCAACAGCCAGATATCCTTCACCGCCAGCTCGAGCGTGGCGGCAAGGTCCGACAGCGAAGCGGCAGAGGAAGCGTCGTCGTCCACGGCGTTGACGGCCAAGGACTCCTTCACCGCGACCACCACCGTTCGCCAGTCCTCCTCAAGCTCCTCGTCGGAGTTGTCATTGCCAACAACGACGAGCTCCTTGCCGGCAGCCCCCTGCGCACCTGCGGAGGAGCCTTCCGGCTGGGAGGGCTCCACTTCCGGCTAGGGACCCTCCGGCTGGGCAGAGGCATCCGGCTCAGCTCGGGGGAGGGAGACGGAGGCGGCACCTCCGAAGAAGGAGAGGCGCCGGTTGACCTGATCGACGCAGGCGGCGACCTGGTGGCGCCTGCAGCTCCGAAAGAGACCAACGCGCTAAAGAGAAGGAGGAAAAGGCAAAAGCAAAATAAGCCAAAGTCAGAAAAACAAGAAGGAGGGCAAATAGACAGAAGGCACCGAAAGATAGAGGGAGAGAGGAAAAACGTACCCTGGCACAACCGGGGGCGGCCCTTTCTTCCGGCCAAGGCGGCTCGGCGGCGGTAGGCGCCATGGAGCCAGGAGCAGCTAGAGCCGCTCCACGCCGCCGTCCGTCGCGGAGCGCGTCACTGGCTCCGCGGTCAGCCCGACCTCCTCCTCCTCGTGCACCTCCACGTGCGGGTCGGCGGCCGGCTCGTTGTTCCGGCTGGGGAAGGCTTCGCCGTCCCCATCCTATTCCTCGCCGGACCGCCAAGCGTGCGGCTAGGGCAAGTCGGGTGTGAATGCCTCGAGGGGAGCCTCGCCCTCCTCGTGAAGGATGCAGGCGAAGATCTGCCGAATGCAAGAAGTCAATCAGACAGAACAAGGAAATAACACAGAAAGAGTGAGCAAAATTTCCGGCTACGAGAACTTACCCGAGGCGCGCGGTTCTCCCGGCTGTAGGGCGCCAGACTAAACTTCCCGTTCTCCGGCAGCCGCTCCTTGCTGATCGTCCACAACCACTCCTTCAAGTTGTGGTAGCGGGAATCGCGGCACGATTGCCGGGTCAGGTCCAGCCGACCGGAGTAGTAGCACATCTTGTGCGCCCGCTGCTGCATCGGCATCATCAGCCGGGACATCCAGCTAAGAGTGATGTCCCGGCCGGTTAGCTCGCAGGTGACGAGGGAGCACATGCGTGCCAGCATCGCGTCCGTCTCCGCCTTGTCGCCGTGGATCTTCAGGTCCTAGTTCTGCCGGCTGGACTCAACGTCTTGGAAGGCCGGAAGGTTTATCCGGTCGACGTTGGTGATGTTCTTGACGTAGAAGTACGACTGCTGCCACAGCCGTACCGTGTCCTGGAGCAAGAACTTCGGGTAGCCGGATTGGGTGCGGGAGTAGATGGAGGCGCCGCCCGCGACCATGACCCCCGTGTACTTACTGCGGCCAGACTCGAAAGAGCCGACAGAGGAGCCCGAGATCCGGTTGGATCCCGAGATAACTCTCGCAGAACGCCATGAAGTGCGCCAGCGTTCCGATTGCGTTGGCGCCGAGATGGTGGAGGCGGAGGTCGAAGAAGGCCAAGAGTGTGAGGAAGAATGGGTGCAGCGGCAGCGCGAACCCGCGCGCCAGGTGCGAAAGGAAGATGACGCGCTCCCCCTCCGCCGGATGCGGCGACACCTCCCCCACCTGGTGGCGCGGCCTAGGCTAGTCCGCGCAAGGGGGAGGTGTGGGCCTCCTGTGGCCCATCTCCAGCCCTCCTTCTGGCTTCCTTCGTCTTCTGGAAAAATAGGATTTTCCGTATATTTTCCCGAATTTTCTGATCTTCGCGAATTTTTCCTCCAAACAACACCTTTTCCATCAGACTCCTGACTGCAGCGGTCCATGCTCCAAAAGTCATCAACCATGCAAAAACATATGAAATAACATAAGTATCACCTCTCAATATGAAATATATCAATGAATAATAGTGAATTATGACATAGAATAGTGATGCAAAATGGACGTATCAGTGGATCCATATGTGGTTTCTGAAAAGAATACACATGCAATGACTCTAGTGCTGGTTTTAGTATAAGAACACACATGCAATGACTCTAGTGGGTCCATATGTGGTTTGTGAAAAGAACACACATGCAATGACTCTAGTGGGTCCATATGTGGTTTGTGGAAAAGAACACACATGTAATGACCACTAGTTGATCCATATGTGGTTTGTGGAAAGAACACACATGCAATGACACTGGTTGATCCATGTGTGGTTTGTGGAAAGAACACACATGCAATGCCATTGGTTGATCCATCTGTGGTTTGTGGAAAGAACACACATGCAATGACTCTGGTGGATCCATGTGTGGTTTGTGGAAAAAAACACATGCAATGCCAATGGTTGATCCATGTGTGGTTTGTGAAAAGAATACACATGCAGTGACTCTAGTGGGTCCATATGTAGTTTGTGAAAAGAACACACATGCAATGACTCCAGTGGATCCATATGTGGTTTGTGGAAAGAACACACATGAAATGACTCAAGTGGGTCCATATGTGGTTTGTGCAAAGAACACACATGCAATGACTCAGGGGGATCCATGTGTGGTTTGTAGAAAGAACACACATCCAATGACCACTGGTCGATCCATGTTTGGTTTGTGGAAAGAACACTCATGCAATGACACTGGTGGATCCATATGTGGTTTGTGAAAAGAACACACATGCGATGACTCTAGTGCTGGTTTTAGTATAAGAACACACATGCAATGACTCTAGTGGGTCCATATGTGCTTTGTTAAAAGAACACACATGCAATGACTCTAGTGGATCCATATGTGGTTTGTGGAAAAGAACACACATGCAATGACCACTGGTTGATCCATAAGTGGTTTGTGGAAAGAACACACATGCAGTAAACACTGGTTGATCCATGTGTGGTTTGTGAAAAGAACACAGACGCAATGCCATTGGTTGATCCATATGTGGTTTGTGAAAATAACACACATGCAATGCCATTGGTTAATCCATGTGTGGTTTGTGGAAAGAACACACATGCAATGACTCTAGTGGATCCATATGTGGTTTGTGGAAAAGAACACACATGTAATGACCACTGGTTGATCCATATGTGGTTTTTGGAAAGAACACACATGCAATGACACTGGTTGATCCATGTGTGGTTTGTGGAAAGAACACACATGCAATGCCATTGGGTTATCCATATGTGGTTTGTGAAAAGAACACACATGCAATGACTCTAGTGGATCCATATGTGGTTGGTGGAAAGAACACACATGCAATGACTCTAGTGGGTCCATATGTGGTTCATGTCAGGAACACACATGCAATGCCACTGGTGGATCCATGTGTGGTTTGTGGAAATAACACACATGCAATGACTCTAGTGGGTCCATATGTGGTTTGTGAAAAGAACACACATGCAATGACTCTAGTGGATCCATATGTGGTTTTCGGAAAAGAACACACATGCAATGAACACTGGTGGATCCGTAAGAGGTTTGTGGAAAGAACACACATGCAATGACACTGGTGGATCCATATTCGATTTGTGAAAAGAACACACGTGCAATGCCATTGGTTAATCCATGTGTGGTTTGTGTAAAGAACACACATGCAATGCCATTGGTTAATCCATGTGTGGTTTATGGAAAGAACACACATGCAATGACTCTGGTGGATCCATATGTGGTTTGTGGAAAAGAACACACATGCAATGACCACTGGTTGATCCATAAGTGGTTTGTGGAAAGAACACACATGCAATGACACTGGTGGATTCATATGTGGTTTGTGAAAAGAACACGCATGCAATGACTCTAGTGCTGGTTTTAGTATAAGAACACACATGCAATGACTCTAGTGGGTCCATATGTGGTTTGTGAAAAGAACACACATGCAATGACTCTAGTGGATCCATATGTGGTTTGTGGATAACAACACACATGCAATGACCACTGGTTGATCGACAAGTGGTTTGTGGAAAGAACACACATGCAGTGAACAATGGTTGATCCATGTGTGGTTTGTGAAAAGAACACACATGCAATGCCATTGGTGGATCCATATGTGGTTTGTGAAAATAACACACACGCAATGCCATTGGTTAATCCATGTGTGGTTTGTGGAAAGAACACACATGCAATGACTCTAGTCGATCCATATGTGGTTTGTGGAAAAGAACACACATGCAATGACCAATGGTGTATCCATATGTGGTTTGTGGAAAGAACACACATGCAATGACACTAGTTGATCCATGTGTGGTTTGTGGAAAGAACACACATGCAATGCCATTGGTTGATCCATCTGTGGTTTGTGGAAAGAACACACATGCAATGACTCTGGTGGATCCATGTGTGGTTTGTGTAAAGAACACACATGCAATGCCATTGGTTAATCCATGTGTGGTTTATGGAAAGAACACACATGCAATGACTCTGGTGGATCCATATGTGGTTTGTGGAAAAGAACACACATGCAATGACCACTGGTTGATCCATAAGTGGTTTGTGGAAAGAACACACATGCAATGACACTGGTGGATTCATATGTGGTTTGTGAAAAGAACACGCATGCAATGACTCTAGTGCTGGTTTTAGTATAAGAACACACATGCAATGACTCTAGTGGGTCCATATGTGGTTTGTGAAAAGAACACACATGCAATGACTCTAGTGGATCCATATGTGGTTTGTGGATAACAACACACATGCAATGACCACTGGTTGATCGACAAGTGGTTTGTGGAAAGAACACACATGCAGTGAACAATGGTTGATCCATGTGTGGTTTGTGAAAAGAACACACATGCAATGCCATTGGTGGATCCATATGTGGTTTGTGAAAATAACACACACGCAATGCCATTGGTTAATCCATGTGTGGTTTGTGGAAAGAACACACATGCAATGACTCTAGTCGATCCATATGTGGTTTGTGGAAAAGAACACACATGCAATGACCAATGGTGTATCCATATGTGGTTTGTGGAAAGAACACACATGCAATGACACTAGTTGATCCATGTGTGGTTTGTGGAAAGAACACACATGCAATGCCATTGGTTGATCCATCTGTGGTTTGTGGAAAGAACACACATGCAATGACTCTGGTGGATCCATGTGTGGTTTGTGGAAAGAACACACATGCAATGCCAATGGTTGATCCATGTGTGGTCTGTGAAAAGAATACACATGCAGTGACTCTAGTGGGTCCATATGTAGTTTGTGAAAAGAACACACATGCAATGACTCCAGTGGATCCATATGTGGTTTGTGGAAAGAACACACATGAAATGACTCAAGTGGGTCCATATGTGGTTTGTGCAAAGAACACACATGCAATGACTCAGGGGGATCCATGTGTGGTTTGAAGAAAGAACACACATCCAATGACCACTGGTCGATCCATGTGTGGTTTGTGGAAAGAACACTCATGCAATGACACTGGTGGATCCATATGTGGTTTGTGAAAAGAACACACATGCGATGACTCTAGTGCTGGTTTTAGTATAAGAACACACATGCAATGACTCTAGTGGGTCCATATGTGCTTTGTTAAAAGAACACACATGCCATGACTCTAGTGGATCCATATGTGGTTTGTGGAAAAGAACACACATACAATGACCACTGGTTGATCCATAAGTGGTTTGTGGCAAGAACACACATGCAGTAAACACTGGTTGATCCATGTGTGGTTTTTGAAAAGAACACAGACGCAATGCCATTGGTTGATCCATATGTGGTTTGTGAAAATAACACACATGCAATGCCATTGGTTAATCCATGTGTGGTTTGTGGAAAGAACACACATGCAATGACTCTAGTGGATCCATATGTGGTTTGTGGAAAAGAACACACATGTAATGACCACTGGTTGATCCATATGTGGTTTTTGGAAAGAACACACATGCAATGACACTGGTTGATCCATGTGTGGTTTGTGGAAAGAACACACAAGCAATGCCATTGGGTTATCCATATGTGGTTTGTGAAAAGAACACACATGCAATGACTCTAGTGGATCCATATGTGGTTGGTGGAAAGAACACACATGCAATGACTCTAGTGGGTCCATATGTGGTTCATGTCAGGAACACACATGCAATGCCACTGGTGGATCCATGTGTGGTTTGTGGAAATAACACACATGCAATGACTCTAGTGGGTCCATATGTGGTTTGTGAAAAGAACACACATGCAATGACTCTAGTGGATCCATATGTGGTTTTCGGAAAAGAACACACATGCAATGAACACTGGTGGATCCGTAAGAGGTTTGTGGAAAGAACACACATGCAATGACACTGGTGGATCCATATTCGATTTGTAAAAAGAACACACGTGCAATGCCATTGGTTAATCCATGTGTGGTTTGTGTAAAGAACACACATGCAATGCCATTGGTTAATCCATGTGTGGTTTATGGAAAGACCACACATGCAATGACTCTGGTGGATCCATATGTGGTTTGTGGAAAAGAACACACATGCAATGACCACTGGTTGATCCATAAGTGGTTTGTGGAAAGAACACACATGCAATGACACTGGTGGATTCATATGTGGTTTGTGAAAAGAACACGCATGCAATGACTCTAGTGCTGGTTTTAGTATAAGAACACACATGCAATGACTCTAGTGGGTCCATATGTGGTTTGTGAAAAGAACACACATGCAATGACTCTAGTGGATCCATATGTGGTTTGTGGATAACAACACACATGCAATGACCACTGGTTGATCCACAAGTGGTTTGTGGAAAGAACACACATGCAGTGAACAATGGTTGATCCATGTGTGGTTTGTGAAAAGAACACACATGCAATGCCATTGGTTGATCCATATGTGGTTTGTGAAAATAACACACACGCAATGCCATTGGTTAATCCATGTGTGGTTTGTGGAAAGAACACACATGCAATGACTCTAGTCGATCCATATGTGGTTTGTGGAAAAGAACACACATGCAATGACCACTGGTGTATCCATATGTGGTTTGTGGAAAGAACACACATGCAATGACACTAGTTGATCCATGTGTGGTTTGTGGAAAGAACACACATGCAATGCCATTGGTTGATCCATATGTGGTTTGTGAAAAGAACACACATGCAATGACTCTAGTGGATCCATGTGTGGTTTGTGGAAAGAACACACATGCAATGAATGGATTTGATCCATGTGTGGTTTGTGAAAGAATACACATCTCTAGTGGGTCCATATGTGGTTTGTGAAAAGAACACACATGCAATGACTGGTGGATCCATATGTGGTTTGTGGAAAGAACACACATGCAATGACTCTAGTGGGTCCATATGTGGTTTGTGAAAAGAACACACATGCAATGACTCTAGTGGATCCATATGTGGTTTTAGGAAAAGAACACACATGCAATGACCACTGGGTGATCCATAAGTGGTTTGTGGAAAGAACACACATGGAATGACACTGGTTGATCCATATGTGGTTTGTAGAAAGAACACACATGCAATTCCATTGGTTAATCCATGTGTGGTTTGTGAAAAGAACACACATGCAATGCCATTCGTTGAGCCATGTGTGGTTTATGGAAAGAACACACATGCAATGACTCTAGTGGATCCATATGTGGTTTGTGGCAAAGAACACACATGCAATGACCACTGGTTGATCCATCGTGGTTGTGGAAAGAACACACATGTAATGACACTGGTGGTTCCATATGTGGTTTGAGAAAAGAACACACATGCAATGACTCTAGTGGGTCCATATGTGGTTTTAGTATAAGAACACACATGCAATGACTCCAGTGGATCCATATGTGGTTTGTGGAAAAGAACACACATGCAATGACTCTAGTGGATCCATAAGTGGTTTGTGGAAAGAACACACATGCAGTGGACACTAGTGGATCCATATGTGATTTGTGAAAAGAACACACATGCAATGACTCTAGTTGGTCCATGTGTGGTTTGTGAAAAGAACACACATGCATTGCCATTGGTTGATCCATATGTGGTTTGTGAAAAGAAAACACACACAATGCCATTGGTTAATCCATGTGTGGTTTGTGGAAAGAAAACACATGCAATGACTCTAGTGGATCCATATGTCGTCTGCGGAAAGAACACACATGCAATAACCACTGATTGATCCATATGTGTGTTGTGGAAAGAACACACATGCAATGACACTAGTTGATCCATATGTGGTTTGTGAAAACAACACACATGCAATGACTCTAGTGGATCCATACGTGGTTTATGGAAAAGAACACACATGCAATGACTCTAGTGGGTCCATATGTGGTTTGTGAAAAGAACACACATGCAATGACTCTATTGGATCCATATGTGGTTTGTGGATAACACACACATGCAATGACCATTGGTTGATCCATGTGTGGTTTGTGGAAAGAACACACATGCAATGAACATTGGTTAATCCATGTGTGGTTTGTGAAAAGAACACACATGCTATGCCATTAGTTGATCCATATGTGGTTTGTGAAAAGAACACACACGCAATGCCATTGGTTAATCAATGTCTGGTTTGTGGAAAGAACACACATGCAATGACTCTAGTGGATCCATATGTGGTTTGTGGAAAAGAACACACATGCAATGACCACTGGTGTATCCATATGTGGTTTGTGGAAAGAACACACATGCAATGACACTAGTTGATCCATGTGTGGTTTGTGGAAAGAACACACATGCAATGCCATTGGTTGATCCATATGTGGTTTGTGAAAAGAACACACATGCAATGACTCTAGTGGATCCATATGTGGTTTGTGGAAAGAACACACATGCAATGACTCTAGTGGGTCCATATGTGGTTCATGTCAGTAACACACATGCAATGCCATTGGTGGATCCATGTGTGCTTTGTGGAAAGAACACACATGCAATGAATCTAGTGGGTCCATATGTGGTTTGTGAAAAGAACACACATGCAAGTACTCTAGTGGATCCATATCTGGTTTTCGGAAAAGAACACACATGCAATGAACACTGGTGGATCCATAAGTGGTTTGTGGAAAGAACACACATGCAATGACACTGGTGGATCCATATGTGATTTGTGAAAAGAACACACGTGCAATTCCATTGGTTAATCCATGTGTGGTTTGTGAAAAGAACACACATGCAATGCCATTGGTTAAGCCATGTGTGGTTTATGGAAAGAACACACATGCAATGACTCTAGTGGATCCATATGTGGTTTGTGGCAAAGAACACACATGCAATGACCACTGGTTGATCCATCAGTGGTTCGTGGAAAGAACACACATGTAATGACACTGGTGGATCCATATGTGGTTTGTGAAAAGAACACACATGCAATGACTCTAGTCCTGGTTTTAGTATAAGAACACACATCCAATGACTCTAGTGGGTCCATATGCGGTTTGTGAAAAGAACACACATGCAATGACTCTAGTGGATCCATATGTGGTTTGTGGAAAAGAACACACATGCAATGACCACTGGCTGATCAATAAGTGGTTTGTGGAAAGAACACACATGAAATGAACACTAGTTGATCCATGTGTGGTTTATGAAAAGAACACACATGCAATGCCATTGGTTGATCCATATGTGGTTTGTGAAAATAACACACACGCAATGCCATTGGTTAATCCATGTGTGGTTTGTGGAAAGAACACAGATGCAATGACTCTAGTGGATCCATATGTGGTTTGTGGAAAAGAACACACATGCAATGACCACTGCTTGATCCATAAGTGGTTTGTGGAAAGAACACACATGCAATGACACTGGTGGATTCATATGTGGTTTGTGAAAAGAACACGCATGCAATGACTCTAGTGCTTGTTTTAGTATAAGAACACACATGCAATGCCTCTAGTGGGTCCATATGTGGTTTGTGAAAAGAACACACATGCAATGACTCTAGTGGATCCATATGTGGTTTGTGGATAACAACACACATGCAATGACCACTGGTTGATCCACAAGTGGTTTGTGGAAAGAACACACATGCAGTGAACAGTGGTTGATCCATGTGTGGTTTGTGAAAAGAACACACATGCAATGCCATTGGTTGATCCATATGTGGTTTGTGAAAATAACACACACGCAATGCCATTGGTTAATCAATGTGTGGTTTGTGGAAAGAACACACATGCAATGACTCTAGTGGATCCATATGTGGTTTGTGGAAAAGAACACACATGCAATGACCACTGGTGTATCCATATGTGGTTTGTGGAAAGAACACACATGCAATGACACTAGTTGATCCATGTGTGGTTTGTGGAAAGAACACACATGCAATGCCATTGGTTGATCCATATGTGGTTTGTGAAAAGAACACACATGCAATGACTCTAGTGGATCCATATGTGGTTTGTGGAAAGAACACACATGCAATGACTCTAGTGGGTCCATATGTGGTTCATGTCAGTAACACACATGCAATGCCATTGGTGGATCCATGTGTGCTTTGTGGAAAGAACACACATGCAATGAATCTAGTGGGTCCATATGTGGTTTGTGAAAAGAACACACATGCAATGACTCTAGTGGATCCATATCTGGTTTTCGGAAAAGAACACACATGCAATGAACACTGGTGGATCCATAAGTGGTTTGTGGAAAGAACACACATGCAATGACACTGGTGGATCCATATGTGATTTGTGAAAAGAACACACGTGCAATTCCATTGGTTAATCCATGTGTGGTTTGTGAAAAGAACACACATGCAATGCCATTGGTTAAGCCATGTGTGGTTTATGGAAAGAACACACATGCAATGACTCTAGTGGATCCATATGTGGTTTGTGGCAAAGAACACACATGCAATGACCACTGGTTGATCCATCAGTGGTTTGTGGAAAGAACACACATGTAATGACACTGGTGGATCCATATGTGGTTTGTGAAAAGAACACACATGCAATGACTCTAGTCCTGGTTTTAGTATAAGAACACACATCCAATGACTCTAGTGGGTCCATATGCGGTTTGTGAAAAGAACACACATGCAATGACTCTAGTGGATCCATATGTGGTTTGTGGAAAAGAACACACATGCAATGACCACTGGCTGATCCATAAGTGGTTTGTGGAAAGAACACACATGAAATGAACACTAGTTGATCCATGTGTGGTTTATGAAAAGAACACACATGCAATGCCATTGGATGATCCATATGTGGTTTGTGAAAATAACACACACGCAATGCCATTGGTTAATCCATGTGTGGTTTGTGGAAAGAACACACATGCAATGACTCTAGTGGATCCATATGTGGTTTGTGGAAAAGAACACACATGCAATGACCACTGGTGTATCCATATGTGGTTTGTGGAAAGAACACACATGCAATGACACTAGTTGATCCATGTGTGGTTTGTGGAAAGAACACACATGCAATGACTCTAGTGCTGGTTTTAGTATAAGAACACACATGCAATGCCTCTAGTGGGTCCATATGTGGTTTGTGAAAAGAACACACATGCAATGACTCTAGTGGATCCATATGTGGTTTGTGGATAACAACACACATGCAATGACCACTGGTTGATCCACAAGTGGTTTGTGGAAAGAACACACATGCAGTGAACAGTGGTTGATCCATGTGTGGTTTGTGAAAAGAACACACATGCAATGCCATTGGTTGATCCATATGTGGTTTGTGAAAATAACACACACGCAATGCCATTGGTTAATCCATGTGTGGTTTGTGGAAAGAACACACATGCAATGACTCTAGTGGATCCATATGTGGTTTGTGGAAAAGAACACACATGCAATGACCACTGGTGTATCCATATGTGGTTTGTGGAAAGAACACACATGCAATGACACTAGTTGATCCATGTGTGGTTTGTGGAAAGAACACACATGCAATGCCATTGGTTGATCCATATGTGGTTTGTGAAAAGAACACACATGTAATGACTCTAGTGGATCCATATGTGGTTTGTGGAAATAACACACATGCAATGACTCTAGTGGGTCCATATGTGGTTCATGTCAGTAACACACATGCAATGCCGTTGGTGGATCCATGTGTGGTTTGTGGAAAGAACACACATGCAATGAATCTAGTGGGTCCATATGTGGTTTGTGAAAAGAACACACATGCAATGACTCTAGTGGATCCATATCTGGTTTTCGGAAAAGAACACACATGCAATGAACACTGGTGGATCCATAAGTGGTTTGTGGAAAGAACACACATGCAATGACACTGGTGGATCCATATGTGATTTGCGATAAGAACACACGTGCAATTCCATTGGTTAATCCATGTGTGGTTTGTGAAAAGAACACACATGCAATGCCATTGGTTAAGCCATGTGTGGTTTATGGAAAGAACACACATGCAATGACTCTAGTGGATCCATATGTGGTTTGTGGCAAAGAACACACATGCAATGACCACTGGTTGATCCATCAGTGGTTTGTGGAAAGAACACACATGTAATGACACTGGTGGATCCATATGTGGTTTGTGAAAAGAACACACATGCAATGACTCTAGTCCTGGTTTTAGTATAAGAACACACATCCAATGACTCTAGTGGGTCCATATGCGGTTTGTGAAAAGAACACACATGCAATGACTCTAGTGGATCCATATGTGGTTTGTGGAAAAGAACACACATGCAATGACCACTGGCTGATCCATAAGTGGTTTGTGGAAAGAACACACATGAAATGAACACTAGTTGATCCATGTGTGGTTTATGAAAAGAACACACATGATATGCCATTGGTTGATCCATATGTGGTTTGTGAAAATAACACACACGCAATGCCATTGGTTAATCCATGTGTGGTGTGTGGAAATAACACACATACAATGACTCTAGTGGATCCATATGTGGTTTGTGGAAAAGAACACACATGCAATGACCACTGGTGTATCCATATGTGGTTTGTGGAAAGAACACACATGCAATGACACTAGTTGATCCATGTGTGGTTTGTGGAAAGAACACACATGCAATGACTCTAGTGCTGGTTTTAGTATAAGAACACACATGCAATGCCTCTAGTGGGTCCATATGTGGTTTGTGAAAAGAACACACATGCAATGACTCTAGTGGATCCATATGTGGTTTGTGGATAACAACACACATGCAATGACCACTGGTTGATCCACAAGTGGTTTGTGGAAAGAACACACATGCAGTGAACAGTGGTTGATCCATGTGTGGTTTGTGAAAAGAGCACACATGCAATGCCATTGGTTGATCCATATGTGGTTTGTGAAAATAACACACACGCAATGCCATTGGTTAATCCATGTGTGGTTTGTGGAAAGAACACACATGCAATGACTCTAGTCGATCCATATGTGGTTTGTCGAAAAGAACACACATGCAATGACCACTGGTGTATCCATATGTGGTTTGTGGAAAGAACACACATGCAATGACACTGGTGGATTCATATGTGGTTTGTGAAAAGAACACGCATGCAATGACTCTAGTGCTGGTTTTAGTATAAGAACACACATGCAATGCCTCTAGTGGGTCCATATGTGGTTTGTGAAAAGAACACACATGCAATGACTCTAGTGGATCCATATGTGGTTTGTGGATAACAACACACATGCAATGACCACTGGTTGATCCACAAGTGGTTTGTGGAAAGAACACACATGCAGTGAACAGTGGTTGATCCATGTGTGGTTTGTGAAAAGAGCATACATGCAATGCCTCTAGTGGGTCCATATGAGGTTTGTGAAAAGAACACACATGCAATGACTCTAGTGGATCCATATGTGGTTTGTGGAAAAGAACACACATGCAATGACCACTGGCTGATCCATAAGTGGTTTGTGGAAAGAACACACATGAAATGAACACTAGTTGATACATGTGTGGTTTATGAAAAGAACACACATGCAATGCCATTTGTTGATCCATATGTGGTTTGTGAAAATAACACACACGCAATGCCATTGGTTAATCTATGTGTGGTTTGTGGAAAGAACACACATGCAATGACTCTAGTGGATCCATATGTGGTTTGTGGAAAAGAACAAACATGCAATGACCACTGCTTGATCCATAAGTGGTTTGTGGAAAGAACACACATTCAATGACACTGGTGGATTCATATGTGGTTTGTGAAAAGAACACGCATGCAATGACTCTAGTGCTGGTTTTAGTATAAGAACACACATGCAATGCCTCTAGTGGGTCCATATGTGGTTTGTGAAAAGAACACACATGCAATGTCTCTAGTGGATCCATATGTGGTTTGTGGAAAACAACACACATGCAATGACCACTGGTTGATCCACAAGTGGTTTGTGGAAAGAACACACATGCAGTGAACAGTGGTTGATCCATGTGTGGTTTGTGAAAAGCGCACACATGCAATGCCATTGGTTGATCCATATGTGGTTTGTGAAAATAACACACACGCAATGCCATTGGTTAATCCATGTGTGGTTTGTGGAAAGAACACACATGCAATGACTCTAGTGGATCCATATGTGGTTTGTGGAAAAGAACACACATGCAATGACCACTGGTGTATCCATATGTGGTTTGTGGAAAGAGCACACATGCAATGACACTAGTTGATCCATGTGTGGTTTGTGGAAAGAACACATGCAATGCCATTGGTTGATCCATATGTGGTTTGTGAAAAGAACACACATGCAATGACTCTAGTGGATCCATATGTGGTTTGTGGAAAGAACACACATGCAATGACTCTAGTGGGTCCATATGTGGTTCATGTCAGTAACACACATGCAATGCCATTGGTGGATCCATGTGTGGTTTGTGGAAAGAACACACATGCAATGAATCTAGTGGGTCCATATGTGGTTTGTGAAAAGAACACACATGCAATGACTCTAGTGGATCCATATCTGGTTTTCGGAAAAGAACACACATGCAATGAACACTGGTGGATCCATAAGTGGTTTGTGGAAAGAACACACATGCAATGACACTGGTGGATCCATATGTGATTTGTGAAAAGAACACACGTGCAATTCCATTGGTTAATCCATGTGTGGTTTGTGAAAAGAACACACATGCAATGCCATTGGTTAAGCCATGTGTGGTTTATGGAAAGAACACACATGCAATGACTCTAGTGGATCTATATGTGGTTTGTGGAAAAGAACACACATGCAATGACTCTAGTGGATCCATATGTGGTTTGTGGAAAAGAACACACATGCAATGACCACTGGTGTATCCATATGTGGTTTGTGGAAAGAACACACATGCAATGACACTAGTTGATCCATGTGTGGTTTGTGGAAAGAACACACATGCAATGACTCTAGTGCTGGTTTTAGTATAAGAACACACATGCAATGCCTCTAGTGGGTCCATATGTGGTTTGTGAAAAGAACACACATGCAATGACTCTAGTGGATCCATATGTGGTTTGTGGATAACAACACACATGCAATGACCACTGGTTGATCCACAAGTGGTTTGTGGAAAGAACACACATGCAGTGAACAGTGGTTGATCCATGTGTGGTTTGTGAAAAGAGCACACATGCAATGCCATTGGTTGATCCATATGTGGTTTGTGAAAATAACACACACGCAATGCCATTGGTTAATCCATGTGTGGTTTGTGGAAGAACACACATGCAATGACTCTAGTGGATCCATATGTGGTTTGTCGAAAAGAACACACATGCAATGACCACTGGTGTATCCATATGTGGTTTGTGGAAAGAACACACATGCAATGACACTGGTGGATTCATATGTGGTTTGTGAAAAGAACACGCATGCAATGACTCTAGTGCTGGTTTTAGTATAAGAACACACATGCAATGCCTCTAGTGGGTCCATATGTGGTTTGTGAAAAGAACACACATGCAATGACTCTAGTGGATCCATATGTGATTTGTGGATAACAACACACATGCAATGACCACTGGTTGATCCACAAGTGGTTTGTGGAAAGAACACACATGCAGTGAACAGTGGTTGATCCATGTGTGGTTTGTGAAAAGAGCACACATGCAATGCCTCTAGTGGGTCCATATGCGGTTTGTGAAAAGAACACACATGCAATGACTCTAGTGGATCCATATGTGGTTTGTGGAAAAGAACACACATGTAATGACCACTTGCTGATCCATAAGTGGTTTGTGGAAAGAACACACATGAAATGAACACTAGTTGATACATGTGTGGTTTATGAAAAGAACACACATGCAATGCCATTTGTTGATCCATATGTGGTTTGTGAAAATAACACACACGCAATGCCATTGGTTAATCCATGTGTGGTTTGTGGAAAGAACACACATGCAATGACTCTAGTGGATCCATATGTGGTTTGTGGAAAAGAACAAACATGCAATGACCACTGCTTGATCCATAAGTGGTTTGTGGAAAGAACACACATTCAATGACACTGGTGGATTCATATGTGGTTTGTGAAAAGAACACGCATGCAATGACTCTAGTGGTGGTTTTAGTATAAGAACACACATGCAATGCCTCTAGTGGGTCCATATGTGGTTTGTGAAAAGAACACAAATGCAATGACTCTAGTGGATCCATATGTGGTTTGTGGATAACAACACACATGCAATGACCACTGGTTGATCCACAAGTGGTTTGTGGAAAGAACACACATGCAGTGAACAGTGGTTGATCCATGTGTGGTTTGTGAAAAGAGCACACATGCAATGCCATTGGTTTATCCATATGTGGTTTGTGAAAATAACACACACGCAATGCCATCGGTTAATCCATGTGTGGTTTGTGGAAAGAACACACATGCAATGACTCTAGTGGATCCATATGTGGTTTGTGGAAAAGAACACACATGCAATGACCACTGGTGTATCCATATGTGGTTTGTGGAAAGAGCACACATGCAATGACACTAGTTGATCCATGTGTGGTTTGTGGAAAGAACACACATGCAATGCCATTGGTTGATCCATATGTGGTTTGTGAAAAGAACACACATGCAATGAATCTAGTGGATCCATATGTGGTTTGTGGAAAGAACACACATGCAATGACTCTAGTGGGTCCATATGTGGTTCATGTCAGTAACACACATGCAATGCCATTGGTGGATCCATGTGTGGTTTGTGGAAAGAACACACATGCAATGAATCTAGTGGGTCCATATGTGGTTTGTGAAAAGAACACACATGCAATGACTCTAGTGGATCCATATCTGGTTTTCGGAAAAGAACACACATGCAATGAACACTGATGGATCCATAAGTGGTTTGTGGAAAGAACACACATGCAATGACACTGGTGGATCCATATGTGATTTCTGAAAAGAACACACGTGCAATTCCATTGGTTAATCCATGTGTGGTTTGTGAAAAGAACACACATGCAATGCCATTGGTTAAGCCATGTGTGGTTTATGGAAAGAACACACATGCAATGACTCTAGTGGATCCATATGTGGTTTGTGGAAAAGAACACACATGCAATGACCACTGGTTGATCCATCAGTGGTTCGTGGAAATAACACACATGTAATGACACTGGTGGATCCATATGTGGTTTGTGAAAAGAACACACATGCAATGACTCTAGTCCTGGTTTTAGTATAAGAACACACATCCAATGACTCTAGTGGGTCCATATGCGATTTGTGAAAAGAACACACATGCAATGACTCTAGTGGATCCATATGTGGTTTGTGGAAAAGAACACACATGCAATGACCACTGGCTGATCCATAAGTGGTTTGTGGAAAGAACACACATGAAATGAACACTAGTTGATCCATGTGTGGTTTATGAAAAGAACACACATGCAATGCCATTGGTTGATCCATATGTGGTTTGTGAAAATAACACACACGCAATGCCATTGGTTAATCCATGTGTGGTTTGTGGAAAGAACACACATGCAATGACTCTAGTGGATCCATATGTGGTTTGTGGAAAAGAACACACATGCAATGACCACTGCTTGATCCATAAGTGGTTTGTGGAAAGAACACACATGCAATGACACTGGTGGATTCATATGTGGTTTGTGAAAAGAACACGCATGCAATGACTCTAGTGCTGGTTTTAGTATAAGAACACACATGCAATGCCTCTAGTGGGTCCATATGTGGTTTGTGAAAAGAACACACATGCAATGACTCTAGTGGATCCATATGTGGTTTGTGGATAACAACACACATGCAATGACCACTGGTTGATCCACAAGTGGTTTGTGGAAAGAACACACATGAAGTGAACAGTGGTTGATCCATGTGTGGTTTGTGAAAATAACACACATGCAATGCCATTGGTTGATCCATATGTGGTTTGTGAAAATAACACACACGCAATGCCATTGGTTAATCCATGTGTGGTTTGCGGAAAGAACACACATGCAATGACTCTAGTGGATCCATATGTGGTTTGTGGAAAAGAACACACATGCAATGACCACTGGTGTATCCATATGTGGTTTGTGGAAAGAACACACATGCAATGACACTAGTTGATCCATGTGTGGTTTGTGGAAAGAACACACATGCAATGACTCTAGTGGATCCATATGTGGTTTGTGGAAAGAACACACATGCAATGACTCTAGTGGGTCCATATGTGGTTCATGTCAGTAACACACATGCAATGCCATTGGTGGATCCATGTGTGGTTTGTGGAAAGAACACACATGCAATGAATCTAGTGGGTCCATATGTGGTTTGTGAAAAGAACACACATGCAATGACTCTAGTGGATCCATATGTGGTTTGTGGATAACAACACACATGCAATGACCACTGGTTGATCCACAAGTGGTTTGTGGAAAGAACACACATGCAGTGAACAGTGGTTGATCCATGTGTGGTTTGTGAAAAGAGCACACATGCAATGCCATTGGTTGATCCATATGTGGTTTGTGAAAATAACACACACGCAATGCCATTGGTTAATCCATGTGTGGTTTGTGGAAAGAACACACATGCAATGACTCTAGTGGATCCATATGTGATTTGTGATAAAGAACACACATGCAATGACCACTGGTGTATCCATATGTGGTTTGTGGAAAGAGCACACATGCAATGACACTAGTTGATCCATGTGTGGTTTGTGGAAAGAACACACATGCAATGCCATTGGTTGATCCATATGTGGTTTGTGAAAAGAACACACATGCAATGACTCTAGTGGATCCATATGTGGTTTGTGGAAAGAACACACATGCAATGACTCTAGTGGGTCCATATGTGGTTCATGTCAGTAACACACATGCAATGCCGTTGGTGGATCCATGTGTGGTTTGTGGAAAAACACACATGCAATGAATCTAGTGGGTCCATATGTGGTTTGTGAAAAGAACACACATGCAATGACTCTAGTGGATCCATATCTGGTTTTCGGAAAAGAACACACATGCAATGAACACTGGTGGATCCATAAGTGGTTTGTGGAAAGAACACACATGCAATGACACTGGTGGATCCATATGTGATTTGTGATAAGAACACACGTGCGATTCCATTGGTTAATCCATGTGTGGTTTGTGAAAAGAACACACATGCAATGCCATTGGTTAAGCCATGTGTGGTTTATGGAAAGAACACACATGCAATGACTCTAGTGGATCCATATGTGGTTTGTGGCAAAGAACACACATGCAATGACCACTGGTTGATCCATCAGTGGTTTGTGGAAAGAACACACATGTAATGACACTGGTGGATCCATATGTGGTTTGTGAAAAGAACACACATGCAATGACTCTAGTCCTGGTTTTAGTATAAGAACACACATCCAATGCCTCTAGTGGGTCCATATGCGGTTTGTGAAAAGAACACACATGCAATGACTCTAGTGGATCCATATGTGGTTTGTGGAAAAGAACACACATGCAATGACCACTGGCTGATCCATAAGTGGTTTGTGGAAAGAACACACATGAAATGAACACTAGTTGATCCATGTGTGGTTTATGAAAAGAACACACATGCAATGCCATTGGTTGATCCATATGTGGTTTGTGAAAATAACACACAAGCAATGACAATAGTTAATCCATATGTGGTTTGTGGAAATAAAACACATGCAATGAATATCGTGGATCCATATGTGGTTTGTGGAAAGAACACACATGCAATGACCACTGGTGTATCCATATGTGGTTTGTGGAAAGAACACACATGCAATGACACTAGTGGATCCATGTGTGGTTTGTGGAAAGAACACACATGCAATGACTCTAGTGCTGGTTTTAGTATAAGAACACACATGCAATGCCTCTAGTGGGTCCATATGTGGTTTGTGAAAAGAACACACATGCAATGACTCTAGTGGATCCATATGTGGTTTGTGGATAACAACACACATGCAATGACCACTGGTTGATCCACAAGTGGTTTGTGGAAAGAACACACATGCAGTGAACAGTGGTTGATCCATGTGTGGTTTGTGAAAAGAGCACACATGCAATGCCATTGGTTGATCCATATGTGGTTTGTGAAAATAACACACACGCAATGCCATTGGTTAATCCATGTGTGGTTTGTGGAAAGAACACACATGCAATGACTCTAGTGGATCCATATGTGGTTTGTGGAAAAGAACACACATGCAATGACCACTGGTGTATCCATATGTGGTTTGTGGAAAGAACACACATGCAATGACACTGGTGGATTCATATGTGGTTTGTGAAAAGAACACGCATGCAATGACTCTAGTGCTGGTTTTAGTATAAGAACACACATGCAATGCCTCTAGTGGGTCCATATGTGGTTTGTGAAAAGAACACACATGCAATGACTCTAGTGGATCCATATGTGGTTTGTGGATAACAACACACATGCAATGACCACTGGTTGATCTACAAGTGGTTTGTGGAAAGAACACACATGGAGTGAACAGTGGTTGATCCATGTGTGGTTTGTGAAAAGAGCACACATGCAATGCCTCTAGTGGGTCCATATGCGGTTTGTGAAAAGAACACACATGCAATGACTCTAGTGGATCCATATGTGGTTTGTGGAAAAGAACACACATGCAATGACCACTGGCTGATCCATAAGTGGTTTGTGGAAAGAACACACATGAAATGAACACTAGTTGATACATGTGTGGTTTATGAAAAGAACACACATGCAATGCCATTTGTTGATCCATATGTGGTTTGTGAAAATAACACACACGCAATGCCATTGGTTAATCCATGTGTGGTTTGTGGAAAGAACACACATGCAATGACTCTAGTGGATCCATATGTGGTTTGTGGAAAAGAACAAACATGCAATGACCACTGCTTGATCCATAAGTGGTTTGTGGAAAGAACACACATTCAATGACACTGGTGGATTCATATGTGGTTTGTGAAAAGAACACGCATGCAATGACTCTAGTGCTGGTTTTAGTATAAGAACACACATGCAATGCCTCTAGTGGGTCCATATGTGGTTTGTGAAAAGAACACACATGCAATGACTCTAGTGGATCCATATGTGGTTTGTGGATAACAACACACATGCAATGACCACTGGTTGATCCACAAGTGGTTTGTGGAAAGAACACACATGCAGTGAACAGTGGTTGATCCATGTGTGGTTTGTGAAAAGAGCACACATGCAATGCCATTGGTTGATCCATATGTGGTTTGTGAAAATAACACACACGCAATGCCATTGGTTAATCCATGTGTGGTTTGTGGAAAGAACACACATGCAATGACTCTAGTGGATCCATATGTGGTTTGTGGAAAAGAACACACATGCAATGACCACTGGTGTATCCATATGTGGTTTGTGGAAAGAGCACACATGCAATGACACTAGTTGATCCATGTGTGGTTTGTGGAAAGAACACACATGCAATGCCATTGGTTGATCCATATGTGGTTTGTGAAAAGAACACACATGCAATGACTCTAGTGGATCCATATGTGGTTTGTGGAAAGAACACACATGCAATGACTCTAGTGGGTCCATATGTGGTTCATGTCAGTAACACACATGCAATGCCATTGGTGGATCCATGTGTGGTTTGTGGAAAGAACACACATGCATTGAATCTAGTGGGTCCATATGTGGTTTGTGAAAAGAACACACATGCAATGACTCTAGTGGATCCATATCTGGTTTTCGGAAAAGAACACACATGCAATGAACACTGGTGGATCCATAAGTGGTTTGTGGAAAGAACACACATGCAATGACACTGGTGGATCCATATGTGATTTGTGATAAGAACACACGTGCGATTCCATTGGTTAATCCATGTGTGGTTTGTGAAAAGAACACACATGCAATGCCATTGGTTAAGCCATGTGTGGTTTATGGAAAGAACACACATGCAATGACTCTAGTGGATCCATATGTGGTTTGTGGCAAAGAACACACATGCAATGACCACTGGTTGATCCATCAGTGGTTTGTGGAAAGAACACACATGTAATGACACTGGTGGATCCATATGTGGTTTGTGAAAAGAACACACATGCAATGACTCTAGTCCTGGTTTTAGTATAAGAACACACATCCAATGACTCTAGTGGGTCCATATGCGGTTTGTGAAAAGAACACACATGCAATGACTCTAGTGGATCCATATGTGGTTTGTGGAAAAGAACACACATGCAATGACCACTGGCTGATCCATAAGTGGTTTGTGGAAAGAACACACATGAAATGAACACTAGTTGATCCATGTGTGGTTTATGAAAAGAACACACATGCAATGCCATTGGTTGATCCATATGTGGTTTGTGAAAATAACACACACGCAATGCCATTGGTTAATCCATGTGTGGTTTGTGGAAATAACACACATGCAATGACTCTAGTGGATCCATATGTGGTTTGTGGAAAAGAACACACATGCAATGACCACTGGTGTATCCATATGTGGTTTGTGGAAAGAACACACATGCAATGACACTAGTGGATCCATGTGTGGTTTGTGGAAAGAACACACATGCAATGACTCTAGTGCTGGTTTTAGTATAAGAACACACATGCAATGCCTCTAGTGGGTCCATATGTGGTTTGTGAAAAGAACACACATGCAATGACTCTAGTGGATCCATATGTGGTTTGTGGATAACAACACACATGCAATGACCACTGGTTGATCCACAAGTGGTTTGTGGAAAGAACACACATGCAGTGAACAGTGGTTGATCCATGTGTGGTTTGTGAAAAGAGCACACATGCAATGCCATTGGTTGATCCATATGTGGTTTGTGAAAATAACACACACGCAATGCCATTGGTTAATCCATGTGTGGTTTGTGGAAAGAACACACATGCAATGACTCTAGTGGATCCATATGTGGTTTGTGGAAAGAACACACATGCAATGACCACTGGTGTATCCATATGTGGTTTGTGGAAAGAACACACATGCAATGACACTGGTGGATTCATATGTGGTTTGTGAAAAGAACACGCATGCAATGACTCTAGTGCTGGTTTTAGTATAAGAACACACATGCAATGCCTCTAGTGGGTCCATATGTGGTTTGTGAAAAGAACACACATGCAATGACTCTAGTGGATCCATATGTGGTTTGTGGATAACAACACACATGCAATGACCACTGGTTGATCTACAAGTGGTTTGTGGAAAGAACACACATGGAGTGAACAGTGGTTGATCCATGTGTGGTTTGTGAAAAGAGCACACATGCAATGCCTCTAGTGGGTCCATATGCGGTTTGTGAAAAGAACACACATGCAATGACTCTAGTGGATCCATATGTGGTTTGTGGAAAAGAACACACATGCAATGACCACTGGCTGATCCATAAGTGGTTTGTGGAAAGAACACACATGAAATGAACACTAGTTGATACATGTGTGGTTTATGAAAAGAACACACATGCAATGCCATTTGTTGATCCATATGTGGTTTGTGAAAATAACACACACGCAATGCCATTGGTTAATCCATGTGTGGTTTGTGGAAAGAACACACATGCAATGACTCTAGTGGATCCATATGTGGTTTGTGGAAAGAACAAAAGTGCAATGACCACTTGATCCATAAGTGGTTTGTGGAAAGAACACACATTCAATGACACTGGTGGATTCATATGTGGTTTGTGAAAAGAACACGCATGCAATGACTCTAGTGCTGGTTTTAGTATAAGAACACACATGCAATGCCTCTAGTGGGTCCATATGTGGTTTGTGAAAAGAACACACATGCAATGACTCTAGTGGATCCATATGTGGTTTGTGGATAACAACACACATGCAATGACCACTGGTTGATCCACAAGTGGTTTGTGGAAAGAACACACATGCAGTGAAGCGATTGGTTGATCCATGTGTGGTTTGTGAAAAAACACACATGCAATGCCATTGGTTGATCCATATGTGGTTTGTGAAAATAACACACATAATGCCATTGTTTAATCCATGTGTGGTTTGTGGAAAGAACACACATGCAATGACTCTAGTGGATCCATATGTGGTTTGTGGAAAAGAACACACATGCAATGACCACTGGTGTATCCATATGTGGTTTGTGGAAAGAGCACACATGCAATGACACTAGTTGATCCATGTGTGGTTTGTGGAAAGAACACACATGCAATGCCATTGGTTGATCCATATGTGGTTTGTGAAAAGAACACACATGCAATGACTCTAGTGGATCCATATGTGGTTTGTGGAAAGAACACACATGCAATGACTCTAGTGGGTCCATATGTGGTTCATGTCAGTAACACACATGCAATGCCATTGGTGGATCCATGTGTGGTTTGTGGAAAGAACACACATGCATTGAATCTAGTGGGTCCATATGTGGTTTGTGAAAAGAACACACATGCAATGACTCTAGTGGATCCATATCTGGTTTTCGGAAAAGAACACACATGCAATGAACACTGGTGGATCCATAAGTGGTTTGTGGAAAGAACACACATGCAATGACACTGGTGGATCCATATGTGATTTGTGAAAAGAACACACGTGCAATTCCATTGGTTAATCCATGTGTGGTTTGTGAAAAGAACACACATGCAATGCCATTGGTTAAGCCATGTGTGGTTTATGGAAAGAACACACATGCAATGACTCTAGTGGATCCATATGTGGTTTGTGGCAAAGAACACACATGCAATGACCACTGGTTGATCCATCAGTGGTTCGTGGAAATAACACACATGTAATGACACTGGTGGATCCATATGTGGTTTGTGAAAAGAACACACATGCAATGACTCTAGTCCTGGTTTTAGTATAAGAACACACATCCAATGACTCTAGTGGGTCCATATGCGGTTTGTGAAAAGAACACACATGCAATGACTCTAGTGGATCCATATGTGGTTTGTGGAAAAGAACACACATGCAATGACCACTGGCTGATCCATAAGTGGTTTGTGGAAAGAACACACATGAAATGAACACTAGTTGATCCATGCGTGGTTTATGAAAAGAACACACATGCAATGCCATTGGTTGATCCATATGTGGTTTGTGAAAATAACACACACGCAATGCCATTGGTTAATCCATGTGTGGTTTGTGGAAAGAACACACATGCAATGACTCTAGTGGATCCATATGTGGTTTGTGGAAAAGAACACACATGCAATGACCACTGCTTGATCCATAAGTGGTTTGTGGAAAGAACACACATGCAATGACACTGGTGGATTCATATGTGGTTTGTGAAAAGAACACGCATGCAATGACTCTAGTGCTGGTTTTAGTATAAGAACACACATGCAATGCCTCTAGTGGGTCCATATGTGGTTTGTGAAAAGAACACACATGCAATGACTCTAGTGGATCCATATGTGGTTTGTGGATAACAACACACATGCAATGACCACTGGTTGATCCACAAGTGGTTTGTGGAAAGAACACACATGCAGTGAACAGTGGTTGATCCATGTGTGGTTTGTGAAAAGAACACACATGCAATGCCATTGGTTGATCCATATGTGGTTTGTGCAAATAACACACGCAATGCCATTGGTTAATCCATGTGTGGTTTGTGGAAAGAACACACATGCAATGACTCTAGTGGATCCATATGTGGTTTGTGGAAAAGAACACACATGCAATGACCACTGGTGTATCCATATGTGGTTTGTGGAAAGAACACACATGCAATGACACTAGTTGATCCATGTGTGGTTTGTGGAAAGAACACAGATGCAATGACTCTAGTGGATCCATATGTGGTTTGTGGAAAGAACACACATGCAATGACTCTAGTGGGTCCATATGTGGTTCATGTCAGTAACACACATGCAATGCCATTGGTGGATCCATGTGTGGGTTGCGGGAAGAACACACATGCAATGAATCTAGTGGGTCCATATGTGGTTTGTGAAAAGAACACACATGCAATGACTCTAGTGGATCCATATACCTTTTCGGAAAAGAACACACATGCAATGAACACTGGTGGATCCATAAGTGGTTTGTGGAAAGAACACACATGCAATGACACTGGTGGATCCATATGTGATTTGTGAAAAGAACACACGTGCAATTCCATTGGTTAATCCATGTGTGGTTTGTGAAAAGAACACACATGCAATGCCATTGGTTAAGCCATGTGTGGTTTATGGAAAGAACACACATGCAATGACTCTAGTGGATCCATATGTGGTTTGTGGCAAAGAACACACATGCAATGACCACTGGTTGATCCATATGTGGTTTGTGAAAATAACACACACGCAATGCCATTGGTTAATCCATGTGTGGTTTGTGGAAATAACACACATGCAATGACTCTAGTGGATCCATATGTGGTTTGTGGAAAGAACACACATGCAATGACCACTGGTGTATCCATATGTGGTTTGTGGAAAGAACACACATGCAATGACACTAGTTGATCCATGTGTGGTTTGTGGAAAGAACACACATGCAATGACTCTAGTGCTGGTTTTAGTATAAGAACACACATGCAATGCCTCTAGTGGGTCCATATGTGGTTTGTGAAAAGAACACACATGCAATGACTCTAGTGGATCCATATGTGGTTTGTGGATAACACACATGCAATGACCACTGGTTGATCCACAAGTGGTTTGTGGAAAGAACACACATGCAGTGAACAATGGTTGATCCATGTGTGGTTTGTGAAAAGAACACACATGCAATGCCATTGGTTGATCCATATGTGGTTTGTGAAAATAACACACACGATGCCATTGGTTAATCCATGTGTGGTTTGTGGAAAGAACACACATGCAATGACTCTAGTGGATCCATATGTGGTTTGTGGAAAAGAACACACATGCAATGACCACTGGTGTATCCATATGTGGTTTGTGGAAAGAACACACATGCAATGACACTAGTTGATCCATGTGTGGTTTGTGGAAAGAACACACATGCAATGCCATTGGTTGATCCATATGTGGTTTGTGAAAAGAACACACATGCAATGACTCTAGTGGATCCATATGTGGTTTGTGGAAAGAACACACATGCAATGACTCTAGTGGGTCCATATGTGGTTCATGTCAGTAACACACATGCAATGCCATTGGTTAATCCATGTGTGGTTTGTGGAAAGAACACACATGCAATGAATCTAGTGGGTCCATATGTGGTTTGTGAAAAGAACACACATGCAATGACTCTAGTGGATCCATATCTGGTTTTCGGAAAAGAACACACATGCAATGAACACTGGTGGATCCATAAGTGGTTTGTGGAAAGAACACACATGCAATGACACTGGTGGATCCATATGTGATTTGTAATAAGAACACACGTGCAATTCCATTGGTTAATCCATGTGTGGTTTGTGAAAAGAACACACATGCAATGCCATTGGTTAAGCCATGTGTGGTTTATGGAAAGAACACACATGCAATGACTCTTGTGGATCCATATGTGGTTTGTGGCAAAGAACACACATGCAATGACCACTGGTTGATCCATCAGTGGTTCGTGGAAAGAACACACATGTAATGACACTGGTGGATCCATATGTGGTTTGTGAAAAGAACACACATGCAATGACTCTAGTCCTGGTTTTAGTATAAGAACACACATCCAATGACTCTAGTGGGTCCATATGCGGTTTGTGAAAAGAACACACATGCAATGACTCTAGTGGATCCATATGTGGTTTGTGGAAAAGAACACACATGCAATGACCACTGGCTGATCCATAAGTGGTTTGTGGAAAGAACACACATGAAATGAACACTAGTTGATCCATGCGTGGTTTATGAAAAGAACACACATGCAATGCCATTGGTTGATCCATATGTGGTTTGTGAAAATAACACACACGCAATGCCATTGGTTAATCCATGAGTGGTTTGTGGAAAGAACACACATGCAATGACTCTAGTGGATCCATATGTGGTTTGTGGAAAAGAACACACATGCAATGACCACTGCTTGATCCATAAGTGGTTTGTGGAAAGAACACACATGCAATGACACTGGTGGATTCATATGTGGTTTGTGAAAAGAACACGCATGCAATGACTCTAGTGCTGGTTTTAGTATAAGAACACACATGCAATGCCTCTAGTGGGTCCATATGTGGTTTGTGAAAAGAACACACATGCAATGACTCTAGTGGATCCATATGTGGTTTGTGGATAACAACACACATGCAATGACCACTGGTTGATCCACAAGTGGTTTGTGGAAAGAACACACATGCAGTGAACAGTGGTTGATCCATGTGTGGTTTGTGAAAAGAACACACATGCAATGCCATTGGTTGATCCATATGTGGTTTGTGCAAATAACACACACGCAATGCCATTGGTTAATCCATGTGTGGTTTGTGGAAAGAACACACATGCAATGACTCTAGTGGATCCATATGTGGTTTGTGGAAAAGAACACACATGCAATGACCACTGGTGTATCCATATGTGGTTTGTGGAAAGAACACACATGCAATGACACTAGTTGATCCATGTGTGGTTTGTGGAAAGAACACAGATGCAATGACTCTAGTGGATCCATATGTGGTTTGTGGAAAGAACACACATGCAATGACTCTAGTGGGTCCATATGTGGTTCATGTCAGTAACACACATGCAATGCCATTGGTGGATCCATGTGTGGTTTGCGGAAAGAACACACATGCAATGAATCTAGTGGGTCCATATGTGGTTTGTGAAAAGAACACACATGCAATGACTCTAGTGGATCCATATCTGCTTTTCGGAAAAGAACACACATGCAATGAACACTGGTGGATCCATAAGTGGTTTGTGGAAAGAACACACATGCAATGACACTGGTGGATCCATATGTGATTTGTGAAAAGAACACACGTGCAATTCCATTGGTTAATCCATGTGTGGTTTGTGAAAAGAACACACATGCAATGCCATTGGTTAAGCCATGTGTGGTTTATGGAAAGAACACACATGCAATGACTCTAGTGGATCCATATGTGGTTTGTGGCAAATAACACACATGCAATGACCACTGGTTGATCCATATGTGGTTTGTGAAAATAACACACACGCAATGCCATTGGTTAATCCATGTGTGGTTTGTGGAAATAACACACATGCAATGACTCTAGTGGATCCATATGTGGTTTGTGGAAAAGAACACACATGCAATGACCACTGGTGTATCCATATGTGGTTTGTGGAAAGAACACACATGCAATGACACTAGTTGATCCATGTGTGGTTTGTGGAAAGAACACACATGCAATGACTCTAGTGCTGGTTTTAGTATAAGAACACACATGCAATGCCTCTAGTGGGTCCATATGTGGTTTGTGAAAAGAACACACATGCAATGACTCTAGTGGATCCATATGTGGTTTGTGGATAACAACACACATGCAATGACCACTGGTTGATCCACAAGTGGTTTGTGGAAAGAACACACATGCAGTGAACAATGGTTGATCCATGTGTGGTTTGTGAAAAGAACACACATGCAATGCCATTGGTTGATCCATATGTGGTTTGTGAAAATAACACACACGCAATGCCATTGGTTAATCCATGTGTGGTTTGTGGAAAGAACACACATGCAATGACTCTAGTGGATCCATATGTGGTTTGTGGAAAAGAACACACATGCAATGACCACTGGTGTATCCATATGTGGTTTGTGGAAAGAACACACATGCAATGACACTAGTTGATCCATGTGTGGTTTGTGGAAAGAACACACATGCAATGCCATTGGTTGATCCATATGTGGTTTGTGAAAAGAATACACATGCAATGACTCTAGTGGATCCATATGTGGTTTGTGGAAAGAACACACATGCAATGACTCTAGTGGGTCCATATGTGGTTCATGTCAGTAACACACATGCAATGCCATTGGTTAATCCATGTGTGGTTTGTGGAAAGAACACACATGCAATGAATCTAGTGGGTCCATATGTGGTTTGTGAAAACAACACACATGCAATGACTCTAGTGGATCCATATCTGGTTTTCGGAAAAGAACACACATGCAATGAACACTGGTGGATCCATAAGTGGTTTGTGGAAAGAACACACATGCAATGACACTGGTGGATCCATATGTGATTTGTAATAAGAACACACGTGCAATTCCATTGGTTAATCCATGTGTGGTTTGTGAAAAGAACACACATGCAATGCCATTGGTTAAGCCATGTGTGGTTTATGGAAAGAACACACATGCAATGACTCTAGTGGATCCATATGTGGTTTGTGGCAAAGAACACACATGCAATGACCACTGGTTGATCCATCAGTGGTTTGTGGAAAGAACACACATGTAATGACACTGGTGGATCCATATGTGGTTTGTGAAAAGAACACACATGTAATGACTCTAGTCCTGGTTTTAGTATAAGAACACACATCCAATGACTCTAGTGGGTCCATATGCGGTTTGTGAAAAGAACACACATGCAATGACTCTAGTGGATCCATATGTGGTTTGTGGAAAAGAACACACATGCAATGACCACTAGCTGATCCATAAGTGGTTTGTGGAAAGAACACACATGAAATGAACACTAGTTGATCCATGTGTGGTTTATGAAAATAACACACATGCAATGCCATTGGTTGATCCATATGTGGTTTGTGAAAATAACACACACGCAATGCCATTGGTTAATCCATGTGTGGTTTGTGGAAATAACACACATGCAATGACTCTAGTGGATCCATATGTGGTTTGTGGAAAAGAACACACATGTAATGACCACTAGTTGATCCATAAGTGGTTTGTGGAAAGAACACACATTCAATGACACTGGTGGATTCATATGTGGTTTGTGAAAAGAACACGCATGCAATGACTCTAGTGCTGGTTTTAGTATAAGAACACACATGCAATGCCTCTAGTGGGTCCATATGTGGTTTGTGAAAAGAACACACATGCAATGACTCTAGTGGATCCATATGTGGTTTGTGGATAACAACACACATGCAATGACCACTAGTTGATCCACAAGTGGTTTGTGGAAAGAACACACATGCAGTGAACAGTGGTTGATCCATGTGTGGTTTGTGAAAAGAGCACACATGCAATGCCATTGGTTGATCCATATGTGGTTTGTGAAAATAACACACACGCAATGCCATTGGTTAATCCATGTGTGGTTTGTGGAAAGAACACACATGCAATGACTCTAGTGGATCCATATGTGGTTTGTGGAAAAGAACACACATGCAATGACACTAGTTGATCCATGTGTGGTTTGTGGAAAGAACACACATGCAATGCCATTGGTTGATCCATATGTGGTTTGTGAAAAGAATACACATGCAATGACTCTAGTGGATCCATATGTGGTTTGTGGAAAGAACACACATGCAATGACTCTAGTGGGTCCATATGTGGTTCATGTCAGTAACACACATGCAATGCCATTGGTTAATCCATGTGTGGTTTGTGGAAAGAACACACATGCAATGAATCTAGTGGGTCCATATGTGGTTTGTGAAAACAACACACATGCAATGACTCTAGTGGATCCATATCTGGTTTTCGGAAAAGAACACACATGCAATGAACACTGGTGGATCCATAAGTGGTTTGTGGAAAGAACACACATGCAATGACACTGGTGGATCCATATGTGATTTGTAATAAGAACACACGTGCAATTCCATTGGTTAATCCATGTGTGGTTTGTGAAAAGAACACACATGCAATGCCATTGGTTAAGCCATGTGGTTTATGGAAAGAACACACATGCAATGACTCTAGTGGATCCATATCTGGTTTGTGGCAAAGAACACACATGCAATGACCACTGGTTGATCCATCAGTGGTTTGTGGAAAGAACACACATGTAATGACACTGGTGGATCCATATGTGGTTTGTGAAAAGAACACACATGTAATGACTCTAGTCCTGGTTTTAGTATAAGAACACACATCCAATGACTCTAGTGGGTCCATATGCGGTTTGTGAAAAGAACACACATGCAATGACTCTAGTGGATCCATATGTGGTTTGTGGAAAAGAACACACATGCAATGACCACTAGCTGATCCATAAGTGGTTTGTGGAAAGAACACACATGAAATGAACACTAGTTGATCCATGTGTGGTTTATGAAAATAACACACATGCAATGCCATTGGTTGATCCATATGTGGTTTGTGAAAATAACACACACGCAATGCCATTGGTTAATCCATGTGTGGTTTGTGGAAATAACACACATGCAATGACTCTAGTGGATCCATATGTGGTTTGTGGAAAAGAACACACATGTAATGACCACTAGTTGATCCATAAGTGGTTTGTGGAAAGAACACACATTCAATGACACTGGTGGATTCATATGTGGTTTGTGAAAAGAACACGCATGCAATGACTCTAGTGCTGGTTTTAGTATAAGAACACACATGCAATGCCTCTAGTGGGTCCATATGTGGTTTGTGAAAAGAACACACATGCAATGACTCTAGTGGATCCATATGTGGTTTGTGGATAACAACACACATGCAATGACCACTAGTTGATCCACAAGTGGTTTGTGGAAAGAACACACATGCAGTGAACAGTGGTTGATCCATGTGTGGTTTGTGAAAAGAGCACACATGCAATGCCATTGGTTGATCCATATGTGGTTTGTGAAAATAACACACACGCAATGCCATTGGTTAATCCATGTGTGGTTTGTGGAAAGAACACACATGCAATGACTCTAGTGGATCCATATGTGGTTTGTGGAAAAGAACACACATGCAATGACCACTGCTTGATCCATAAGTAGTTTGTGGAAAGAAACACATTCAATGACACTGGTGGATTCATATGTGGTTTGTGAAAATAACACACATGCAATGACTCTAGTGCTGGTTTTAGTATAAGAACACACATGCAATGCCTCTAGTGGGTCCATATGTGGTTTGTGAAAAGAACAAACATGCAATGACTCTAGTGGATCCATATGTGGTTTGTGGATAACAACACACATGCAATGACCACTGGTTGATCCACAAGTGGTTTGTGGAAAGAACACACATGCAGTGAACAGTGGTTGATCCATGTGTGGTTTGTGAAAAGAGCACACATGCAATGCCTCTAGTGGGTCCATATGCGGTTTGTGAAAAGAACACACATGCAATGCCTCTAGTGGATCCATATGTGGTTTGTGGAAAAGAACACACATGCAATGACCACTGGCTGATCCATAAGTGGTTTGTGGAAAGAACACACATGAAATGAACACTAGTTGATCCATGTGTGGTTTATGAAAAGAACACACATGCAATGCCATTTGTTGATCCATATGTGGTTTGTGAAAATAACACACACGCAATGCCATTGGTTAATCCATGTGTGGTTTGTGGAAAGAACACACATGCAATGACTCTAGTGGATCCATATGTGGTTTGTGGAAAAGAACAAAAATGCAATGACCACTTGATCCATAAGTGGTTTGTGGAAAGAACACACATTCAATGACACTGGTGGATTCATATGTGGTTTGTGAAAAGAACACATGCAATGACTCTAGTGCTGGTTTTAGTATAAGAACACACATGCAATGCCTCTAGTGGGTCCATATGTGGTTTGTGAAAAGAACACACATGCAATGACTCTAGTGGATCCATATGTGGTTTGTGGATAACAACACACATGCAATGACCACTGGTTGATCCATAAGTGGTTTGTGGAAAGAACACACATGCAGTGAACAGTGGTTGATCCATGTGTGGTTTGTGAAAATAGCACACATGCAATGCCATTGGTTGATCCATATGTGGTTTGTGAAAATAACACACACGCAATGCCATTGGTTAATCCATGTGTGGTTTGTGGAAAGAACACACATGCAATGACTCTAGTGGATCCATATGTGGTTTGTGGAAAAGAACACACATGCAATGACCACTGGTGTATCCATATGTGGTTTGTGGAAAGAGCACACATGCAATGACACTAGTTGATCCATGTGTGGTTTGTGGAAAGAACACACATGCAATGCCATTGGTTGATCCATATGTGGTTTGTGAAAAGAACACACATGCAATGACTCTAGTGGATCCATATGTGGTTTGTGGAAAGAACACACATGCAATGACTCTAGTGGGTCCATATGTGGTTCATGTCAGTAACACACATGCAATGCCATTGGTGGATCCATGTGTGGTTTGTGGAAAGAACACACATGCAATGAATCTAGTGGGTCCATATGTGGTTTGTGAAAAGAACACACATGCAATGACTCTTGTGGATCCATATCTGGTTTTCGGAAAAGAACACACATGCAATGAACACTGGTGGATCCGTAAGTGGTTTGTGGAAAGAACACACATGCAATGACACTGGTGGATCCATATGTGATTTGTGAAAAGAACACACGTGCAATTCCATTGCTCAATCCATGTGTGGTTTGTGAAATGAACACACATGCAATGCCATTGGTTAAGCCATGTGTGGTTTATGGAAAGAACACACATGCAATGACTCTAGTGGATCCATATGTGGTTTGTGGAAAAGAACACACATGCAATGACCACTGGTTGTGTTGGAGATATGCCCAAGAGGCAATAATAAAGTGGTTATTATCATATCTTCATATTTATGATAAATGTTTACATACCATGCTATAATTGTATTAACCGGAAACATTAATACTTGTGTGATTTGTAAACTTAATTTGAAGTCCCTAGTATAGCCTCTATACTTCACTAGCTTGTTGGTTAATAGATGATTGTGGTTTCCCTATCATGAACATTGAGATGTTATTAACAACAAGATCATATCGTTAGGAGAATGATATGGTGGACATACTCCTATAGATAAGCGTAGCATAAAGATCAAGTCATTTCAATAGTTCAATTGCTATATGCTTTCTGATACATAGTAACCTAATTCCTTCGACCATGAGATCATGCATATCACCTTTACCGGATGGATGCTTTGATGTCATCAAACACCACACCGTAACAGGGTGGTTATAAAGGTGGCATTGAGTGTTTGGAAAGTATTGGTTGAGACACATGGATCAAGAGTGGGATTTGTCCATCCACATGACGGATAGATATACTCTGGGCCCTCTCGGTGAAATGTCATCCAATTAGCTTGCAAGCATGTGACTGGCTCACAAGGGATCACATATCACGGGAACGAGAAAAGAGTACTTATCGATGTGAGGTTGAACTAGGTATGCGAGATCAAGCGATCATAACCTCGGATAAGTAACATATCGTGAGACAAAGGGAAATTGGTATCGTATGTAAGTGGTTCATTAGATCGCAGTAATCATAGAAATATGTAGAGCCATATGAATTTCCAGATTCCTCTATTGGTTATTGTTCGGAGAAGTGTCTCGATCATGTCCGCATAATTCACGAACCGTAGGGAGACACACTTAAGGATTCGACGTTGTTTGAGTAGTTATGGTATTATGAGAAAGAGACCGAATGTTGTTCGAGTCTCGGATGGGATCCGGGATATCACGAGGAGATCCAGAATGGTCGGAGAATAAGATTCATATAAGGAAAGTCCCATTTGAGTTGGGGAATGGTTAGGTGTTTACATCGGGAATATTCTAGAAGGTTCCGGAATGTCCGGCACTCCGGAGGGGGAAGGGTACATGAATGTGTCATTACATATTGGAATGATTGCATCATGTACTAGGTGTTCTTGCTGTCCAAAATAAAGGATTTATTTAAATCCTAAATTGAAAAGTCAAACGGCTAGTTTGAAAGTCAAAGCAACAATTTTGGGAAGTGGGAAAGAGGAGGAGGTGAAGCCGAGTTGGGAGGAGTCCTCCCAAGCGGCGCCCACCAAGCCGAGTTGGGGAGGACTCCACTCCCTCCCTTGGCCGCCAGCCTCCCACCTATAAGGAGGCAGGGCTCCCTCTAGCACACACAAGTTCCTATCTTCTACCTCCGGTTTAGAGCCGTTTTGGTTTAGAGCGTCTAATTTCTTTAGCTGGCGGTTTAGAGCCTTCTAATTGGTTTAGAGCCTTCTAATTGGTGTGTCTAATTACTAGACCACGAATATCCTCTCTCATAAGCTCCACCATACTACTTGCGCTTAAGGCGAAGCCTGCGGGATCTCCCTCTACTTAGGTACCACGCGTTGTCTTTGCGGAATCGCGAGGAGAGTGCTACAACCTCCACTTTGCTGGAACAAGGGAGAGGAAGGTCTTCGTCAGTACCGAGCGTGTGACCGATTGCAGGAGCCCTCTTGGAACGCGCCGGAAGGATCGTCTGCGATCTTGAGATCGGAAAGAGTACGACTACATCACCCACGAGAATCTGCTCTCGTTAAACACTTTGGAATCTTCGAGGGTGAGTTATTCCATCGACTCGTTGCTACAATCTAGTAGATAGATCTTGGCTTGTTTGTTTGTATGCGGTAGAAAATTTTTGTTTTCCATGCAACGAACCCCTACAGTGGTATCAGAGCCGTGTCTATATGTAGATCTGTTGCACGAGTAGAACACAATGGTCATTGTGGGCGTTGATGCTTTTATTATCGATTACTTCTTGTGTACTTTGTATCTTGCGGTATGTTGGGATGAAGCGGCCCGGGCTAACCTTACATGACATCGTTCATGAGACCTGCTCCACGCTTGACATGCAACTTGTATTGCATAAGTGGCTTTGCGGGTGCCTGTTTCTCCTAGCATAGTTAAGATTCAATTTACAACGGGTGATTGACAATACTAGTATCAATGTTGTGGTTCTTGTTCGTAAGTTAGAACGACACTTATTGAAAGCCCCAAACCACGTAAAATATGCAAAGAAAGTAGAGGCTTCTAACTTTGTTTTGCAGGGGTGTGCAGTGATGTGATATGGCCATGATTGTGATTATATTTGATGTATGCAATGTTCCTTATTGTAAGTTGGCAACCGGCAGAGCCATATGGTTGTCTTTAATTTCATTAAGACCTGCGTGTCTATTCAAAATAGTTGTAATAGTTGAAGCTGGTGGGACAACCATAAAGAAGCGTCATTGACCTTGATCTTTGTCGGTGATGATGGAGATCATGTTCGTGCTTGAAGATGGAGATCGGAAGCACAAAGAAGAAACCATATCATATCACATATTATGAATTGCATGTGATGTTAATCCTTTATGCATCTTGTATTGCTTAGTAGACGGTAGCATTATAAGATGATCCCTCATGCACATAAATTTCAAGTTCTAAAGTGTTCACCCTTAGTATGCACCGTTGCCAAAACTTGCTTGAAGCACCACGTGATGATCGGGTGTCTTTGATTCAGCTGGTGAATACAACGTAAGCAAGCCAGATTTGCTTATCACGGTAGCTAAGGTTTGATCTTGACGAGCCTAGCATGCAGACATGGCCTCGGGAACACGGATTACGAAAGGTAGAGCATGAGTCATATAGTAGATATGATGAACATGTTGATTGTTCGCCATTGAAACTATATCAACTCTCGTGATGATCGGTTTTGATGTGGTGGATTTGGTTCATGTGATCACTAAAACAATGTGAGGGATGTTGTTTTGAGTGGGAGTTCACCTAGATTAATTTAATTATTAATTAGAACTCAATTTATCATAAACTAAAATCAAAGTGAATTTGCATAGTTGTTGTAGTCATTGGCATCCGTTTACCACCTTGCGCTTAGTTTTAATTGAGATGATAGAACTATAGAATTCTGGTTAGTTACTTTACGAACTGGTATCGTATTGTTTTGAAGTGTTAATCTAAAGTTTAAAAGTCCTATTGCAAACTTTCAGTAAGTTCCGGTTACTCCATAAAGTTTAATAATTAGTATTAAAACAAGAGTGACAATTCCAAGTGTTAGTGTTTGAGTATCATGTTTGTCTCCATGATTCTTGATATTCAAAGGATTGTCTTAATATCAAGGTTATCTAGGATCTGAAAGAGTTGTTTTGAAACCATGATGTGTGGAAGATATTGTGATATCTGAAACAAAGTTTTGGTTGCAACATGATAAAGTATAATATGGCAAAGTTCATGTTCTCATATTTGGATGAGAATTTGCAAAAGGTTGGAGACACTAGTTGTCCTAATCTTCCAAAAGGTTTTGGAGAGCAACATTATACTCGCGATTCACCGTTACAAGCTAAAAGTAGCTAGATCATGGATAAGTCCATGATGAGGGTGAATATTTGATGTAGGTAAAATGTTTACTACACCAAGAGATTACTAAAGAAAGGAATTTGAAAGAACACCAAATATTTGATAATGGTGATCTACTTCAAAGTGCAAGTCCAAAGACATTGGTATTTAACTATACGCTTTGGACTATGTGTCATAAGTATGACTCCACTATTGATGTTGATAGATTCTTTCAAACAGAACAGGAAATACTGAAAGAGAATCTCATAAGTATATGGCAGAAAAGAAAAGACTAGAATTGTTCAGTTTAAGTATATAGATGATATACGTGTTATGGCTATATTCTTTGCTTATTAAACAATGTGGTTCTTAAGTATTTGATACTGAATTTGTTGGTGTGAATCGTCATACGAAACAACACAATTCATGAACTACAATGGCCTAAGTAACTAGCAAAAGAATATGTGATGATGTTCATCGAAAACAAATAAAGGGTTATTGTGTTGCTCGTTAAACATCAAAGCTTGCCTTCAGGATTTGTTTTATCGGGTATTATGAGAACAAAGGGTTGTTCAAATAATTGCCGTAATCCATAAAAGATGGATGATTCACAAATCTCGTTGGATAAATCACATCCATAAAACTAGTGCTAAAATTGTCGAAAGACAAATTGATTGAAAGATCACTTAGGAAGTGACATCGCCGTTTAAATTATATTGGAAAGAAAACATGAAGAAACTCCATGTGGATGGAATTTTGGAGTCTTTTGATTTTTGATCAAATGACGTTTGTGAAACTTTCCTAGAGATAATTAAAACTTCGTTCATAGGCCAAAAGGGAATGAATGACTAGCTTATTGGAACTTGTGCATATTGTTGTACGAACTCCATTATGTGTAGTCAAGAGCGATGGATTTCAACTTCATATGCTTTCTCCGAAAATTTGAGTGAATATATGAATATTTACTTAATAAGGATGAAGTATGAAATATTTGAAAAGTTCAAAAGACTTTCAAGATGAAGTGCAAAATCATTGTAACAAGAATATGAATAGTTTATGATAAGATCATAAAGGAAGATATTTGAATTACAAGTTTAGCATAATACCTAAGATTTAAGGAATCGTTCTGTGGATTTGCATTTCTCGAAACACCATAAGAGTATGGAGCGTTCGAGATATGTAATTAAAACCTTGTTTGACATGGTAAGATCAAAGGTGTAATTCATAGAACTGCCATTATATTTTAAAAGATTAAAAGCTTTAGAGACTACCGTTTTCCACTAAAAGAGCTCCATCATAATCCGCTGAAATGACACCATATAAGGTTATGGTTTGGGATAAAACCCAAGTAGTCCTTTCTTAAACATTGGTATGCTATGCATAAGAAAGATGTTTGCAACCAAAGTCGGATAAACCTGTCTTTGTATTATAGTTAAGTATTCCTCCATAAACACCGGAGACAAAAGTGTTTGTCGCTTAGAACGTCAAGTTTCTTTGAGAAGGAATTTTTCGTGAAAAGTTAAGTGGGAGGACAATAGAACTTTGATAAGGTTAAAAGAACCTTAGCTATATGTGCAAAGTTACGCAGCACCGAAAAGTGTTCCGGAGGCAGCAACAATGCTCATGGCTCACGTGCCTCAAAGGTTGTGGTCACGGAGGTCTAAGTTTATATTGAAACAAGTAGGTCGGATGAACAATCAAATACCAAGATTTGAGGGTTGAATCATTATTTGAGAATAATGAACCTACTACATGCAAAGAAGCGATGATGGGCCCTGACTCCGTCAAATGGCTTGAAGCCATATAATCCGTGATAGTTCCATACCCGAGAAATCAAGTTTTGAACTTGAAGGACCCTCGAAAAAGGTGTAAGACCTTGCAGTTGTGTTTGGATCTATAAAGAAGTAGACATGGATGTTTCACATCTATGAAATAGTCGACATGTTGGGAAAGAGTTCACAACAATGTTCAAAGGTTGTATATGACAAGATTTGATCTTTCATAGCGATTTTTAGTCTAGACGGATTAATGTAGCAACCACTACATATAATTTGTTATGTGGTAGTAGAATAAACAAAACAAGTTCTTCTAATAGAATGGTTACCTAGGACGTGTGCATGACACGGTCCAAAGGGTTTTGTTAATTCAAAGGATGCTAAAAGAATATGCAAACTTCAATGGTTGAAGTAAGCATAGCGGAGTTGGAATCTTCACTATGATGAAACTGTTAAAAGAGTTTAATTTCATCAGAGACAATGAAGATGCTTGCATTTGCAAGAAATTAAGTGGGAGCGCTAAGACATATTTCTAATACATTATGTGGAGGACATATTGTTGATTGGAAAAGATGTATATTTTATTAACACATATTAAGAATTTCATCCCGATGAAAGACTTAGGCAAAACCCAAATATTTGGCATCAATAGATGCTAATATGGTTGTGCCAAAAGTACATAGACGAGATATTGAATGAGTTCAATATAGAAACTACAAGAAAGGTTCTTGTCACGAGAAAGGATTGAATAAATTCAATATTGATGATATATTCAAGTGTATTGACATTTGGTAAGTGAAACAAAGATTCAAGTATAGATTGATACTTGATGTATGAAATCACAAAGAGTATTTATATCAATCATACTGTGATATGTACAAATCCAGATATGTCCTATGCTCTAAATGTTGTGAGCATATACCAGAATGATTTGTAAGATGATCATTGGACAATAGTAAGGATATTCTTAGGATCTTTTAGAAGAACTAAGAGTATATTATTTGTAGAAGTGACAAATAGATGGTTAGTTCATTGTAAAAGTACTACATTGATACTAGCTTTGTCACAAAGTACAAATTTAGTTTATCTCAATCTAAACTAAGGGTGGCACAATATAATGGAAAGGGAGTTCCATAATGGACTTGGATGAGTTCCAAAGTTAAGACATTGTGACAGATACTACAACAAAAGGCTAAGTATATGACTGCTATTATAGCAGCAAAAGAGGGCATTTGTGTCAAGTAGTTTGTTATCAAACTAGGTGTAGTTCACAGCGGGATAATACTATGAAGATATATTGTACGACAATATTGTCAACATGTTTTAACCCCAAAGAACTAAAGGTCACACCAAAAGACCAAATTTATACAGAGCCATCTCATTAGAGAATGAGTGATGCGTAGAGACGCAAAGACATGCAATTACACACGGACCTGGAAGTGTCAGATCCGGAGATCAGTTAACCACTAGCAATAGTGTACATACAACACCAGAAAGCCATAGGTGTTGAAAACACAAAGGTTTGAAACTAGATTATTGACTCTAGTGCAAGTGGGAGACTGTTGGAGATATGCCCAAGAGGCAATAATAAAGTGGTTATTATCATATCTTCATATTTATGATAAATGTTTACATACCATGCTATAATTGTATTAACCGGAAACATTAATACTTGTGTGATTTGTAAACTTAATTTGAAGTCCCTAGTATAGCCTCTATACTTCACTAGCTTGTTGGTTAATAGATGATTGTGGTTTCCCTATCATGAACATTGAGATGTTATTAACAACAAGATCATATCGTTAGGAGAATGATATGGTGGACATACTCCTATAGATAAGCGTAGCATAAAGATCAAGTCATTTCAATAGTTCAATTGCTATATGCTTTCTGATACATAGTAACCTAATTCCTTCGACCATGAGATCATGCATATCACCTTTACCGGATGGGTGCTTTGATGTCATCAAACACCACACCGTAACAGGGTGGTTATAAAGGTGGCATTGAGTGTTTGGAAAGTATTGGTTGAGACACATGGATCAAGAGTGGGATTTGTCCATCCACATGACGGATAGATATACTCTGGGCCCTCTCGGTGAAATGTCATCCAATTAGCTTGCAAGCATGTGACTGGCTCACAAGGGATCACATATCAGGAACGAGAAAAGAGTACTTATCGATGTGAGGTTGAACTAGGTATGCGGAGATACCGGCGATCATAACCTCGGATAAATAACATATCGTGAGACAAAGGGAAATTGGTATCGTATGTAAGTGGTTCATTCGATCATAAGTAATCGTAGAAATATGTAGGAGCCATATGAATTTCAGATTCCTCTATTGGTTATTGTTGAGAAGTGTCTCGATCATGTCCGCATAATTCACGAACCGTAGGGAGACACACTTAAGGATTCGACGTTGTTTGAGTAGTTATGGTATTATGAAAGAGACCGAATGTTGTTGAGTCTCGGATGGGATCCGGAATATCACGAGGAGATCCGGAATGGTCCGGAGAATAAGATTCATATAAGGAAAGTCCCATTTCGGAGTTGGGGAATGGTTCCGGTGTTTTCATCGGGAATATTCTAGAAGGTTCCGGAATGTCCGGCACTCGGAGGGGAAGGTACATGAATGTGTCATTACATATTGGAATGATTGCATCATGTACTAGGTGTTCTTGCTGTCCAAAATAAAGGATTTATTTAAATCCTAAATTGAAAAGTCAAACGGCTAGTTTGAAAGTCAAACGGCAATTTTGGGAAGTGGGAAAAGAGGAGGAGGTGAAGCCGAGTTGGGAGGAGTCCTCCCAAGCCGGCGCCCACCAAGCCGAGTTGGGGAGGACTCCACTCCCTCCCTTGGCCGCCAGCCCTCCCACCTATATAAGGAGGCAGGGCTCCCTCCTAGCACACACAAGTTCCTATCTTCTACCTCCGGTTTAGAGCCGTTTTGGTTTAGAGCTTCTAATTGCTTTAGCCAGCGGTTTAGAGCCTTCTAATTGGTTTAGAGCCTTCTAATTGGTGTGTCTAATTACTAGACCACTAATAGCCTCTCTCATAAGCTCCACCATACTCGCACCGGCTTAAGGCGAAGCCCTGCGGGATCTCCCTCTACTTCGGTACCACGCCCGTTGTCTTTGCCGGAATCGCGAGGAGAGTGCTACAACCTCCGCCCGCTGGAACAAGGGAGAGGAAGGTCTTCGTCAATTTAACGATGTGACCGATCATGGGCGCTGCTGGGAACGCTGCCGGAAGGATCGTCTACGCGATCTTGAGATCGGAAAGAGTACGACTACATCACCCACGAGAATCTGCTCTCGTTAAACACTTTGGAATCTTCAAGGGTGAGTTATTCCATCGACTCGTTGCTACAATCTAGTAGATAGATCTTGGCTTGTTTGTTTGTATGCGGTAGAAATTTTTTGTTTTCCATGCAACGAACCCCTACAGGTTGATCCATCAGTGGTTTGTGGAAAGAACACACATGTAATGACACTGGTGGATCCATATGTGGTTTGTGAAAAGAACACACATGCAATGACTCTAGTCCTGGTTTTAGTATAAGAACACACATGCAATGACTCTAGTGGGTCCATATGCGGTTTGTGAAAAGAACACACATGCAATGACTCAAGTGGATCCATATGTGGTTTGTGGAAAAGAACACACATGCAATGCCATTGGTTGATCCATATCTGGTTTGTGAAAATAACACACACGCAATGCCATTGGTTAATCCATGTGTGGTTTGTGGAAAGAACACACATGCAATGACTCTAGTGGATCCATATGTGGTTTGTGGAAAAGAACACACATGCAATGACCACTGGTGTATCCATATGTGGTTTGTGGAAAGAACACACATGCAATGACACTAGTCCTGGTTTTAGTATAAGAACACACATGCAATGACTCTAGTGGGTCCATATGTGGTTTGTGAAAAGAACACACATGCAATGACTCTAGTGGATCCAAATGTGGTTTGTGGAAAGAACACACATGCAATGACTCTAGTCCTGGTTTTAGTATAAGAACACACATGCAATGACTCTAGTGGGTCCATAGGTGGTTTGTGAAAAGAACACACATGCAATGACTCTAGTGGATCCATATGTGATTTGTGGAAAAGAACACACATGCAATGACCACTGGCTGATCCATAAGTGGTTTGTGGAAAGAACACACATGCAATGAACACTGGTTGATCCATGTCACATCCCAAGATTTTCCAAATCTTGTAATGTGAAAAATAAATAAACAAAATAAATTTTTGTTGAAAATCAGGGTGAAAAGAAACTTTTGTTTCTAAAAGGAAACTTAAAATCCCATCTTGAACAAACTTTGGCTAAAGTTTGAATTCAACAAAAATCCAAATCAAGGGAAATGCATTCCTCAATGAATGTATCTGGAAATTTGAACACTTGGAAAATAAATCCAAATCCCTAACCCTAATGGAAGGAAAGCATTTTCCAAAGTATCTCCAAACCTATGGAATTGATCCATACCAAAAAAATTGATCAACAAATATTCACAAAGGATCAAGAAAGACCATAGAAGTTGGTTTCACTCAAATTGGAACCATCAATAAAATCTTATGATTATAATAAGATAAGGGAATTGAATTCCCAAAGCTAATAAAGCCCTTACCAAAAACCCATATCAATTGGTGAACAAATAATCCTAAAGGGATTTAAAAAAAGTTAAACATTTAATAAAGGAAAAATAAATTGTTTTGGAAATACTATTTTGGATCTTTTAATAAAAGACTTTGTTTTCAAATAAAAAGGTGAGCCAAATTAATTTTGGCCAAACTTTTGTAATAAAATATTTTGTTTTTATAAAATGAGTAAAAGTTTATTTAAATAAAATAATAAGGATTTAAATATCCAATTTTATTTAAGTAAAGGCTTTTCCCATTTTAAATGAACACCAAGTATTTTATTACTACTTTGAAATCTTTTATTAAAAGGTTTTGCTTTGATTAAAATGAGTAAAGGATTATTTAAATAAAATAGAGGATTTAAATATCCAATTTTATTTAAGTAAAGGCTTTCCCATTTTAATTAAAACACCAAAACTTATTTATTTATTTAAATAAGTTTCCAAGTATTCCTTATTTTCAAAATAAAACCTACTGGTTTGGTTTTGAAAATAATTGGATTTCAAATGGAAATTTTATTAAATAAATCAAACACTATTAAATAACTAAAGATCCATTTTATATATTTAAAAAATGGATCCTAAAATAAATAAAAATATTATTTCATTTTTGGATTTGGACTATGTTGATAAACAGAACCAAATTCAAAGTACAAATTTGAGTGATTGTTGAATGGTTTGATTGTTTGAATAATTGTTTGATTGAATTTCAAAACAGAAAAAGATTTAGAAAAGAATAAAACAAACAGACAGAAAAAAAGGGAAAGAAACCAGCCCAGCCGGCCAGCCCAGTAGGCCCAACAACAGCCCACCTAGCCCACCTCTCTTTCCCCTCAGAAAAACATTTCGCACCAAATAGTTAACCCATACAAAGAGTGACAACCTGGACCCACTTATCCCTCCCCTCACTCGCTGACGAGACGACCCCACCTCCTCTTATTCCCCGAGCGAACTGTTTTCTTTACCGCGGAAAGAACCCACTGAGTGAATGACAGCCCGGACCCACTCCCACTCTCTCTCTTTCGCTGACAGATAGGTCCCACACCACTGTTCTCCTTCCTCACCCGCGCGACCAGTTCTCCCCCTCCTCCGTCGCTGTTTCTGGCCAATGAAGGCACCATCAATTCGCTTAAACCCCGTCGTTAATCGACCCTGCGATGATGCCTACTTAAACGCCAACGCCTTCTCCTCCATTTTCCCCAGACCACTCCCTCTCTCTGCCCCCGAAATTGGGCAGACACCGCCTCTGCTCCGGCGTGGTCGGTGATTCCGCGAAACCTCACCGCCTCGAGCCTCTGAGTACTCTGGCAGCTTCACCACTCCACAGGCGCTTACAAGGTGCCTTTCTTTCAACCACGGGTGCCACGAAACCTCGCCTTGACGACGACTGCAGCGCCGTACGCCTCCGCTCCGACGAGCCCCACCGGTAAGACCAGACCGCCCCTTCACTCCTCGATCACGCACACGACCTTGCCTGAGCCTTGAACGTCTAACCACGTCTTCGCCTTGTCTTGGGGTGATCCACAGCGACGTCCACGACGACCAACCGACGCACCCGACGCCGTCCTCCACTCCGGCGAGCAATCAAGCCCACTCCAGTACACCCCGCGATAAGAAGACACTACCTCGAGCTTCCCCACGATCTTGCAAACTCGATGAGCCTCCCCTTTTCCTCTCCTGCTTCCTGTATCGCCGGCACCGTCATCGAACGATCGCTCCGCCGCCAGCAACCGGCGTAGCGCCGCTGGTCTATGGTCGAGCACCCCACCGCCGTCCGATCGAGATCTAACGCTCACGATAGTTTCACTTATCAGCGAAAGGGTACGTGCCCTGTGCCGTGCGATCTAAATAGATCCAACGCTCCACGATGCTGATCCCTGCGAACCGGTACCAACCAATTGGGCAACGACGCGTGGCCCCAGTTGATCTGAATTAGAATTTGAAAACAGAAACTTTTGCCATTTTCAAACCCTTGTATCTTTTGATCCACACGTCCAAAAATTACAAATTTGATGTCGTTGGAATCAGCAAGACAAGCCCTAGCCAACCCTGCCCTTAGTTTAGCAAATAGTACCTGATAGCTTGTTTAACTTTGCAGATTCTTTTGTGTGCTTGCTAACATTAGAAAAATCATTTAAAAATGATTTTAAGGTTAAAATCTTTGCCAATTAGTTTATTGTGACCTTACTGACCCTAGGAACCAACCCCTATTTTGGAAAATGAATTTGGAAAGGTTTAGAATGGATTAATTAGTTTAGTCCATTTCTAGCCAATTAAAAACCATTGTTTTGTTTATGAAAATGCTTTCATAAAGAAAACTTTGAGAAAATGTTTTGGACCAAACCTACTGACCCAAAACACCAAGTTTTGCAATAGCAACTCATTTGGTGAAAAACATAAAGTTTTGCCTTGATAGAATTATTTTCCACCACATAAAATGATGAATGGATTTTAAAATGGTTTTTGAGCAAAACCCTCTAACCAATGACTTTGCCATTTTGGTAAATGACAAAATTGGAACTTACAAAGTTAGAAGCCTAGTGAAGACCATCCTTACAATAGAACCAACCTTTGCATGCTTATGCATGACTTAGATTCCATTGCTTTGTGAGTGTGAAATTGTTTGTTTGACTTTGTTTGGAATGTTAGTTGATTTTGTGTTTGCTTGATTGACTTGTAGTGAAGTTAGAGAAGTGTGAGACTAGCAAGATCAAGGAGTGAACCACCATTCCCTACTAAAAAGGCAAGTTACACTATCATACAAAAGTCCTACTATTTTCATTATACTTAGTGGATTTTGAAAACATGCATGAAAACAATTTTATACTTATGCTATGCTAAATCCCAATAGGATTCCCTTACATTACTTAGTGAAAACCTTGTAGTTGTACATGCTTAGCCATGCTATATTTTGAAAAAAGATACATGTTGAGATTTTACAAAGTTGAGAAAAGGACTTGTGTTTTATATAATAAAACAAGGACTCAATGAACCACCTAGGTGGAGGATACTTTAAGTTTTGGAGAAGGTGGCAACAAAAGGAACCATTCTATGGCAATCTCTTTGTGTTGTGCTCCAAAAGAAAACCCACCTAGGAAACTTAGAGATTGAACATGCTTCTCCAATTGTGGCTTTCGTGTGCAACCACATGCTATTATGGCTCTGGCTTAGTCAATTACATTAGGAAGACCCATACATTGTCTTTAGTTACCAGACATGGGGATCTGGAATGCTTCATGGGGGCTAAAGACAAGCTAGCAATGGTGTATGGGAGGACCTTTTGGAAAGACTTCGTCATATTCTCAATCTGCCAGTATTCCATCTTGGTGAGTACTAATCCAGCGGCCACTGGTGGCAACAAGATGAGAGTGTGACATGTGGGTAAAGTGTACAACTTCTACAGAAGATAATAAAATCTAAGTACTTAGTCGTGTCCCCGGTTATGGACAATACTGAGCAACTAAAGGCCTGAAGCTATGGAAGATCTCGACATTCTAATTTCTAAAAGAAAACTTTTAAAACTTGATGCACTTGGAGTTACCAAGGAACTCAAGAGATTTTGACAAAACTTGATGCACTTGGAGTTACCAAGAAGCTCAAGAGATTTTGACAAAACTTGATGCACTTGGAGTTACTAAGGTGCTCAAGAGATTTTTGACAAAGACCTGAACACTTGGGTTTTTACCAAGGAGTTCAAGAGATTTATGAAAGGAGATTTGACAAAGGACCAAAAACCATTTTTGAAAAGATAGGATAAAATATTGCATTATGCAAATGAGCCTTAAACTCTACTTAGCCAAATATGAATGTAGTGATAGGATCCACCTATATTACACATAGAAGTGAAACTTGCAAATACAATTCAAATGTATTGACCCTTGTGGCTGTAACTTATTATGTTGCAGGTTTGATTGTTTTTAGTGAAGATTGACTGATTAGGATTACAAAGCCTACAACCAACATGTCTGCCTGTGGCACTTTGAAGATGAAGGACCCATGACTATAGTTATTCCGATGCAATGTAATGTAATAGCCAAATGAGCTATGTAAAGATGTAATTAAAATTATGTTATTCCTGGTTATAAAGTTGTATTATGACCTTTGTTTCTTGATATTACATCTGAACTGTGGATGCTAGCTATTGATCCAGGGACTAGCATTGTAAACACAGGGGGCTCAATCTTATTAAAGGTTGGGGACCTTACAATCCATGTGTGGTTTATGAAAAGAACACACATGCAATGCCATTGGTTGATCCATATGTGGTTTGTGAAAATAACACACACGCAATGCCATTGGTTAATCCATGTGTGGTTTGTGGAAAGAACACACATGCAATGACTCTAGTGGATCCATATGTGGTTTGTGGAAAAGAACACACATGCAATGACCACTGGTTAATCCATAAGTGGTTTGTGGAAAGAACACACATGCAATGACATTGGTGGATTCATATGTGGTTTGTGAAAAGAACACGCATGCAATGACTCTAGTGCTGGTTTTAGTATAAGAACACACATGCAATGACTCTAGTGGGTCCATATGTGGTTTGTGAAAAGAACACACATGCAATGACTCTAGTGGATCCATATGTGGTTTGTGGATAACAACACACATGCAATGACCACTGGTTGATCCACAAGTGGTTTGTGGAAAGAACACACATGCAGTGAATAGTGGTTGATCCATGTGTGGTTTGTGAAAAGAACACACATGCAATGCCATTGGTTGATCCATATGTGGTTTGTGGATAACAACACACATGCAATGACCACTGGCTGATCCACAAGTGGTTTGTGGAAAGAACACACATGCAATGACCACTGGTGTATCCATATGTGGTTTGTGGAAAGAACACACATGCAATGACTCTAGTGGATCCATATCTGGTTTTCGGAAAAGAACACACATGCAATGAACACTAGTGGATACATAAGTGGTTTGTGGAAAGAACACACATGCAATGACACTGGTGGATCCATATGTGATTTGTGAAAAGAACACACGTGAAATTCCATTGGTTAATCCATGTGTGGTTTGTGAAAAGAACACACATGCAATGCCATTGGTTAAGCCATGTGTGGTTTATGGAAAGAACACACATGCAATGACTCTAGTGGATCCATATGTGGTTTGTGGAAAAGAACACAAATGCAATGACCACTGATTGATCCATCAGTGGTTTGTGGAAAGAACACACATGTAATGACACTGGTGGATCCATATGTGGTTTGTGAAAAGAACACACATGCAATGACTCTAGTCCTGGTTTTAGTATAAGAACACACATGCAATGACTCTAGTGGATCCATATGTGGTTTGTGAAAAGAACACACATGCAATGACTCTAGTGGATCCATATGTGGTTTGTGGAAAAGAACACACATGCAATGACCACTGGCTGATCCATAAGTGGTTTGTGGAAAGAACACACATGCAATGAACACTGGTTGATCCATGTGTGGTTTATGAAAAGAACACACATGCAATGCCATTGGTTGATCCATATGTGGTTTGTGAAAATAACACACATGCAATGCCATTGGTTAATCCATGTGTGGTTTGTGGAAAGAACACACATGCAATGACTCTAGTGGATCCATATGTGGTTTCTGGAAAAGAACACACATGCAATGACCACTGGTTGATCCATAAGTGGTTTGTGGAAAGAACACACATGCAATGACACTGGTGGATTCATATGTGGTTTGTGAAAAGAACACGCATACAATGACTCTAGTGCTGGTTTTAGTATAAGAACACACATGCAATGACCCTAGTGGGTCCATATGTGGTTTGTGAAAAGAACACACATGCAATGACTCTAGTGGATCCATATGTGGTTTGTGGATAACAACACACATGCAATGACCACTGGTTGATCCACAAGTGGTTTGTGGAAAGAACACACATGCAGTGAACAGTGGTTGATCCATGTGTGGTTTGTGAAAAGAACACACATGCAATGCCATTGGTTGATCCATATGTGGTTTGTCAAAATAACACACACGCAATGCCATTGGTTAATCCATGTGTGGTTTGTGGAAAGAACACACATGCAATGACTCTAGTGGATCCATATGTGGTTTGTGGAAAAGAACACACATGCAATGACCACTGGTGTATCCATATGTGATTTGTGGAAAGAACACACATGCAATGACACTAGTTGATCTATGTGTGGTTTGTGGAAAGAACACACATGCAATGCTATTGGTTGATCCATATGTGGTTTGTGAAAAGAACACACATGCAATGACTCTAGTGGATCCATATGTGGTTTGTGGAAAGAACACACATGCAATGACTCTAGTCCTGGTTTTAGTATAAGAACACACATGCAATGACTCTAGTGGGTCCATATGTGGTTTGTGAAAAGAACACACATGCAATGACTCTAGTGGATCCATATGTGGTTTGTGGAAAAGAACACACATGCAATGACCACTGGCTGATCCATAAGTGGTTTGTGGAAAGAGCACACATGCAATGAACACTGGTTGATCCATGTGTGGTTTATGAAAAGAACACACATGCAATGCCATTGGTTGATCCATATGTGGTTTGTGAAAATAACACACACACAATGCCATTGGTTAATCCATGTGTGGTTTGTGGAAAGAACACACATGCAATGCCTCTAGTGGATCCATATGTGGTTTGTGGAAAAGAACACACATGCAATGACCACTGGTTGATCCATAAGTGGTTTGTGGAAAGAACACACATGCAATGACACTGGTGGATTCATATGTGGTTTGTGAAAAGAACACGCATGCAATGACTCTAGTGCTGGTTTTAGTATAAGAACACACATGCAATGACTCTAGTGGGTCCATATGTGGTTTGTGAAAAGAATACACATGCAATGACTCTAGTGGATCCATATGTGGTTTGTGGATAACAACACACATGCAATGACCACTGGTTGATCCACAAATGGTTTGTGGAAAGAACACACATGCAGTGAACAGTGGTTGATCCATGTGTGGTTTGTGAAAAGAACACACATGCAATGCCATTGGTTGATCCATATGTGGTTTGTGGATAACAACACACATGCAATGACCACTGGTTGATCCACAAGTGGTTTGTGGAAAGAACACACATGCAATGACCACTGGTGTATCCATATGTGGTTTGTGGAAAGAACACACATGCAATGACTCTAGTGGATCCATATGTGGTTTGTGGAAAAGAACACACATGCAATGACCACTGGTTGATCCATAAGTGGTTTGTGGAAAGAACACACATGCAATGACACTGGTTGATCCATGTGTGGTTTGTGAAAAGAACACACATGCAATGCCATTGGTTGATCCATATGTGGTTTGTGAAAAGAACACACATGCAATGACTCTAGTGGATCCATATGTGGTTTGTGGAAAGAACACACATGCAATGACTCTAGTGGGTCCATATGTGGTTCATGTCAGGAACACACATGCAATGCCATTGGTGGATCCGTGTGTGGTTTGTGAAAAGAACACACATGCAATGACTCTAGTGGATCCATATGTGGTTTTTGGAAAAGAACACACATGCAATGAACACAGGTGGATCCGTAGGTGGTTTGTGGAAAGAACACACATGCAATGACACTGGTGGATCCATCTAAGATTTGTGAAAAGAACACACGTGCAATGCCATTGGTTAATCCAATTGTGGTTTGTGAAAAGAACACACATGCAATGCCATTGGTTAATCCATGTGTGGTTTATGGAAAGAACACACATGCAATGACTCTAGTGGATCCATATGTGGTTTGTGGAAAAGAACACACATGCAATGACCACTGGTTGATCCATAAGTGGTTTGTGGAAAGAACACACATGCAATGACACTGGTGGATCCATATGTGGTTTGTGAAAAGAACACACATGCAATGACTCTAGTGCTGGTTTTAGTATAAGAGCACACATGCAATGACTCTAGTGGGTCCATATGTGGTTTGTGAAAAGAACACACGTGCAATGACTCTAGTGGATCCATAAGTGGTTTGTGGAAAAGAACACACATGCAATAACCACTGGCTGATCCATGTGTGGTTCATGACAGGAACACACATGCAGTGAACACTGGTGGATCCATATGTGGTTCTTGACAGGAACACACATGCAATGACTCTAGTGGGTCCATATGTGGTTTGTGAAAAGAACACACGTGCAATGACTCTAGTGGATCCATCTGTGGTTTGCGGAAAGAACACACATGCAATGACACTGGTTGATCCATATGTGGTTTGTGGCAAGAACACACATGCAATGACTCAGGGGGATCCATGTGTGGTTTGTGGAAAGAGCACACATGCAATGACCACTGGTCGATCCATGTGTGGTTTGTAGAAATAACGCACATGCAATGACACTGGTTGATCCATGTGTGGTTTGTGGAAAGAACACACATGCAATGCCAATGGTTGATCCATGTGTGGTTTGTGAAAAGAATACACATGCAGTGAGTCTAGTGGGTCCATATGTGGTTTGTGAAAATAACACACATGCAATGACTCCAGTGGATCCATATGTGGTTTGTGGAAAGAACACACATGAAATGACTCAAGTGGGTCCATATGTGGTTTGTGAAAAGAACACACATGTAATGACTCAGGGGGATCCATGTGTGGTTTGTAGAAAGAACACACATCCAATGACCACTGGTCGATCCATATGTGGTTTGTGGAAAGAACACTCATGCAATGACACTGGTGGATCCATATGTGGTTTGTGAAAAGAACACACATGCGATGACTCTAGTGCTGGTTTTAGTATAAGAACACACATGCAATGACTCTAGTGGCTCCATATGTGGTTTGTTAAAAGAACACACATGCAATGACTCTAGTGGATCCATATGTGGTTTGAGGAAAAGAACACACATGCAATGACCACTGGTTGATCCATAAGTGGTTTGTGGAAAGAACACACATGCAGTGAACACTGGTTGATCCATGTGTGGTTTGTGAAAAGAACACACACGCAATGCCATTGGTTGATCCATATGTGGTTTGTGAAAATAACACACATGCAATGCCATTGGTTAATCCATGTGTGGTTTGTGGAAAGAACACACATGCAATGACTCTAGTGGATCCATATGTGGTTTGTGGAAAAGAACACACATGTAATGACCACTGGTTGATCCATATGTGGTTTTTGGAAAGAACACACATGCAATAACTCTAGTGGATCCATATTCGATTTGTGAAAAGAACACACGTGCAATGCCATTGGTTAATCCATGTGTGGTTTGTGAAAAGAACACACATGCAATGCCATTGGTTAAACCATGTGTGGTTTATGGAAAGAACACACATGCAATGACTCTGGTGGATCCATATGTGGTTTGTGGAAAATAACACATGCAATGACCACTGGTTGATCCATATTCAATGACACTGGTTGATCCATATGTGGTTTTTGGAAAGAACACACATGAAATGACTCAGGGAGATCCATGTGTGATTTGTTGAAAGAACACATTCAATGACCATCGATCCATGTGTGGTTTGTGGAAAGAACACACATGCAATGACACTGGTGGATCCATATGTGGTTTGTGAAAAGAACACACATGCAATGACTCTAGTGTTGGTTTTAGTATAAGAACGCACATGCAATGACTCTAGTGGGTCCATATGTGGTTTGTGAAAAGAACACACATGCAATGACTCTAGTGGATCCATATGTGGTTTGTGGAAAAGAACACACATGCAATGACCACTGGTTGATCCATATGTGGTTTGTGGAAAGAACACACATGCAATGAACACTCGTTGATCCATGTGTCGTTTGTGACAAGAACACACATGCTATGCCATTAGTTGATCCATATGTGGTTTGTGAAAATAACACACATGCAATGCCATTGGTTAATCCATGTGTGGTTTGTGGAAAGAACACACATACAATGACTCTAGTGGATCCAAATGTGGTTTGTGGAAAAGAACACACATGCAATGACCACTGGTTGATCCATATGTGATTTGTGGAAAGAACACACATGCAATGACACTGGTTGTTCCATGTGTGGTTTGTGGAAAGAACACACATACAATGCCATTGGTTGATCCATATGTGGTTTGTGAAAAGAACACACTTGCAATGACTCTAGTGGATCCATATGTTGTTTATGGAAAGAACACACATGCAATGACTCTAGTGGGTCCATATGTGGTTCATGTTAGGAACATACATGCAATGCCATTGGTGGATCCATGTGTGGTTTGTGGAAAGAACACACATGCAATGACTCTAGTGGGTCCATAAGTGGTTTGTGAAAAGAACATACATGCAATGACTCTAGTGGATCCATATGTGGTTTGTGGAAAAGAACACACAAGCAATGAACATTGGTGGATCCGCAAGTGGTTTGTGGAAAGAACACCCATGCAATGACACTAGTGGATCCATATGTGATTTGTGAAAAGAACGCACATGCAATGCCATTGGTTGATCCATATGTGGTTTTTGAAAAGAACACATGCAATGCCATTAGTTAATCCATGTGTGGTTTATGGAAAGAACACACATGTAATGACTATAGTGGATCCATATGTGGTTTGTGGAAAAGAACAGACATGCAATGACCACTGGTTGATCCATAAGTGGTTTGTGGAAAGAACACACATGCAATGACACTTGTGGATCCATAAGTGGTTTGTGAAAAGAACACACATGCAATGACTCTAGTGCTGGTTTTAGTATAAGAACACACATGCAATGACTCTAGTGGGTCCATATGTGGTTTGTGAAAAGAACACACGTGCCATGACTCTAGTGGATCCATAAGTGGTTTGTGGAAAAGAACACACATGCAATAACCACTGGCTGATCCATGTGTGGTTCATGACAGGAACACACATGCAGTGAACACTGGTGGATCCATATGTGGTTCTTGACAGGAACACACATGCAATAACTCTAGTGGGTCCATATGTGGTTTGTGAAAAGAACACACCTGCAATGACTCTAGTGGATCCATATGTGGTTTAAGGAAAGAACACACATGCAATGACACTGGTTGATCGATATGTGGTTTGCGGAAAGAACACACATGCAATGACTCAGGGGGATACATGTGTGGTTTGTGGAAAGAACACACATGCAATGACCACTGGTCGATCCATGTGTGGTTTGTAGAAAGAACACACATGCAATGACTCTAGTGGATCCATATGTGGTTTGTGGAAAAGAACACACATGCAATGACTCAAGTGCTGGTTTTAGTATAAGAACACACATGCAATGACTCTAGTGGGTACATATGTGGTTTGTGAAAAGAACACACATGCAATGACTCTGGTGGATCCATATGTGGTTTGTGGAAAAGAACACACATGCAATGACCACTGGTTGATCCATATGTGGTTTGTGGAAAGAACACACATGCAATGGCATTGGTTGATCCATATGTGGTTTGTGGAAAGAACACACATGCAATGACTCTAGTGCTTGTTTTAGTATAAGAACACACATGTAATGACTCTAGTGGGTCCATATGTGGTTTGTGAAAAGAACACACGTGCAATGACTCTAGTGGATCCATAAGTGGTTTGTGGAACAGAACACACATGCAATTACCACTGGCTGATCCATGTGTGGTTCATGATAGGAACACACATGCAAAGAACACTGGTGGATCCATATGTGGTTCTTGACAGGAACGCACATGCAATGACTCTAGTGGGTCCATATGTGGTTTGTGAAAAGAACACACATGCAATGACTCTAGTGGATCCATATGTGGTTTATGGAAAGAACACATATGCAATGACACTGGTTGATCCATATGTGGTTTGTGAAAAGAACACACATGTAATGACTCAGGGGGATCCATGTGTGGTTTGTAGAAAGAACACACATCCAATGACCACTGGTCGATCCATGTGTGGTTTGTGGAAAGAACACTCATGCAATGACACTGGTGGATCCATATGTGGTTTGTGAAAAGAACACACATGCGATGACTCTAGTGCTGGTTTTAGTATAAGAACACACATGCAATGACTCTAGTGGCTCCATATGTGGTTTGTTAAAAGAACACACATGCAATGACTCTAGTGGATCCATATGTGGTTTGAGGAAAAGAACACACATGCAATGACCACTGGTTGATCCATAAGTGGTTTGTGGAAAGAACACACATGCAGTGAACACTGGTTGATCCATGTGTGGTTTGTGAAAAGAACACACACGCAATGCCATTGGTTGATCCATATGTGGTTTGTGAAAATAACACACATGCAATGCCATTGGTTAATCCATGTGTGGTTTGTGGAAAGAACACACATGCAATGACTCTAGTGGATCCATATGTGGTTTGTGGAAAAGAACACACATGTAATGACCACTGGTTGATCCATATGTGGTTTTTGGAAAGAACACACATGAAATAACTCTAGTGGATCCATATTCGATTTGTGAAAAGAACACACGTGCAATGCCATTGGTTAATCCATGTGTGGTTTGTGAAAAGAACACACATGCAATGCCATTGGTTAAACCATGTGTGGTTTATGGAAAGAACACACATGCAATGACTCTGGTGGATCCATATGTGGTTTGTGGAAAATAACACACATGCAATGACCACTGGTTGATCCATATTCAATGACACTGGTTGATCCATATGTGGTTTGTGGAAAGAACACACATGAAATGACTCAGGGAGATCCATGTGTGATTTGTTGAAAGAACACACATGCAATGACCACTGATCGATCCATGTGTGGTTTGTGGAAAGAACACACATGCAATGACACTGGTGGATCCATATGTGGTTTGTGAAAAGAACACACATGCAATGACTCTAGTGTTGGTTTTAGTATAAGAACGCACATGCAATGACTCTAGTGGGTCCATATGTGGTTTGTGAAAAGAACACACATGCAATGACTCTAGTGGATCCATATGTGGTTTGTGGAAAAGAACACACATGCAATGACCACTGGTTGATCCATTTGTGGTTTGTGGAAAGAACACACATGCAATGAACACTCGTTGATCCATGTGTCGTTTGTGACAAGAACACACATGCTATGCCATTAGTTGATCCATATGTGGTTTGTGAAAATAACACACATGCAATGCCATTGGTTAATCCATGTGTGGTTTTTGTAAAGAACACACATGCAATGACTCTAGTGGATCCAAATGTGGTTTGTGGAAAAGAACACACATGCAATGACCACTGGTTGATCCATATGTGATTTGTGGAAAGAACACACATGCAATGACACTGGTTGTTCCATGTGTGGTTTGTGGAAAGAACACACATACAATGCCATTGGTTGATCCATATGTGGTTTGTGAAAAGAACACACTTGCAATGACTCTAGTGGATCCATATGTTGTTTATGGAAAGAACACACATGCAATGACTCTAGTGGGTCCATATGTGGTTCATGTTAGGAACATACATGCAATGCCATTGGTGGATCCATGTGTGGTTTGTGGAAAGAACACACATGCAATGACTCTAGTGGGTCCATAAGTGGTTTGTGAAAAGAACATACATGCAATGACTCTAGTGGATCCATATGTGGTTTGTGGAAAAGAACACACAAGCAATGAACAGTGGTGGATCCGCAAGTGGTTTGTGGAAAGAACACCCATGCAATGACACTAGTGGATCCATATGTGATTTGTGAAAAGAACGCACATGCAATGCCATTGGTTGATCCATATGTGGTTTTTGAAAAGAACACATGCAATGCCATTAGTTAATCCATGTGTGGTTTATGGAAAGAACACACATGTAATGACTATAGTGGATCCATATGTGGTTTGTGGAAAAGAACAGACATGCAATGACCACTGGTTGATCCATAAGTGGTTTGTGGAAAGAACACACATGCAATGACACTTGTGGATCCATAAGTGGTTTGTGAAAAGAACACACATGCAATGACTCTAGTGCTGGTTTTAGTATAAGAACACACATGCAATGACTCTAGTGGGTCCATATGTGGTTTGTGAAAAGAACACACGTGCCATGACTCTAGTGGATCCATAAGTGGTTTGTGGAAAAGAACACACATGCAATAACCACTGGCTGATCCATGTGTGGTTCATGACAGGAACACACATGCAGTGAACACTGGTGGATCCATATGTGGTTCTTGACAGGAACACACATGCAATAACTCTAGTGGGTCCATATGTGGTTTGTGAAAAGAACACACCTGCAATGACTCTAGTGGATCCATATGTGGTTTAAGGAAAGAACACACATGCAATGACACTGGTTGATCGATATGTGGTTTGCGGAAAGAACACACATGCAATGACTCAGGGGGATACATGTGTGGTTTGTGGAAAGAACACACATGCAATGACCACTGGTCGATCCATGTGTGGTTTGTAGAAAGAACACACATGCAATGACTCTAGTGGATCCATATGTGGTTTGTGGAAAAGAACACACATGCAATGACTCAAGTGCTGGTTTTAGTATAAGAACACACATGCAATGACTCTAGTGGGTACATATGTGGTTTGTGAAAAGAACACACATGCAATGACTCTGGTGGATCCATATGTGGTTTGTGGAAAAGAACACACATGCAATGACCACTGGTTGATCCATATGTGGTTTGTGGAAAGAACACACATGCAATGACTCTAGTGCTTGTTTTAGTATAAGAACACACATGTAATGACTCTAGTGGGTCCATATGTGGTTTGTGAAAAGAACACACGTGCAATGACTCTAGTGGATCCATAAGTGGTTTGTGGAACAGAACACACATGCAATTACCACTGGCTGATCCATGTGGTTCATGATAGGAACACACATGCAAAGAACACTGGTGGATCCATATGTGGTTCTTGACAGGAACGCACATGCAATGACTCTAGTGGGTCCATATGTGGTTTGTGAAAAGAACACACATGCAATGACTCTAGTGGATCCATATGTGGTTTATGGAAAGAACACATATGCAATGACACTGGTTGATCCATATGTGGTTTGTGAAAAGAACACACATGTAATGACTCAGGGGGATCCATGTGTGGTTTGTAGAAAGAACACACATCCAATGACCACTGGTCGATCCATGTGTGGTTTGTGGAAAGAACACTCATGCAATGACACTGGTGGATCCATATGTGGTTTGTGAAAAGAACACACATGCGATGACTCTAGTGCTGGTTTTAGTATAAGAACACACATGCAATGACTCTAGTGGCTCCATATGTGGTTTGTTAAAAGAACACACATGCAATGACTCTAGTGGATCCATATGTGGTTTGAGGAAAAGAACACACATGCAATGACCACTGGTTGATCCATAAGTGGTTTGTGGAAAGAACACACATGCAGTGAACACTGGTTGATCCATGTGTGGTTTGTGAAAAGAACACACACGCAATGCCATTGGTTGATCCATATGTGGTTTGTGAAAATAACACACATGCAATGCCATTGGTTAATCCATGTGTGGTTTGTGGAAAGAACACACATGCAATGACTCTAGTGGATCCATATGTGGTTTGTGGAAAAGAACACACATGTAATGACCACTGGTTGATCCATATGTGGTTTTTGGAAAGAACACACATGAAATAACTCTAGTGGATCCATATTCGATTTGTGAAAAGAACACACGTGCAATGCCATTGGTTAATCCATGTGTGGTTTGTGAAAAGAACACACATGCAATGCCATTGGTTAAACCATGTGTGGTTTATGGAAAGAACACACATGCAATGACTCTGGTGGATCCATATGTGGTTTGTGGAAAATAACACACATGCAATGACCACTGGTTGATCCATATTCAATGACACTGGTTGATCCATATGTGGTTTGTGGAAAGAACACACATGAAATGACTCAGGGAGATCCATGTGTGATTTGTTGAAAGAACACACATGCAATGACCACTGATCGATCCATGTGTGGTTTGTGGAAAGAACACACATGCAATGACACTGGTGGATCCATATGTGGTTTGTGAAAAGAACACACATGCAATGACTCTAGTGTTGGTTTTAGTATAAGAACGCACATGCAATGACTCTAGTGGGTCCATATGTGGTTTGTGAAAAGAACACACATGCAATGACTCTAGTGGATCCATATGTGGTTTGTGGAAAAGAACACACATGCAATGACCACTGGTTGATCCATTTGTGGTTTGTGGAAAGAACACACATGCAATGAACACTCGTTGATCCATGTGTCGTTTGTGACAAGAACACACATGCTATGCCATTAGTTGATCCATATGTGGTTTGTGAAAATAACACACATGCAATGCCATTGGTTAATCCATGTGTGGTTTGTGGAAAGAACACACATGCAATGACTCTAGTGGATCCAAATGTGGTTTGTGGAAAAGAACACACATGCAATGACCACTGGTTGATCCATATGTGATTTGTGGAAAGAACACACATGCAATGACACTGGTTGTTCCATGTGTGGTTTGTGGAAAGAACACACATACAATGCCATTGGTTGATCCATATGTGGTTTGTGAAAAGAACACACTTGCAATGACTCTAGTGGATCCATATGTTGTTTATGGAAAGAACACACATGCAATGACTCTAGTGGGTCCATATGTGGTTCATGTTAGGAACATACATGCAATGCCATTGGTGGATCCATGTGGTTTGTAAAGAACACACATGCAATGACTCTAGTGGGTCCATAAGTGGTTTGTGAAAAGAACATACATGCAATGACTCTAGTGGATCCATATGTGGTTTGTGGAAAAGAACACACAAGCAATGAACATTGGTGGATCCGCAAGTGGTTTGTGGAAAGAACACCCATGCAATGACACTAGTGGATCCATATGTGATTTGTGAAAAGAACGCATGCAATGCCATTGGTTGATCCATATGTTGTTTTTGAAAAGAACACATGCAATGCCATTAGTTAATCCATGTGTGGTTTATGGAAAGAACACACATGTAATGACTATAGTGGATCCATATGTGGTTTGTGGAAAAGAACAGACATGCAATGACCACTGGTTGATCCATAAGTGGTTTGTGGAAAGAACACACATGCAATGACACTTGTGGATCCATAAGTGGTTTGTGAAAAGAACACACATGCAATGACTCTAGTGCTGGTTTTAGTATAAGAACACACATGCAATGACTCTAGTGGGTCCATATGTGGTTTGTGAAAAGAACACACGTGCCATGACTCTAGTGGATCCATAAGTGGTTTGTGGAAAAGAACACACATGCAATAACCACTGGCTGATCCATGTGTGGTTCATGACAGGAACACACATGCAGTGAACACTGGTGGATCCATATGTGGTTCTTGACAGGAACACACATGCAATAACTCTAGTGGGTCCATATGTGGTTTGTGAAAAGAACACACCTGCAATGACTCTAGTGGATCCATATGTGGTTTAAGGAAAGAACACACATGCAATGACACTGTTGATCGATATGTGGTTTCATGGAAAGAACACACATGCAATGACTCAGGGGATACATGTGTGGTTTGTGAAATAACAGACATGCAATGACCACTGGTCGATCCATGTGTGGTTTGTAGAAAGAACACACATGCAATGACTCTAGTGGATCCATATGTGGTTTGTGGAAAGAACACACATGCAATGACTCAAGTGCTGGTTTTAGTATAAGAACACACATGCAATGACTCTAGTGGGTACATATGTGGTTTGTGAAAAGAACACACATGCAATGACTCTGGTGGATCCATATGTGGTTTGTGGAAAAGAACACACATGCAATGACCACTGGTTGATCCATATGTGGTTTGTGGAAAGAACACACATGCAATGGCATTGGTTGATCCATATGTGGTTTGTGGAAAGAACACACATGCAATGACTCTAGTGCTTGTTTTAGTATAAGAACACACATGTAATGACTCTAGTGGGTCCATATGTGGTTTGTGAAAAGAACACACGTGCAATGACTCTAGTGGATCCATAAGTGGTTTGTGGAACAGAACACACATGCAATTACCACTGGCTGATCCATGTGTGGTTCATGATAGGAACACACATGCAAAGAACACTGGTGGATCCATATGTGGTTCTTGACAGGAACGCACATGCAATGACTCTAGTGGGTCCATATGTGGTTTGTGAAAAGAACACACATGCAATGACTCTAGTGGATCCATATGTGGTTTGTGGAAAGAACACATATGCAATGACACTGGTTGATCCATATGTGGTTTGTGGAAAGAACACACATGAAATGACTCAGGGGGATCCATGTGTGGTTTGTGGAAAGAACACACATGCAATGACCACTGATCGATCCATGTGTGGTTTGTGGTAAGAACACACATGCAATGACACTAGTGGATCCATATGTGGTTTGTGAAAAGAACACACATGCAATGACTCTAGTGTTGGTTTTAGTATAAGAACGCACATGCAATGACCCTAGTGGGTCCATATGTGGTTTTTGAAAAGAACACACATGCAATGACTCTAGTGGATCCATATGTGGTTTGTGAAAAGAACACACATGCAATGACACTGGTGGATCCATCAGTGGTTTGTGAAAAGAACACACATGCAACGACTCTAGTGCTGGTTTTAGTATAAGAACACACATGCAATGACTCTAGTGGGTCCATATGTGGTTTGTGAAAAGAACACACGTGCCATGACTCTAGTGGATCCATAAGTGGTTTTTGGAAAAGAACACACATGCAATAACCACTGGCTGATCCATGTGTGGTTTATGATAGGAACACACATGCAGTGAACACTGGTAGATCCATATGTGGTTGTTGATAGGAACATACATGCAATGACTCTAGTGGGTCCATATGTGGTTTGTGAAAAGAACACACATGCAATGACTCTACTAGATCCATATGTGGTTTGTGGAAAAACCACACATGCAATGACACTGGTTGATCCATATGTGGTTTGTGGAAAGAACACACATGCAATGACTCAGGGGGATCTATGTATGGTTTGTGGAAAGAACACACATGCAATAACCACTGGCTGATCCATGTGTGGTTCATGACAGGAACACACATGCAGTGAACACTGGTGGATCCATATGTGGTTCTTGACAGGAACACACATGCAATGACTCTAGTGGGTCCATATGTGGTTTGTGAAAAGAACACACGTGCAATCTAGTGGATCCATATGTGGTTTGCAGAAAGAACACACATGCAATGACCCTGGTTGATCCATATGTGGTTTGTGGAAAGAACACACATGCAATGACTCAGGGGGATCCATGTGTGGTTTAGGAAAGAGCACACATGCAATGACCACTGTCGATCCATGATTGGTTTGTAGAAATAACGCACATGCAATGACACTGGTTGATCCATGTGTGGTTTGTGGAAAGGACACACATGCAATGCCAATGGTTGATCCATGTGTGGTTTGTGAAAATAATACACATGCAGTGACTCTAGTGGGTCCATATGTGGTTTGTGAAAAGAACACACATGCAATGACTCCAGTGGATCCATATGTGGTTTGTGGAAAGAACACACATGAAATGACTCAAGTGGGTCCATATGTGGTTTGTGAAAAGAACACACATGCAATGACTCAGGGGGATCCATGTGTGGTTTGTAGAAAGAACACACATCCAATAACCACTGGTCGATCCATGTGTGGTTTGTGGAAAGAATACTCATGCAATGACACTGGTGGATCCATATGTGGTTTGTGAAAAGAACACACATGCGATGACTCTAGTGCTGGTTTTAGTATAAGAACACACATGTAATGACTCTAGTGGCTCCATATGTGGTTTGTTAAAAGAACACACATGCAATGACTCTAGTGGATCCATATGTGGTTTGAGGAAAAGAACACACATGCAATGACCACTGGTTGATCCATAAGTGGTTTGTGGAAAGAACACACATGCAGTGAACAGTGGTTGATCCATGTGTGGTTTGTGAAAAGAACACACACGCAATGCCATTGGTTGATCCATATGTGGTCTGTGAAAATAACACACATGCAATGCCATTGGTTAATCCATGTGTGGTTTGTGGAAAGAACACACATGCAATGACTCTAGTGGATCCATATGTGGTTTGTGGAAAAGAACACACATGTAATGACCACTGGTTGATCCATATGTGGTTTTTGGAAAGAACACACATGCAATAAGTCTAGTGGATCCATATTCGATTTGTGAAAAGAACACACGTGCAATGCCATTGGTTAATCCATGTGTGGTTTATGGAAAGAACACACATGCAATGACTCTGGTGGATCCATATGTGGTTTGTGGAAAAGAACACACATGCAATGACCACTGGTTGATCCATATTCAATGACACTGGTTGATCCATATGTGGTTTGTGGAAAGAACACACATGAAATGACTCAGGGGGATCCATGTGTGATTTGTTGAAAGAACACACATGCAATGACCACTGATCGATCCATGTGTGGTTTGTGGAAAGAACACACATGCAATGACACTGGTGGATCCATATGTGGTTTGTGAAAAGAACACACATGCAATGACTCTAGTGTTGGTTTTAGTATAAGAACGCACATGCAATGACTCTAGTGGGTCCATATGTGGTTTGTGAAAAGAACACACATGCAATGACTCTAGTGGATCCATATGTGGTTTGTGGAAAAGAACACACATGCAATGACCACTGGTTGATCCATATGTGGTTTGTGGAAAGAACACACATGCAATGAACACTGGTTGATCCATGTGTCGTTTGTGACAAGAACACACATGCTATGCCATTAGTTGATCCATATGTGGTTTGTGAAAAGAACACACATGCAATGCCATTGGTTAATCCATGTGCGGTTTGTGGAAAGAACACACATGCAATGACTCTAGTGGATCCAAATGTGGTTTGTGGAAAAGAACACACATGCAATGACCACTGGTTGATCCATATGTGATTTGTGGAAAGAACACACATGCAATGACACTGGTTGTTCCAAGTGTGGTTTGTGGAAAGAACACACATACAATGCCATTGGTTGATCCATATGTGGTTTGTGAAAAGAACACACTTGCAATGACTCTAGTGGATCCATATGTTGTTTCTGGAAAGAACACACATGCAATGACTCTAGTGGGTCCATATGTGGTTCGTGTTAGGAACAGACATGCAATGCCATTGGTGGATCCATGTGTGGTTTGTGGAAAGAACACACATGCAATGACTCTAGTGGGTCCATATGTGGTTTGTGAAAAGAACATACATGCAATGACTCTAGTGGATCCATATGTGGTTTGTGGAAAAGAACACACAAGCAATGAACATTGGTGGATCCGCAAGTGGTTTGTGGAAAGAACACCCATGCAATGACACTAGTGGATCCATATGTGATTTGTGAAAAGAACGCACATGCAATGCCATTGGTTGATCCATATGTGGTTTTTGAAAAGAACACATGCAATGCCATTAGTTAATCCATGTGTGGTTTATGGAAAGAACACACATGTAATGACTATAGTGGATCCATATGTGGTTTGTGGAAAAGAACAGACATGCAATGACCACTGGTTGATCCATAAGTGGTTTGTGGAAAGAACACACATGCAATGACACTTGTGGATCCATAAGTGGTTTGTGAAAAGAACACACATGCAATGACTCTAGTGCTGGTTTTAGTATAAGAACACACATGCAATGACTCTAGTGGGTCCATATGTGGTTTGTGAAAAGAACACACGTGCCATGACTCTAGTGGATCCATAAGTGGTTTGTGGAAAAGAACACACATGCAATAACCACTGGTGATCCATGTGTGGTTCATGACAGAACACACATGCAAAGTGAACACTGGTGGATCCATATGTGGTTCTTGACAGGAACACACATGCAATAACTCTAGTGGGTCCATATGTGGTTTGTGAAAAGAACACACCTGCAATGACTCTAGTGGATCCATATGTGGTTTAAGGAAAGAACACACATGCAATGACACTGGTTGATCGATATGTGGTTTGCGGAAAGAACACACATGCAATGACTCAGGGGGATACATGTGTGGTTTGTGGAAAGAACACACATGCAATGACCACTGGTCGATCCATGTGTGGTTTGTAGAAAGAACACACATGCAATGACTCTAGTGGATCCATATGTGGTTTGTGGAAAAGAACACACATGCAATGACTCAAGTGCTGGTTTTAGTATAAGAACACACATGCAATGACTCTAGTGGGTACATATGTGGTTTGTGAAAAGAACACACATGCAATGACTCTGGTGGATCCATATGTGGTTTGTGGAAAAGAACACACATGCAATGACCACTGGTTGATCCATATGTGGTTTGTGGAAAGAACACACATGCAATGGCATTGGTTGATCCATATGTGGTTTGTGGAAAGAACACACATGCAATGACTCTAGTGCTTGTTTTAGTATAAGAACACACATGTAATGACTCTAGTGGGTCCATATGTGGTTTGTGAAAAGAACACACGTGCAATGACTCTAGTGGATCCATAAGTGGTTTGTGGAACAGAACACACATGCAATTACCACTGGCTGATCCATGTGTGGTTCATGATAGGAACACACATGCAAAGAACACTGGTGGATCCATATGTGGTTCTTGACAGGAACGCACATGCAATGACTCTAGTGGGTCCATATGTGGTTTGTGAAAAGAACACACATGCAATGACTCTAGTGGATCCATATGTGGTTTGTGGAAAGAACACATATGCAATGACACTGGTTGATCCATATGTGGTTTGTGGAAAGAACACACATGAAATGACTCAGGGGGATCCATGTGTGGTTTGTGGAAAGAACACACATGCAATGACCATCGACGATCCATGTGTGGTTTGTGGTAAGAACACACATGCAATGACACTAGTGGATCCATATGTGGTTTGTGAAAAGAACACACATGCAATGACTCTAGTGTTGGTTTTAGTATAAGAACGCACATGCAATGACCCTAGTGGGTCCATATGTGGTTTTTGAAAAGAACACACATGCAATGACTCTAGTGGATCCATATGTGGTTTGTGAAAAGAACACACATGCAATGACACTGGTGGATCCATCAGTGGTTTGTGAAAAGAACACACATGCAACGACTCTAGTGCTGGTTTTAGTATAAGAACACACATGCAATGACTCTAGTGGGTCCATATGTGGTTTGTGAAAAGAACACACGTGCCATGACTCTAGTGGATCCATAAGTGGTTTTTGGAAAAGAACACACATGCAATAACCACTGGCTGATCCATGTGTGGTTTATGATAGGAACACACATGCAGTGAACACTGGTAGATCCATATGTGGTTGTTGATAGGAACATACATGCAATGACTCTAGTGGGTCCATATGTGGTTTGTGAAAAGAACACACATGCAATGACTCTACTAGATCCATATGTGGTTTGTGGAAAAACCACACATGCAATGACACTGGTTGATCCATATGTGGTTTGTGGAAAGAACACACATGCAATGACTCAGGGGGATCTATGTATGGTTTGTGGAAAGAACACACATGCAATAACCACTGGCTGATCCATGTGTGGTTCATGACAGGAACACACATGCAGTGAACACTGGTGGATCCATATGTGGTTCTTGACAGGAACACACATGCAATGACTCTAGTGGGTCCATATGTGGTTTGTGAAAAGAACACACGTGCAATCTAGTGGATCCATATGTGGTTTGCAGAAAGAACACACATGCAATGACCCTGGTTGATCCATATGTGGTTTGTGGAAAGAACACACATGCAATGACTCAGGGGGATCCATGTGTGGTTTGTGGAAAGAGCACACATGCAATGACCACTGGTCGATCCATGTGTGGTTTGTAGAAATAACGCACATGCAATGACACTGGTTGATCCATGTGTGGTTTGTGGAAAGGACACACATGCAATGCCAATGGTTGATCCATGTGTGGTTTGTGAAAATAATACACATGCAGTGACTCTAGTGGGTCCATATGTGGTTTGTGAAAAGAACACACATGCAATGACTCCAGTGGATCCATATGTGGTTTGTGGAAAGAACACACATGAAATGACTCAAGTGGGTCCATATGTGGTTTGTGAAAAGAACACACATGCAATGACTCAGGGGGATCCATGTGTGGTTTGTAGAAAGAACACACATCCAATAACCACTGGTCGATCCATGTGTGGTTTGTGGAAAGAATACTCATGCAATGACACTGGTGGATCCATATGTGGTTTGTGAAAAGAACACACATGCGATGACTCTAGTGCTGGTTTTAGTATAAGAACACACATGTAATGACTCTAGTGGCTCCATATGTGGTTTGTTAAAATAACACACATGCAATGACTCTAGTGGATCCATATGTGGTTTGAGGAAAAGAACACACATGCAATGACCACTGGTTGATCCATAAGTGGTTTGTGGAAAGAACACACATGCAGTGAACAGTGGTTGATCCATGTGTGGTTTGTGAAAAGAACACACACGCAATGCCATTGGTTGATCCATATGTGGTCTGTGAAAATAACACACATGCAATGCCATTGGTTAATCCATGTGTGGTTTGTGGAAAGAACACACATGCAATGACTCTAGTGGATCCATATGTGGTTTGTGGAAAAGAACACACATGTAATGACCACTGGTTGATCCATATGTGGTTTTTGGAAAGAACACACATGCAATAACTCTAGTGGATCCATATTCGATTTGTGAAAAGAACACACGTGCAATGCCATTGGTTAATCCATGTGTGGTTTGTGAAAAGAACACACATGCAATGCCATTGGTTAAACCATGTGTGGTTTATGGAAAGAACACACATGCAATGACTCTGGTGGATCCATATGTGGTTTGTGGAAAAGAACACACATGCAATGACCACTGGTTGATCCATATTCAATGACACTGGTTGATCCATATGTGGTTTGTGGAAAGAACACACATGAAATGACTCAGGGGGATCCATGTGTGATTTGTTAAAAGAACACACATGCAATGACCACTGATTGATCCATGTGTGGTTTGTGGAAAGAACACACATGCAATGACACTGGTGGATCCATATGTGGTTTGTGAAAAGAACACACATGCAATGACTCTAGTGTTGGTTTTAGTATAAGAACGCACATGCAATGACTCTAGTGGGTCCATATGTGGTTTGTGAAAAGAACACACATGCAATGACTCTAGTGGATCCATATGTGGTTTGTGGAAAAGAACACACATGCAATGACCACTGGTTGATCCATATGTGGTTTGTGGAAAGAACACACATGCAATGAACACTGGTTGATCCATGTGTCGTTTGTGACAAGAACACACATGCTATGCCATTAGTTGATCCATATGTGGTTTGTGAAAAGAACACACATGCAATGCCATTGGTTAATCCATGTGTGGTTTGTGGAAAGAACACACATGCAATGACTCTAGTGGATCCAAATGTGGTTTGTGGAAAAGAACACACATGCAATGACCACTGGTTGATCCATATGTGATTTGTGGAAAGAACACACATGCAATGACACTGGTTGTTCCAAGTGTGGTTTGTGGAAAGAACACACATACAATGCCATTGGTTGATCCATATGTGGTTTGTGAAAAGAACACACTTGCAATGACTCTAGTGGATCCATATGTTGTTTCTGGAAAGAACACACATGCAATGACTCTAGTGGGTCCATATGTGGTTCGTGTTAGGAACAGACATGCAATGCCATTGGTGGATCCATGTGTGGTTTGTGGAAAGAACACACATGCAATGACTCTAGTGGGTCCATATGTGGTTTGTGAAAAGAACATACATGCAATGACTCTAGTGGATCCATATGTGGTTTGTGGAAAAGAACACACAAGCAATGAACATTGGTGGATCCGCAAGTGGTTTGTGGAAAGAACACCCATGCAATGACACTAGTGGATCCATATGTGATTTGTGAAAAGAACGCACATGCAATGCCATTGGTTGATCCATATGTGGTTTTAGAAAAGAACACATGCAATGCCATTAGTTAATCCATGTGTGGTTTATGGAAAGAACACACATGTAATGACTATAGTGGATCCATATGTAGTTTGTGAAAAGAACAGACATGCAATGACCACTGGTTGATCCATAAGTGGTTTGTGGAAAGAACACACATGCAATGACACTTGTGGATCCATAAGTGGTTTGTGAAAAGAACACACATGCAATGACTCTAGTGCTGGTTTTAGTATAAGAACACACATGCAATGACTCTAGTGGGTCCATATGTGGTTTGTGAAAAGAACACACGTGCCATGACTCTAGTGGATCCATAAGTGGTTTGTGGAACAGAACACACATGCAATTACCACTGGCTGATCCATGTGTGGTTCATGACAGAACACACATGCAGTGAACACTGGTGGATCCATATGTGGTTCTTGACAGGAACACACATGCAATAACTCTAGTGGGTCCATATGTGGTTTGTGAAAAGAACACACCTGCAATGACTCTAGTGGATCCATATGTGGTTTAAGGAAAGAACACACATGCAATGACACTGGTTGATCGATATGTGGTTTGCGGAAAGAACACACATGCAATGACTCAGGGGGATACATGTGTGGTTTGTGGAAAGAACACACATGCAATGACCACTAGTCGATCCATGTGTGGTTTGTAGAAAGAACACACATGCAATGACTCTAGTGGATCCATATGTGGTTTGTGGAAAAGAACACACATGCAATGACTCAAGTGCTGGTTTTAGTATAAGAACACACATGCAATGACTCTAGTGGGTACATATGTGGTTTGTGAAAAGAACACACATGCAATGACTGGTGGATCCATATGTGGTTTGTGGAAAAGAACACACATGCAATGACCACTGGTTGATCCATATGTGGTTTGTGGAAAGAACACACATGCAATGGCATTGGTTGATCCATATGTGGTTTGTGGAAAAACACACATGCAATGACTCTAGTGCTTGTTTTAGTATAAGAACACACATGTAATGACTCTAGTGGGTCCATATGTGGTTTGTGAAAAGAACACACGTGCAATGACTCTAGTGGATCCATAAGTGGTTTGTGGAACAGAACACACATGCCATTACCACTGGCTGATCCATGTGTGGTTCATGATAGGAACACACATGCAAAGAACACTGGTGGATCCATATGTGGTTCTTGACAGGAACGCACATGCAATGACTCTAGTGGGTCCATATGTGGTTTGTGAAAAGAACACACATGCAATGACTCTAGTGGATCCATATGTGGTTTGTGGAAAGAACACATATGCAATGACACTGGTTGATCCATATGTGGTTTGTGGAAAGAACACACATGAAATGACTCAGGGGGATCCATGTGTGGTTTGTGGAAAGAACACACATGCAATGACCACTGATCGATCCATGTGTGGTTTGTGGTAAGAACACACATGCAATGACACTAGTGGATCCATATGTGGTTTGTGAAAAGAACACACATGCAATGACTCTAGTGTTGGTTTTAGTATAAGAACGCACATGCAATGACCCTAGTGGGTCCATATGTGGTTTTTGAAAAGAACACACATGCAATGACTCTAGTGGATCCATATGTGGTTTGTGAAAAGAACACACATGCAATGACACTGGTGGATCCATCAGTGGTTTGTGAAAAGAACACACATGCAACGACTCTAGTGCTGGTTTTAGTATAAGAACACACATGCAATGACTCTAGTGGGTCCATATGTGGTTTGTGAAAAGAACACACGTGCCATGACTCTAGTGGATCCATAAGTGGTTTCTGGAAAAGAACACAGATGCAATAACCACTGGCTGATCCATGTGTGGTTCATGATAGGAACACACATGCAGTGAACACTGGTAGGTCCATATGTGGTTGTTGATAGGAACATACATGCAATGACTCTAGTGGGTCCATATGTGGTTTGTGAAAAGAACACACATGCAATGACTCTACTGGATCCATATGTGGTTTGTGGAAAAACCACACATGCAATGACACTGGTTGATCCATATGTGGTTTGTGGAAAGAACACACATGCAATGACTCAGGGGGATCTATGTATGGTTTGTGGAAAGAACACACATGCAATGACCACTGGTCCATCCATGTGTGGTTTGTAGAAAGAACACACATGCAATGACACTGGTGGATCCATATGTGGTTTGTGAAAAGAACACACATGCAATGACTCTAGTGTTGGTTTTAGTATAAGAACGCACATGCAATGACCCTAGTGGGTCCATATGTGGTTTGTGAAAAGAACACGCATGCAATGACTCTAGTGGATCCATATGTGGTTTGTGGAAAAGAACACACATGCAATGACCAATGGTTGATCCATATGGGGTTTGTGGAAAGAACACGCATGCAATGAACACTGGTTGATCCATGTGTGGTTTGTGACAAGAACACACATGCTATGCCATTAGTTGATCCATATGTGGTTTGTGAAAAGAACACACATGCAATGCCATTGGTTAATCCATGTGTGGTTTGTGGAAAGAACACACATGCAATGACTCTCTTGGATCCAAATGTGGTTTGTGGAAAAGAACACACATGCAATGACCACTTGTTGATCCATATGTGGTTTGTGGAAAGAACACACATGCAATGACACTGGTTGATCCATGTGTGGTTTGTGGAAGGAAGACACATACAATGCCATTGGTTGATCCATTAGTGGTTTGTGAAAAGAACACACATGCAATGACTCTAGTGGATCCATATGTGGTTTGTGGAAAGAACACACATGCAATGACTCTAGTGGGTCCATATGTGGTTCATGTCAGGAACGAACATGCAATGCCATTGGTGGATCCATATGTGGTTTGTGAAAAGAACACACATGTAATGACTCAGGGGGATCCATGTGTGGTTTGTGAAAAGAACACACATGCAATGACTCTAGTGGATCCATATGTGGTTTGTGGAAAAGAACACACATGTAATGAACACTGGTGAATCCGTAAGTGGTTTGTGGAAAGAACACACATGCAATAACACTGGTGGATCCATATGTGATTTGTGAAAAGAACACACATGCAATGCCATTGGTTGATCCATATGTGGTTTTTGAAAACAACACATGCAATGCCATTAGTTAATCCATGTGTGGTTTATGGAAAGAACACACATGCAATGACTCTAGTGGATCCATATGTGGTTTGTGGAAAAGAACACACATGCAATGACCGCTGGTCTATCCATAAGTGGTTTGTGGAAAAAACACACATGCAATGATACTGGTGGATCCATTAGTGGTTTGTGAAAAGAACACACATGCAATGACTCTAGTGCTGGTTTTAGTATAAGAACACACATGCAATGACTCTAGTGGGTCCATATGTGGTTTGTGAAAAGAACACACGTGCCATGACTCTAGTGGATCCATAAGTGGTTTCTGGAAAAGAACACACATGCAATAACCACTGGCTGATCCATGTGTCGTTCATGATAGGAACACACATGCAATGAACACTGGTAGATCCATATGTGGTTCTTGACAGGAACATACATGCAATGACTCTAGTGGGTCCATATGTGGTTTGTGAAAAGAACACACATGCATTGACTCTACTGGATCCATATGTGGTTTGTGGAAAGAACACACATGCAATGACACTGGTTGATCCATATGTGGTTTGTGGAAAGAACACACATGCAATGACTTAGGGGGATCCATGTGTGGTTTGTGGAAAGAACACACATGCAATGACCACTGGTCCATCCATGTGTGGTTTGTAGAAAGAAGACACATGCAATGACACTGGTGGATCCATATGTGGTTTGTGAAAAGAACACACATGCAATGACTCAAGTGCTGGTTTTAGTATAAGAACACACATGCAATGACTCTAGTGGGTCCATATGTGGTTTGTGAAAAGAACACACATGCAATGACTCTAGTGGATCCATATGTGGTTTGTTTTAAAGAACACACATGCAATGACCACTGGTTGATCCATATGTGGTTTGTTGAAAGAACACACATGCAATGACAGTGGTGGATCCATAAGTGGTTTGTGAAAAGAACACACATACAATGACTCTAGTGTTGGTTTTAGTATAAGAACACACATGCAATGACTCTAGTGGGTCCATATGTGGTTTGTGAAAAGAACACACGTGCAATGACTCTAGTGGATCTATAAGTGGTTTGTGGAAAAGAACACACATGCAATAACCACTGGCTGATCCATGTGTCGTTCATGATAGGAACACACATGCAATGAACACTGGTGGATCCATATGTGGTTCTTGACAGGAACACACATGCAATGACTCTAGTGGATCCATATGTGGTTTGTGAAAAGAACACACACGCAATGACTCTAGTGCTGGTTTTAGTATAAGAACACACATGCAATGACTCTAGTGGGTCCATATGTGGTTTGTGGAAAGAACACACATGCAATGACTCTAGTGGATCCATATGTGGTTTGTGGAAAAGAACACACATGCAATGACCACTGGTTGATCCATATATCGTTTGTGGAAAGAACACACATGCAATGAACACTGGTTGATCCATGGTTGGTTTGCGAAAAGAACACACATTCAATGCCATTGGTTGATCCATATGTGGTTTGTGAAAAGAACACACATACAATGCCATTGGTTAATCCATGTGTGGTTTGTGGAAAGAACACACATGCAATAACACTAGTGGATCCATATGTGGTTTGTGGAAAAGAACACACATGCAAAGACCACTGGTTGATCCATATGTCGTTTGTGGAAAGAACACGCATGCAATGACACTGGTTGATCCATGTGTGGTTTGTGGAAAGAACACACATGCAATGCCATTGGTTGATCCATATGTGGTTTGTGAAAAGAACACACATGCAATGACTCTACTGGATCCATATGTGGTTTGTGGAAAAAACACACATGCAATGACACTGGTTGATCCATATGTGGTTTGTGGAAAGAACACACATGCAATGACTCAGGGGGGATCTATGTGTGGTTTGTGGAAAGAACACACATGCAATGACCACTGGTCCATCCATGTGTGGTTTGTAGAAAGAACACACATGCAATGACACTGGTGGATCCATATGTGGTTTGTGAAAAGAACACACATGCAATGACTCTAGTGTTGGTTTTAGTATAAGAACGCACATGCAATGACCCTAGTGGGTCCATATGTGGTTTGTGAAAAGAACACACATGCAATGACTCTAGTGGATCCATATGTGGTTTGTGGAAAAGAACACACATGCAATGACCAATGGTTGATCCATATGGGGTTTGTGGAAAGAACACGCATGCAATGAACACTGGTTGATCCACGTGTGGTTTGTGACAAGAACACACATGCTATGCCATTAGTTGATCCATATGTGGTTTATGAAAATAACACACATGCAATGCCATTGGTTAATCCATGTGTGGTTTGTGGAAAGAACACACATGCAATGACTCTAGTGGATCCAAATGTGGTTTGTGGAAAAGAACACACATGCAATGACCACTTGTTGATCCATATGTGGTTTGTGGAAAGAACACACATGCAATGACACTGGTTGATCCATGTGTGGTTTGTGGAAAGAAGACACATACAATGCCATTGGTTGATCCATATGTGGTTTGTGAAAAGAACACACATGCAATGACTGTAGTGGATCCATATGTGGTTTGTGGAAATAACACACATGCAATGACTCTAGTGGGTCCATATGTAGTTCATGTCAGGTCCTAACATGCAATGCCATTGGTGGATCCATCTGTGGTTTGTGAAAAGAACACACATGTAATGACTGAGGGGGATCCATGTGTGGTTTGTGAAAAGAACACACATGCAATGACTCTAGTGGATCCATATGTGGTTTGTGGAAAAGAACACACATGTAATGAACACTGGTGAATCCGTAAGTGGTTTGTGGAAAGAACACACATGCAATAACACTGGTGGATCCATATGTGATTTTTGAAAAGAACACACATGCAATGCCATTGGTTGATCCATATGTGGTTTTTCAAAACAACACATGCAATGCCATTAGTTAATCCATGTGTGGTTTATGGAAAGAACACACATGCAATGACCGCTGGTTTATCCATAAGTGGTTTGTGGAAAGAACACACATGCAATGACACTGGTGGATCCATCAGTGGTTTGTGAAAAGAACACACATGCAATGACTCTAGTGCTGGTTTTAGTATAAGAACACACATGCAATGACTCTAGTGGGTCCATATGTGGTTTGTGAAAAGAACACACGTGCCATGACTCTAGTGGATCCATAAGTGGTTTCTGGAAAAGAACACACATGCAATAACCACTGGTTGATCCACGTGTGGTTCATGATAGGAACACACATGCAGTGAACACTGGTAGATCCATATGTGGTTCTTGACAGGAACATACATGCAATGACTCTAGTGGGTCCATATGTGGTTTGTGAAAAGAACACACATGCATTGACTCTACTGGATCCATATGTGGTTTGTGGAAAGAACACACATGCAATGACACTGGTTGATCCATATGTGGTTTGTGGAAAGAACACACATGCAATGACTTAGGGGGATCCATGTGTGGTTTGTGGAAAGAACACACATGCAATGACCACTGGTCCATCCATGTGTGGTTTGTAGAAAGAAGACACATGCATGGACACTGGTGGATCCATATGTGGTTTGTGAAAATAACACACATGCAATGACTCTAGTGTTGCTTTTAATATAAGAACACACATGCAATGACTCTAGTGGGTCCATATGTGGTTTGTGAAAAGAACACACATGCAATGACTCTAGTGGATCCATATGTGGTTTGTGGAAAAGAACACACATGCAATGACCACTGGTTGATCCATATGTGGTTTGTTGAAAGAACACACATGCAATGATAGTGGTGGATCCATAAGTGGTTTGTGAAAAGAACACACATACAATGACTCTAGTGTTGGTTTTAGTATAAGAACACACATGCAATGACTCTAGTGGGTCCATATGTGGTTTGTGAAAAGAACACACGTGCAATGACTCTAGTGGATCTATAAGTGGTTTGTGGAAAAGAACACACATGCAATAACCACTGGCTGATCCATGTGTCGTTCATGATAGGAACACACATGCAATGAACACTGGTGGATCCATATGTGGTTCTTGATAGGAACACACATGCAATGACTCTAGTGGCTCCATATGTGGTCTGTGAAAAGAACACACAGGCAATGACTCTAGTGCTGGTTTTAGTGTAAGAACACACATGCAATGACTCTAGTGGGTCCATATGTGGTTTGTGGAAAGAACACACATGCAATGACTCTAGTGGATCCATATGTGGTTTGTGGAAAATAACACACATGCAATGACCACTGGTTGATCCATATATCGTTTGTGGAAAGAATACACATGCAATGAACACTGGTTGATCCATGGTTGGTTTGCAAAAAGAACACACATGTAATGCCATTGGTTGATCCATGTGTGGTTTGTGGAAAGAACACACATGCAATAACACTAGTGGATCCATATGTGGTTTGTGGAAAAGAACACACACGCAATGACCACTGGTTGATCCATATGTCGTTTGTAGAAAGAACACGCATGCAATGACACTGGTTGATCCATGTGTGGTTTGTGGAAAGAACACACATGCAATGCCATTGGTTGATCCATATGTGGTTTGTGAAAAGAACACACATGCAATGACTCTAGCGGATCCATATGTGGTTTGTGGAAAGAACACACATGCAATGACTCTAGTGGGTCCATACGTGGTTCATGTCAGGACCACACATGCAATGCCATTGGTGCATCCATGTGTGGTTTGTGGAAAGAACACACATGCAATGACTCTAGTGGGTACATATGTGGCTTGTGAATAGAACACACATGCAATGACTCTAGTGGATCCATATGTGGTTTGTGGAAAACAACACACATGCAATGAACACTGGTGGATCCGTAAGTGGTTTGTGGAAAGAACACGCATGTAATAACATTGGTTGATCCATATGTGGTTTGCGGAAAGAATACACATGCAATGCCATTGGTTGATCCATATGTGATTTGTGGAAAGAACACACATGCAATGCCATTGGTTGATCCATGTGTGGTTTGTGAAAAGAATACACATGCAATGACTCTAGTGGGTCCATTTGTAGTTTGTGAAAAGAACACACATGCAATGACTCTAGTGGATCCATATGTGGTTTGTGGAAAGAACACACATTCAATGAATCAAGTGGGTCCATATGTGGTTTGTGAAAAGAACACACATGCAATGACTCAGGGGGATCCATGTGTGGTTTGTGGAAAGAACACACATGCAATGACCACTGGTCGATCCATGTGTGGTTTGTGGAAAGAACACACATGCAATGACACTGGGGGATCCATGTGTGGTTTGTGGAAAGAACACACATGCAATGACCACTGGTCCATCCATGTGTGGTTTGTAGAAATAAGACACATGCAATGACACTGGTGGATCCATATGTGGTTTGTGAAAATAACACGCATGCAATGACTCTAGTGCTGCTTTTAGTATAAGAACACACATGCAATGACTCTAGTGGGTCCATATGTGGTTTGTGAAAAGAACACACATGCAATGACTAGTGGATCCATATGTGGTTTGTGGAAAAGAACACACATGCAATGACCACTGGTTGATCCATATGTGGTTTGTGGGAAGAACACACATGCAATGACAGTGGTGGATCCATAAGTGGTTTGTGAAAAGAACACACATACAATGACTCTAGTGTTGGTTTTACTATAAGAACACACATGCAATGACTCTAGTGGGTCCATATGTGGTTTGTGAAAAGAACACACATGCAATGACTCTGGTGGATCTATAAGTGGTTTGTGCAAAAGATAACACATGCAATAACAACTGGCTGATCCATGTGTCGTTCATGATATGAACACACATGCAATGAACACTGGTGGATCCATATGTGGTTCTTGACAGGAACACACATGCAATGACTCTAGTGGCTCCATATGTGGTTTGTGAAAAGAACACACATGCAATGACTCTAGTCGATCCATATGTTGTTTCTGGAAAGAACACATATGCAATGACACTGGTTGATCCATATGTGGTTTGTGTAAAGAACAAACATGCAATGACACAGGGGGGTCCATGTGTGGTTTGTGGAAAGAACACACATGCAATGACCACTGGTCGATCCATGTGTGGTTTGTGGAAAGAACGCACATGCAATGACACCGGTGGATCCATATGTGGTTTGTGAAAAGAACACACATGCAATGACTCTAGTGCTGGTTTTAGTATAAGAACACACATGCAATGACTCTAGTGGGTCCATATGTGGTTTATGGAAAAACACACATGCAATGACTCTAGTGGATCCATATGTGGTTTGTGGAAAAGAACACACATGCAATGACCACTGGTTGATCCATATATGGTTTGTGGAAAGAACACACATGCAATGAACACTTGTTGATCCATGGTGGGTTTGCGAAAAGAACACACATGCAATGCCATTGGTTGATCCATATGTGGTTTGTGAAAAGAACACACATACAATGCCATTGGTTAATCCATGTATGGTTTGTGGAAAGAACACACATGCAATAACACTAGTGGATCCATATGTGGTTTGTGGAAAAGAACACACATGCAATGACCACTGGTTGATCCATATGTCGTTTGTGGAAAGAACACACATGCAATGACACTGGTTGATCCATGTGTGGTTTGTGGAAAGAACACACATGCAATGACTCTAGCGGATCCATATGTGGTTTGTGGAAAGAACACCAATGCAATGACTCTAGTGGGTCCATACGTGGTTCATGTCAGGAACACACATGCAATGCCATTGGTGCATCCATGTGTGGTTTGTGGAAAGAACACACATGCAATGACTCTAGTGGGTTCATATGTGGCTTGTGAATAGAACACACATGTAATGACTCTAGTGGATCCATATGTGGTTTGTGGAAAACATAACACAAGCAATGAACACTGGTGGATCCGTAAGTGGTTTGTCGAAAGAACACGCATGCAATAACATTGGTTGATCCATATGTGGTTTGCGGAAAGAACACACATGCAATGCCATTGGTTGATCCATATGTGGTTTGTGGAAAGAACACACATGCAATGCCATTGGTTGATCCATGTGTGGTTTGTGAAAAGAATACACATGCAATGACTCTACTGGGTCCATTTGTAGTTTCTGAAAAGAACACACATGCAATGACTCTAGTGGATCCATATGTGGTTTGTGGAAAGAACACACAGGCCATGACACAGGGGCTCCATGTGTGGTTTGTGGAAAGAACACACATGCAATGACCACTGGTCGATCCATATGTGGTTTGTGGAAATAACAAACTTACAATGACACTCGTGAATCCATATGTCGTTTGTGAAAAGAACACACATGCAATGACTCTAGTGTTGGTTTTAGTATAAGAACACACATGCAATGACTCTAGTGGGTCCATATGTAGTTTGTGAAAAGAACACACATGCAATGACTCTAGTGGATCCATATGTGGTTGGTGGAAAAGAACACACATGCAATAACCACTGGCTGATCCATGTGTCGTTCATGATAGGAACACACATGCAATGAACACTTGTGGATCCATATGTGGTTCTTGTCGAAAGAACACACATGCAATGACTCTAGTGGCTCCATATGTGGTTTGTGAAAAGAACACACATGCAATGACTCTAGTGGATCCATATGTGGTTTGTGGAAAGAACACATACGCAATGACACTGTTTGATCCATATGTGGTTTGTGTAAAGAACACACATGCAATGACTCAGGGGGGTCCATGTGTGGTTTGTGGAAAGAACACACATGCAATGACTCTAGTGCTGGTTTTAGTATAAGAACACACATGCAATGACTCTAGTGGGTCCATATGTGGTTTATGGAAAAACACACATGCAATGACTCTAGTGGATCCATATGTGGTTTGTGGAAAAGAACACACATGCAATGACCACCGGTTGATCCATATATGGTTTGTGGAAAGAACACACATGCAATGAACACTGGTTGATCCATGGTGGGTTTGCGAAAAGAACACACATGCAATGCCATTGGTTGATCCATATGTGGTTTGTGAAAAGAACACACATACAATGCCATTGGTTAATCCATGTATGGTTTGTGGAAAGAACACACATGCAATAACACTAGTGGATCCATATGTGGTTTGTGGAAAAGAACACACATGCAATGACCACTGGTTGATCCATATGTCGTTTGTGGAAAGAACACACATGCAATGACACTGGTTGATCCATGTGTGGTTTGTGGAAAGAACACACATGCAATGACTCTAGCGGATCCATATGTGGTTTGTGGAAAGAACACCAATGCAATGACTCTAGTGGGTCCATACGTGGTTCATGTCAGGAACACACATGCAATGCCATTGGTGCATCCATGTGTGGTTTGTGGAAAGAACACACATGCAATGACTCTAGTGGGTTCATATGTGGCTTGTGAATAGAACACACATGTAATGACTCTAGTGGATCCATATGTGGTTTGTGGAAAACATAACACAAGCAATGAACACTGGTGGATCCGTAAGTGGTTTGTCGAAAGAACACGCATGCAATAACATTGGTTGATCCATATGTGGTTTGCGGAAAGAACACACATGCAATGCCATTGGTTGATCCATATGTGGTTTGTGGAAAGAACACACATGCAATGCCATTGGTTGATCCATGTGTGGTTTGTGAAAAGAATACACATGCAATGACTCTAGTGGGTCCATTTGTAGTTTCTGAAAAGAACACACATGCAATGACTCTAGTGGATCCATATGTGGTTTGTGGAAAGAACACACATGCAATGACTCAGGGGATCCATGTGTGGTTTGTGGAAAGAACACACATGCAATGACCACTGGTCGATCCATATGTGGTTTGTGGAAATAACAAACTTACAATGACACTCGTGAATCCATATGTCGTTTGTGAAAAGAACACACATGCAATGACTCTAGTGTTGGTTTTAGTATAAGAACACACATGCAATGACTCTAGTGGGTCCATATGTAGTTTGTGAAAAGAACACACATGCAATGACTCTAGTGGATCCATATGTGGTTGGTGGAAAAGAACACACATGCAATAACCACTGGCTGATCCATGTGTCGTTCATGATAGGAACACACATGCAATGAACACTTGTGGATCCATATGTGGTTCTTGTCGAAAGAACACACATGCAATGACTCTAGTGGCTCCATATGTGGTTTGTGAAAAGAACACACATGCAATGACTCTAGTGGATCCATATGTGGTTTGTGGAAAGAACACATACGCAATGACACTGTTTGATCCATATGTGGTTTGTGTAAAGAACACACATGCAATGACTCAGGGGGGTCCATGTGTGGTTTGTGGAAAGAACACACATGCAATGACCACTGGTCGATCCATGTGTGGTTTGTGGAAAGAACGCACATGCAATGACACTGGTGGATCCATATGTGGTTTGTGAAAAGAACACACATGCAATGATTCTAGTGTTAGTTTCAGTATACGAACACACATGCAATGAATCTAGTGGGTCCATATGTGGTTTATGAAAAGAACACACATGCAATGACTCTAGTGGATCCATATGTGGTTTGTGGAAAAGAACACACATGCCATAACCACTGGTTGATCCATATGTGGTTTGTGGAAAGAACACACATGCAATGAACACTAGTTGATCCATTTGTGGTTTGCGAAAAGAACACACATGTAATGCCATTGGTTGATCCATATGTGGTTTGTGAAAAGAACACACATACAATGCCATTGGTTAATCCATGTGTGGTTTGTGGAAAGAACACACATGCAATAACTCTAGTGGATCCATATGTGGTTTGTGGAAAAGAACACACATGCAATGACACTGGTTGATCCATGTGTGGTTTGTGTAAATAACACACATGCAATGCCGTTGGTTGATCCATATGTGGTTTGTGAAAAGAACACACATGCAATGACTCTAGTGGATCCATATGTGGTTTGTGGAAAGAACTCACATGCAATGACTCTATTGGGTCCATATGTGGTTCATGTCAGGAACACACATGCAATGCCATTGGTGGATCCATGTGTGGTTTGTGGAAAGAACACACATGCAATGGCTCTAGTGGGTCCATTTGTGGTTTGTGAATAGAACACATATGCAATGACTCTAGTGGATCCATATGTGGTTTGTGGAAAAGAACACACATCCAATGAAAACTCGTGGATCCATAAGTGGTTTGTGGAAAGAACACACATGCAATGACATTGGTTGATCCATATGTGGTTTGTGGAAAGAACACACATGCAATGCCATTGGTTGAACCATTTGTGGTTTATCGAAAGAACACACATGCAATGCCATAGGTTGATCCATGTGTGGTTTGTGAAAAGAATACACATGCAATGACTGTAGTGGGTCCATTTGTAGTTTGTGAAAAGAACACATATGCAATGACTCTAGTGGATCCATATGTGGTTTGTGGAAAGAACACACATTCAATGACTCAAGTGGGTCCATATGTGGTTTGTGAAAAGAACACAGATGCAATGACTCAGGGGGATCCATGTGTGGTTTGTGGAAAGAACACACATGCAATGACCACTGGTCGATCCATGTGTGGTTTGTGGAAAGAACACACATGCAATGACACTGGTGGATCCATATGTGGTTTGTGAAAAGAACACACATGCAATAACTCTAGTGCTGGTTTTAGTATAAGAACACACATGCAATGACTCTAGTGGGTCCATATGTGGTTTGTGGAAAGAACACACATGCAATGACTCTAGTGGATCCATATGTGGTTTGTGGAAAGAACACACATGCAATGACTCAAGTGCTGGTTTTAGTATAAGAACACACATGCAATGACTCTAGTGGGTCCATATGTGGTTTGTGGAAAGAACACACATGCAATGACTCTAGTGGATCCATATGTGGTTTGTGGAAAAGAACACACATGCAATGACCACTGGTTGATCCATATATGGTTTGTGGAAAGAACACACATGCAATGAACACTGGTTGATCCATGTAGTTCGTGAAAACAACACACATGCAATGACTCTAGTGGATACATATGTATTGGTGGAAAAGAGAACACATGCAATGACCACTCGTTGATCCATATGTGGTTTGTGGAAAGAACACATGCAGTGAACACTGGTTGATCCATGTGCGGTTTGTGAAAAGAACACACATGCAATGCCATTGGTTGATCCATATGTGGTTTGTGAAAGGAACACACATGCAATGCCATTGGTTAATCCATGTGTGGTTTGTGGAAAGAACACACATGAAATGATTCTAGTGGATCCATATGTGGTTTGTGAAAAGAACACACATGCAATAACTGTTGGTCCATATGTGGTTTGTGGAAAGAACACACATGCAATGACACTGGTTGATCCATGTGTGGTTTGTGGAAAGAACAAACATGAAATGCCATTGATTTATCCATATGTGGTTTGTGAAAAGAACACACATGCAATGACTCTAGTGTATCCATATGAGGTTTGTGGAAAGAACATACATGCAATGACTCTAGTGGATCCATATGTGGTTAATGTCAGGAACACACATGCAATGCCATTGGTGGATCCATGTGTGGTTTGTGGAAAGAACACGCATGCAATGACTATAGTGGGTCCATCTGTGGTGTGTGAAAAGAACACATGCAATGACTCTAGTGGATCCATATGTGGTTTGTGGATAAGAACACACTTGCAATGAACACTGGTGGATCCATAAGTGGTTTGTGGAAAGAACACATGCAATGACACTGGTGGATCCATATGTGCTTTGTGAAAAGAACACACATGCAATGCCATTGGTTGATCTATATGTGGTTTGTGAAAAGAACACACATGCAATGCCATTGGTTAATCCTTGTGTAGTTTGTCGAAAGAACACACATGCAATGACTCTAGTGGATCCATATGTGGTTTGTGAAAAAGAACACACATGCAATGACCACTGGTTGATCCATATGTGGTTTGTGGAAAGAACACACATGCAATGACCACTGGTCGATCCATATGTGGTTTGTGAAAAAGAACACACATGCAATGACTCTAGTGCTGGTTTAGTATAAGAACACACATGCAATGACTCCAGTGTGTTGGTTTTAGTATAAGAACACACATGAAATGACTCTAGTGGGTCCATTTCTGGTTTGTGAAAAGAACACACATGCAATGACTCTAGTGGATCCATATGTGGTTTGTTGAAAAGAACACACATGTAATGACCACTGGTTGATCCATGTGTCGTTCATGATAGGAACACACATGCAATGAACACTGGTGGATCCATATGTGGTTCTTGTCGAAAGAACACACATGCAATGACTCTAGTGGCTCCATATATGGTTTGTGAAAAGAACACATGCAATGACTCTAGTGGATCCATATGTGGTTTGTGGAAAGAACACATACAATGACCTGTTGATCCATATGTGGTTTGTGTAAAGAACACACATGCAATGACTCAGGGGGTCCATGTGTGGTTTTGGAAAAGAACACATTCAATGACCACTGGTCGATCCATGTGTGGTTTGTGGAAAGAACGCACATGCAATGACACTGGTGGATCCATATGTGGTTTGTGAAAAGAACACACATGCAATGACTCTAGTGTTAGTTTTAGTATAAGAACACACATGCAATGAATCTAGTGGGTCCATATGTGGTTTCTTGAAAAGAACACACATGCAATGACTCTAGTGGATCCATATGTGGTTTGTGGAAAGAACACACATGCCAAAACAAATGGTTGATCCAACTGTGGATTGTGGAAAGAACACACATGCAATGAACACTAGTTGATCCATTTGTGGTTTGCGAAAAGAACACACATGTAATGCCATTGGTTGATCCATATGTGGTTTGTGAAAAGAACACACATACAATGCCATTGGTTAATCCATGTGTGGTTTGTGGAAAGAACACACATGCAATAACTCTAGTGGATCCATATGTGGTTTGTGGAAAAGAACACACATGCAATGACACTGGTTGATCCATGTGTGGTTTGTGTAAATAACACACATGCAATGCCATTGGTTGATCCATATGTGGTTTGTGAAAAGAACACACATGCAATGACTCTAGCGGATCCATATGTGGTTTGTGGAAAGAACTCACATGCAATGACTCTATTGGGTCCATATGTGGTTCATGTCAGGAACACACATGCAATGCCATTGGTGGATCCATGTGTGGTTTGTGGAAAGAACACACATGCAATGGCTCTAGTGGGTCCATTTGTGGTTTGTGAATAGAACACATATGCAATGACTCTAGTGGATCCATATGTGGTTTGTGGAAAAGAACACACATCCAATGAAAACTCGTGGATCCATAAGTGGTTTGTGGAAAGAACACACATGCAATGACATTGGTTGATCCATATGTGGTTTGTGGAAAGAACACACATGCAATGCCATTGGTTGAACCATTTGTGGTTTATCGAAAGAACACACATGCAATGCCATTGGTTGATCCATGTGTGGTTTGTGAAAAGAATACACATGCAATGACTGTAGTGGGTCCATTTGTAGTTTGTGAAAAGAACACATATGCAATGACTCTAGTGGATCCATATGTGGTTTGTGGAAAGAACACACATTCAATGACTCAAGTGGGTCCATATGTGGTTTGTGAAAAGAACACAGATGCAATGACTCAGGGGGATCCATGTGTGGTTTGTGGAAAGAACACACATGCAATGACCACTGGTCGATCCATGTGTGGTTTGTGGAAAGAACACACATGCAATGACACTGGTGGATCCATATGTGGTTTGTGAAAAGAACACACATGCAATAACTCTAGTGCTGGTTTTAGTATAAGAACACACATGCAATGACTCTAGTGGGTCCATATGTGGTTTGTGGAAAGAACACACATGCAATGACTCTAGTGGATCCATATGTGGTTTGTGGAAAAGAACACACATGCAATGACTCAAGTGCTGGTTTTAGTATAAGAACACACATGCAATGACTCTAGTGGGTCCATATGTGGTTTGTGGAAAGAACACACATGCAATGACTCTAGTGGATCCATATGTGGTTTGTGGAAAAGAACACACATGCAATGACCACTGGTTGATCCATATATGGTTTGTGGAAAGAACACACATGCAATGAACACTGGTTGATCCATGTAGTTCGTGAAAACAACACACATGCAATGACTCTAGTGGATACATATGTGTATTGGTGGAAAAGAGAACACATGCAATGACCACTCGTTGATCCATATGTGGTTTGTGGAAAGAACACATGCAGTGAACACTGGTTGATCCATGTGCGGTTTGTGAAAAGAACACACATGCAATGCCATTGGTTGATCCATATGTGGTTTGTGAAAGGAACACACATGCAATGCCATTGGTTAATCCATGTGTGGTTTGTGGAAAGAACACACATGAAATGATTCTAGTGGATCCATATGTGGTTTGTGGAAAAGAACACACATGCAATAACCACTGGTTGATCCATATGTGGTTTGTGGAAAGAACACACATGCAATGACACTGGTTGATCCATGTGTGGTTTGTGGAAAGAACAAACATGAAATGCCATTGATTTATCCATATGTGGTTTGTGAAAAGAACACACATGCAATGACTCTAGTGTATCCATATGAGGTTTGTGGAAAGAACATACATGCAATGACTCTAGTGGATCCATATGTGGTTAATGTCAGGAACACACATGCAATGCCATTGGTGGATCCATGTGTGGTTTGTGGAAAGAACACGCATGCAATGACTCTAGTGGGTCCATATGTGGTTTGTGAAAAGAACACACATGCAATGACTCTAGTGGATCCATATGTGGTTTGTGGATAAGAACACACATGCAATGAACACTGGTGGATCCGTAAGTGGTTTGTGGAAAGAACACACATGCAATGACACTGGTGGATCCATATGTGATTTGTGAAAAGAACACACATGCAATGCCATTGGTTGATCTATATGTGGTTTGTGAAAAGAACACACATGCAATGCCATTGGTTAATCCTTGTGTAGTTTGTCGAAAGAACACACATGCAATGACTCTAGTGGATCCATATGTGGTTTGTGAAAAAGAACACACATGCAATGACCACTGGTTGATACATAAGTGGTTTGTGGAAAGAACACACATGCAATGACACTAGTGGATCCATATGTGGTTTGTGAAAAGAACACACATGCAATGACTCTAGTGCTGGTTTAGTATAAGAACACACATGCAATGACTCTAGTGTTGGTTTTAGTATAAGAACACACATGCAATGACTCTAGTGGGTCCATATGTAGTTTGTGAAAAGAACACACATGCAATGACTCTAGTGGATCCATATGTGGTTGGTGGAAAAGAACACACATGCAATAACCACTGGCTGATCCATGTGTCGTTCATGATAGGAACACACATGCAATGAACACTGGTGGATCCATATGTGGTTCTTGTCGAAAGAACACACATGCAATGACTCTAGTGGCTCCATATGTGGTTTGTGAAAAGAACACACATGCAATGACTCTAGTGGATCCATATGTGGTTTGTGGAAAGAACACATACGCAATGACACTGTTTGATCCATATGTGGTTTGTGTAAAGAACACACATGCAATGACTCAGGGGGGTCCATGTGTGGTTTGCGGAAAGAACACACATGCAATGACCACTGGTCGATCCATGTGTGGTTTGTGGAAAGAACGCACATGCAATGACACTGGTGGATCCATATGTGGTTTGTGAAAAGAACACACATGCAATGACTCTAGTGTTAGTTTTAGTATAAGAACACACATGCAATGAATCTAGTGGGTCCATATGTGGTTTGCGAAAAGAACACACATGCAATGACTCTAGTGGATCTATATGTGGTTTGTGGAAAAGAACACACATGCCATAACCACTGGTTGATCCATATGTGGTTTGTGGAAAGAACACACATGCAATGAACACTAGTTGATCCATTTGTGGTTTGCGAAAAGAACACACATGTAATGCCATTGGTTGATCCATATGTGGTTTGTGAAAAGAACACACATACAATGCCATTGGTTAATCCATGTGTGGTTTGTGGAAAGAACACACATGCAATAACTCTAGTGGATCCATATGTGGTTTGTGGAAAAGAACACACATGCAATGACACTGGTTGATCCATGTGTGGTTTGTGGAAATAACACACATGCAATGCCATTGGTTGATCCATATGTGGTTTGTGAAAAGAACACACATGCAATGACTCTAGCGGATCCATATGTGGTTTGTGGAAAGAACTCACATACAATGACTCTATTGGGTCCATGTGTGGTTCATGTCAGGAACACACATGCAATGCCATTGGTGGATCCATGTGTGGTTTGTGGAAAGAACACACATGCAATGGCTCTAGTGGGTCCATTTGTGGTTTGTGAATAGAACACACATGCAATGACTCTAGTGGATCCATATGTGGTTTGTGGAAAAGAACACACATCCAATGAACACTCGTGGATCCATAAGTGGTTTGTGGAAAGAACACACATGCAATGACATTGGTTGATCCATATGTGGTTTGTGGAAAGAACACACATGCAATGCCATTGGTTGAACCATTTGTGGTTTGTGGAAAGAACACACATGCAATGCCATTGGTTGATCCATGTGTGGTTTGTGAAAAGAATACACATGCAATGACTGTAGTGGGTCCATTTGTAGTTTGTGAAAAGAACACATATGCAATGACTCTAGTGGATCCATATGTTGTTTGTGGAAAGAACACACATTCAATGACTCAAGTGGGTCCATATGTGGTTTGTGAAAAGAACACAGATGCAATGACTCAGGGGGATCCATGTGTGGTTTGTGGAAAGAACACACATGCAATGACCACTGGTCGATCCATGTGTGGTTTGTGGAAAGAACACACATGCAATGACACTGGTGGATCCATATGTGGTTTGTGAAAAGAACACACATGCAATGACTCTAGTGCTGGTTTTAGTATAAGAACACACATCCAATGACTCTAGTGGGTCCATATGTGGTTTGTGGAAAGAACACACATGCAATGACTCTAGTGGATCCATATGTGGTTTGTGGAAAAGAACACACATGCAATGACCACTGGTTGATCCATATATGGCTTGTGGAAAGAACACACATGCAATGAACACTGGTTGATCCATGTAGTTCGTGAAAACAACACAAATGCAATGACTCTAGTGGATACATATGTGTATTGGTGGAAAAGAGAACACATGCAATGACCACTCGTTGATCCATATGTGGTTTGTGGAAAGAACACATGCAGTGAACACTGGTTGATCCATGTGCGGTTTGTGAAAAGAACACACATGCAATGCCATTGGTTGATCCATATGTGGTTTGTGAAAGGAACACACATGCAATGCCATTGGTTAATCCATGTGTGGTTTGTGGAAAGAACACACATGAAATGATTCTAGTGGATCCATATGTGGTTTGTGGAAAAGAACACACATGCAATAACCACTGGTTGATCCATATGTGGTTTGTGGAAAGAACACACATGCAATGACACTGGTTGATCCATGTGTGGTTTGTGGAAAGAACAAACATGAAATGCCATTGATTTATCCATATGTGGTTTGTGAAAAGAACACACATGCAATGACTCTAGTGTATCCATATGAGGTTTGTGGAAAGAACACATGCAATGACTCTAGTGGATCCATATGTGGTTAATGTCAGGAACACACATGCAATGCCATTGGTGGATCCATGTGTGGTTTGTGGAAAGAACACGCATGCAATGACTCTAGTGGGTCCATATGTGGTTTGTGAAAAGAACACACATGCAATGACTCTAGTGGATCCATATGTGGTTTGTGGATAAGAACACACATGCAATGAACACTGGTGGATCCGTAAGTGGTTTGTGGAAAGAACACACATGCAATGACACTGGTGGATCCATATGTGATTTGTGAAAAGAACACACATGCAATGCCATTGGTTGATCTATATGTGGTTTGTGAAAAGAACACACATGCAATGCCATTGGTTAATCCTTGTGTGGTTTGTCGAAAGAACACACATGGAATGACTCTAGTGGATCCATATGTGGTTTGTGAAAAAGAACACACATGCAATGACCACTGGTTGATACATAAGTGGTTTGTGGAAAGAACACACATGCAATGACACTAGTGGATCCATATGTGGTTTGTGAAAAGAACACACATGCAATGACTCTAGTGCTGGTTTAGTATAAGAACACACATGCAATGACTCTAGTGTTGGTTTTAGTATAAGAACACACATGCAATGACTCTAGTGGGTCCATATGTAGTTTGTGAAAAGAACAAACATGCAATGACTCTAGTGGATCCATATGTGGTTGGTGGAAAAGAACACACATGCAATAACCACTGGCTGATCCATGTGTCGTTCATGATAGGAACACACATGCAATGAACACTGGTGGATCCATATGTGGTTCTTGTCGAAAGAACACACATGCAATGACTCTAGTGGCTCCATATGTGGTTTGTGAAAAGAACACACATGCAATGACTCTAGTGGATCCATATGTGGTTTGTGGAAAGAACACATACGCAATGACACTGTTTGATCCATATGTGGTTTGTGTAAAGAACACACATGCAATGACTCAGGGGGGTCCATGTGTGGTTTGCGGAAAGAACACACATGCAATGACCACTGGTCGATCCATGTGTGGTTTGTGGAAAGAACGCACATGCAATGACACTGGTGGATCCATATGTGGTTTGTGAAAAGAACACACATGCAATGACTCTAGTGTTAGTTTTAGTATAAGAACACACATGCAATGAATCTAGTGGGTCCATATGTGGTTTGCGAAAAGAACACACATGCAATGACTCTAGTGGATCTATCTGTGGTTTGTGGAAAAGAACACACATGCCATAACCACTGGTCGATCCATATGTGGTTTGTGGAAAGAACACACATGCAATGAACACTAGTTGATCCATTTGTGGTTTGCGAAAAGAACACACATGTAATGCCATTGGTTGATCCATATGTGGTTTGTGAAAAGAACACACATACAATGCCATTGGTTAATCCATGTGTGGTTTGTGCAAAGAACACACATGCAATAACTCTAGTGGATCCATATGTGGTTTGTGGAAAAGAACACACATGCAATGACACTGGTTGATCCATGTGTGGTTTGTGGAAATAACACACATGCAATGCCATTGGTTGATCCATATGTGGTTTGTGAAAGGAACACACATGCAATGACTCTAGCGGATCCATATGTGGTTTGTGGAAAGAACTCACATGCAATGACTCTATTGGGTCCATGTGTGGTTCATGTCAGGAACACACATGCAATGCCATTGGTGGATCCATGTGTGGTTTGTGGAAAGAACACACATGCAATGGCTCTAGTGGGTCCATTTGTGGTTTGTGAATAGAACACACATGCAATGACTCTAGTGGATCCATATGTGGTTTGTGGAAAAGAACACACATCCAATGAACACTCGTGGATCCATAAGTGGTTTGTGGAAAGAACACACATGCAATGACATTGGTTGATCCATATGTGGTTTGTGGAAAGAACACACATGCAATGCCATTGGTTGAACCATTTGTGGTTTGTGGAAAGAACACACATGCAATGCCATTGGTTGATCCATGTGTGGTTTGTGAAAATAATACACATGCAATGACTGTAGTGGGTCCATTTGTAGTTTGTGAAAAGAACACATATGCAATGACTCTAGTGGATCCATATGTTGTTTGTGGAAAGAACACACATTCAATGACTCAAGTGGGTCCATATGTGGTTTGTGAAAAGAACACAGATGCAATGACTCAGGGGGATCCATGTGTGGTTTGTGGAAAGAACACACATGCAATGACCACTGGTCGATCCATGATGGGTATGTGGAAAGAACACACATGCAATGACACTGGTGGATCCATATGTGGTTTGTGAAAAGAACACACATGCAATGACTCTAGTGCTGGTTTTAGTATAAGAACACACATGCAATGACTCTAGTGGGTCCATATGTGGTTTGTGGAAAGAACACACATGCAATGACTCTAGTGGATCCATATGTGGTTTGTGGAAAAGAACACACATGCAATGACCATTGGTTGATCCATATATGGCTTGTGGAAAGAACACACATGCAATGAACACTGCTTGATCCATGTAGTTCGTGAAAACAACACACATGCAATGACTCTAGTGGATACATATGTGTATTGGTGGAAAAGAGAACACATGCAATGACCACTCGTTGATCCATATGTGGTTTGTGGAAAGAACACATGCAGTGAACACTGGTTGATCCATGTGCGGTTTGTGAAAAGAACACAGATGCAATGCCATTGGTTGATCCATATGTGGTTTGTGAAAGGAACACACATGCAATGCCATTGGTTAATCCATGTGTGGTTTGTGGAAAGAACACACATGAAATGACTATAGTGGATCCATATGTGGTTTGTGGAAAAGAACACACATGCAATAACCACTGGTTGATCCATATGTGGTTTGTGGAAAGAACACACATGAAATGCCATTGATTTATCCATATGTGGTTTGTGAAAAGAACACACATGCAATGACACTGGTTGATCCATGTGTGGTTTGTGGAAAGAACAAACATGAAATGCCATTGATTTATCCATATGTGGTTTGTGAAAAGAACACACATGCAATGACTCTAGTGTATCCATATGAGGTTTGTGGAAAGAACACACATGCAATGACTCTAGTGGATCCATATGTGGTTAATGTCAGGAACACACATGCAATGCCATTGGTGGATCCATGTGTGGTTTGTGGAAAGAACATGCATGCAATGACTCTAGTGGGTCCATATGTGGTTTGTGAAAAGAACACACATGCAATGACTCTAGTGGATCCATATGTGGTTTGTGGATAAGAACACACATGCAATGAACACTGGTGGATCCGTAAGTGGTTTGTGGAAAGAACACACATGCAATGACACTGGTGGATCCATATGTGATTTGTGAAAAGAACACACATGCAATGCCATTGGTTGATCTATATATGGTTTGTGAAAAGAACACACATGCAATGCCATTGGTTAATCCTTGTGTGGTTTGTCGAAAGAACACACATGCAATGACTCTAGTGGATCCATATGTGGTTTGTGAAAAAGAACACACATGCAATGACCACTGGTTGATACATAAGTGGTTTGTGGAAAGAACACACATGCAATGACACTAGTGGATCCATATGTGGTTTGTGAAAAGAACACACATGCAATGACTCTAGTGCTGGTTTTAGTATAAGAACACACATGCAATGACTCTAGTGGGGTCCATATGTGGTTTGTGAAAAGAACACACGTGCAATGACTCTAGTGGATCCATATGTGGTTTGTGGAAAAGAACACACATGCAATGACACTGGTTGATCCATGTGTGGTTTGTGGAAATAACACACATGCAATGCCATTGGTTGATCCATATGTGGTTTGTGAAAAGAACACACATGCAATGACTCTAGCGGATCCATATGTGGTTTGTGGAAAGAACTCACATGCAATGACTCTATTGGGTCCATGTGTGGTTCATGTCAGGAACACACATGCAATGCCATTGGTGGATCCATGTGTGGTTTGTGGAAAGAACACACATGCAATGGCTCTAGTGGGTCCATTTGTGGTTTGTGAATAGAACACACATGCAATGACTCTAGTGCATCCATATGTGGTTTGTGGAAAAGAACACACATCCAATGAACACACGTGGATCCATAAGTGGTTTGTGGAAAGAACACACATGCAATGACATTGGTTGATCCATATGTGGTTTGTGGAAAGAACACACATGCAATGCCATTGGTTGAACCATTTGTGGTTTGTGGAAAGAACACACATGCAATGCCATTGGTTGATCCATGTGTGGTTTGTGAAAAGAATTCACATGCAATGACTGTAGTGGGTCCATTTGTAGTTTGTGAAAAGAACACATATGCAATGACTCTAGTGGATCCATATGTGGTTTGTGGAAAGAACACACATTCAATGACTCAAGTGGGTCCATATGTGGTTTGTGAAAAGAACACAGATGCAATGACTCAGGGGGATCCATGTGTGGTTTGTGGAAAGAACACACATGCAATGACCACTGGTCGATCCATGTGTGGTTTGTGGAAAGAATACACATGCAATGACACTGGTGGATCCATATGTGGTTTGTGAAAAGAACACACATGCAATGACTCTAGTGCTGGTTTTAGTATAAGAACACACATGCAATGACTCTAGTGGGTCCATATGTGGTTTGTGGAAAGAACACACATGCAATGACTCTAGTGGATCCATATGTGGTTTGTGGAAAAGAACACACATGCAATGACCACTGGTTGATCCATATATGGCTTGTGGAAAGAACACACATGCAATGAACACTGGTTGATCCATGTAGTTCGTGAAAACAACACGCATGCAATGACTCTAGTGGATACATATGTGTATTGGTGGAAAATAGAACACATGCAATGACCACTCGTTGATCCATATGTGGTTTGTGGAAAGAACACATGCAGTGAACACTGGTTGATCCATGTGCGGTTTGTGAAAAGAACACAGATGCAATGCCAGTGGTTGATCCATATGTGGTTTGTGAAAGGAACACACATGCAATGCCATTGGTTAATCCATGTGTGGTTTGTGGAAAGAACACACATGAAATGACTGTAGTGGATCCATATGTGGTTTGTGGAAAAGAACACACATGCAATAACCACTGGTTGATCCATATGTGGTTTGAGGAAAGAACACACATGAAATGCCATTGATTTATGCATATGTGGTTTATGAAAAGAACACACATGCAATGACACTGGTTGATCCATGTGTGGTTTGTGGAAAGAACAAACATGAAATGCCATTGATTTATCCATATGTGGTTTGTGAAAAGAACACACATGCAATGACTCTAGTGTATCCATATGAGGTTTGTGGAAAGAACACACATGCAATGACTCTAGTGGATCCATATGTGGTTAATGTCACGAACACACATGCAATGCCATTGGTGGATCCATGTGTGGTTTGTGGAAAGAACATGCATGCAATGACTCTAGTGGGTCCATATGTGGTTTGTGAAAAGAACACACATGCAATGACTCTAGTGGATCCATATGTGGTTTGTGGATAAGAACACACATGCAATGAACACTGGTGGATCCGTAAGTGGTTTGTGGAAAGAACACACATGCAATGACACTGGTGGATCCATATGTGATTTGTGAAAAGAACACACATGCAATGCCATTGGTTGATCTATATATGGTTTGTGAAAAGAACACACATGCAATGCCATTGGTTAATCCTTGTGTGGTTTGTCGAAAGAACACACATGCAATGACTCTAGTGGATCCATATGTGGTTTGTGAAAAAGAACACACATGCAATGACCACTGGTTGATACATAAGTGGTTTGTGGAAAGAACACACATGCAATGACACTAGTGGATCCATATGTGGTTTGTGAAAAGAACACACATGCAATGACTCTAGTGCTTGTTTTAGTATAAGAACACACATGCAATGACTCTAGTGGGGTCCATATGTGGTTTGTGAAAAGAACACACGTGCAATGACTCTAGTGGATCCATATGTGGTTTGTGGAAAAGAACACACATGCAATGACACTGGTTGATCCATGTGTGGTTTGTGGAAATAACACACATGCAATGCCATTGGTTGATCCATATGTGGTTTGTGAAAAGAACACACATGCAATGACTCTAGCGGATCCATATGTGGTTTGTGGAAAGAACTCACATGCAATGACTCTATTGGGTCCATGTGTGGTTCATGTCAGGAACACACATGCAATGCCATTGGTGGATCCATGTGTGGTTTGTGGAAAGAACACACATGCAATGGCTCTAGTGGGTCCATTTGTGGTTTGTGAATAGAACACACATGCAATGACTCTAGTGGATCCATATGTGGTTTGTGGAAAAGAACACACATCCAATGAACACACGTGGATCCATAAGTGGTTTGTGGAAAGAACACACATGCAATGACACTGGTGGATCCATATGTGGTTTGTGGAAAGAACACACATGAAATGCCATTGGTTGAACCATTTGTGGTTTGTGGAAAGAACACACATGCAATGCCATTGGTTGATCCATGTGTGGTTTGTGAAAAGAATACACATGCAATGACTGTAGTGGGTCCATTTGTAGTTTGTGAAAAGAACACATATGCAATGACTCTAGTGGATCCATATGTGGTTTCTGGAAAGAACACACATTCAGTGACTCAAGTGGGTCCATATGTGGTTTGTGAAAAGAACACAGATGCAATGACTCAAGGGGATCCATGTGTGGTTTGTGGAATGAACACACATGCAATGACCACTGGTCGATCCATGTGTGGTTTGTGGAAAGAACACACATGCAATGACACTGGTGGATCCATATGTGTTTTGTGAAAAGATAACACATGCAATGACTCTAGTGCTGGTTTTAGTATAAGAACACACATGCAATGACTCTAGTGGGTCCATATGTGGTTTGTGGAAAGAACACACATGCAATGACTCTAGTGGATCCATATGTGGTTTGTGGAAAAGAACACACATGCAATGACCACTGGTTGATCCATATATGGCTTGTGGAAAGAACACACATGCAATGAACACTGGTTGATCCATGTAGTTCGTGAAAACAACACACATGCAATGACTCTAGTGGATACATATGTGTATTGGTGGAAAAGAGAACACATGCAATGACCACTCGTTGATCCATATGTGGTTTGTGGAAAGAACACATGCAGTGAACACTGGTTGATCCATGTGCGGTTTGTGAAAAGAACACAGATGCAATGCCATTGGTTGATCCATATGTGGTTTGTGAAAGGAACACACATGCAATGCCATTGGTTAATCCATGTGTGGTTTGTCGAAAGAACACACATGAAATGACTGTAGTGGATCCATATGTGGTTTGTGGAAAAGAACACACATGCAATAACCACTGGTTGATCCATATGTGGTTTGTGGAAAGAACACACATGAAATGCCATTGATTTATCCATATGTGGTTTGTGAAAAGAACACACATGCAATGACACTGGTTGATCCATGTGTGGTTTGTGGAAAGAACAAACATGAAATGCCATTGATTTATCCATATGTGGTTTGTGAAAAGAACACACATGCAATGACTCTAGTGTATCCATATGAGGTTTGTGGAAAGAACACACATGCAATGACTCTAGTGGATCCATATGTGGTTAATGTCAGGAACACACATGCAATGCCATTGGTGGATCCATGTGTGGTTTGTGGAAAGAACATGCATGCAATGACTCTAGTGGGTCCATATGTGGTTTGTGAAAAGAACACACATGCAATGACTCTAGTGGATCCATATGTGGTTTGTGGATAAGAACACACATGCAATGAACACTGGTGGATCCGTAAGTCGTTTGTGGAAAGAACACACATGCAATGACACTGGTGGATCCATATGTGATTTGTGAAAAGAACACACATGCAATGCCATTGGTTGATCTATATATGGTTTGTGAAAAGAACACACATGCAATGACTCTAGTGGATCCATATGTGGTTTGTGAAAAAGAACACACATGCAATGACCACTGGTTGATACATAAGTGGTTTGTGGAAAGAACACACATGGAATGACACTAGTGGATCCATATGTGGTTTGTGAAAAGAACACACATGCAATGACTCTAGTGCTGGTTTTAGTATAAGAACACACATGCAATGACTCTAGTGGGTCCATATGTGGTTTGTGAAAAGAACACACGTGCAATGACTCTAGTGGATCCATAAGTGGTTTGTGGAAAACAACACACATGCAATAACCACTGGCTGATCCATGTTTGGTTCATGATAGGAACACACATGCAGTGAACAGTGGTGGATCCATATGTGGATCTTGAGAGGAACACACATGCAATGACTCTAGTGGGTCCATATGTGGTTTGTGGAAAGAACACACATGCAATGACACTGGTTGATCCATATGTGGTTTGTGGAAAGAACACACATGCAATGACTCGGGGGGATCCATGTGTGGATTGTGGAAAGAACACACATGCAATGACAACTGGTCGATGCATGTGTGGTTTGTGGACAGACCACACATGCAATGACACTGGTGGATCCATATGTGGTTTGTGAAAATAACACACATGCAATGACTCTAGTGCTGGTTTTAGTATAAGAACACACATGCAATGACTCTTGTGGGTCCATATGTGGTTTGTGAAAAGAACACACATGCAATGACTCTAGTGGATCCATATGTGGTTTGTGGAAAAGAACACACATGCAATAACCACTGGTTGATCCATATGTGGTTTGTGGAAAGAACACACATGCAATGACACTGGTTGATCCATGTGTGGTTTGTGGAAAGAACAAACATGCAATGCCATTGATTTATCCATATGTGGTTTGTGAAAAGAACACACGTGCAATGACTCTAGTGGATCCATATGTGGTTTGTGGAAAAGAACACACATGCAATGACACTGGTTGATCCATGTGTGGTTTGTGGAAATAACACACATGCAATGCCATTGGTTTATCCATATGTGGTTTGTGAAAAGAACACACATGCAATGACTCTAGCGGATCCATATGTGGTTTGTGGAAAGAACTCACATGCAATGACTCTATTGGGTCCATGTGTGGTTCATGTCAGGAACACACATGCAATGCCATTGGTGGATCCATGTGTGGTTTGTGGAAAGAACACACATGCAATGGCTCTAGTGGGTCCATTTGTGGTTTGTGAATAGAACACACATGCAATGACTCTAGTGGATCCATATGTGGTTTGTGGAAAAGAACACACATCCAATGAACACACGTGGATCCATAAGTGGTTTGTGGAAAGAACACACATGCAATGACACTGGTGGATCCATATGTGGTTTGTGGAAAGAACACACATGAAATGCCATTGGTTGAACCATTTGTGGTTTGTGGAAAGAACACACATGCAATGCCATTGGTTGATCCATGTGTGGTTTGTGAAAAGAATACACATGCAATGACTATAGTGGGTCCATTTGTAGTTTGTGAAAAGAACACATATGCAATGACTCTAGTGGATCCATATGTGGTTTCTGGAAAGAACACACATTCAGTGACTCAAGTGGGTCCATATGTGGTTTGTGAAAAGAACACAGATGCAATGACTCAGGGGGATCCATGTGTGGTTTGTGGAAAGAACACACATGCAATGACCACTGGTCGATCCATGTGTGGTTTGTGGAAAGAACACACATGCAATGACACTGGTGGATCCATATGTGGTTTGTGAAAAGAACACACATGCAATGACTCTAGTGCTGGTTTTAGTATAAGAACACACATGCAATGACTCTAGTGGGTCCATATGTGGTTTGTGGAAAGAACACACATGCAATGACTCTAGTGGATCCATATGTGGTTTGTGGAAAAGAACACACATGCAATGACCACTGGTTGATCCATATATGGCTTGTGGAAAGAACACACATGCAATGAACACTGGTTGATCCATGTAGTTCGTGAAAACAACACACATGCAATGACTCTAGTGGATACATATGTGTATTGGTGGAAAAGAGAACACATGCAATGACCACTCGTTGATCCATATGTGGTTTGTGGAAAGAACACATGCAGTGAACACTGGTTGATCCATGTGCGGTTTGTGAAAAGAACACAGATGCAATGCCATTGGTTGATCCATATGTGGTTTGTGAAAGGAACACACATGCAATGCCATTGGTTAATCCATGTGTGGTTTGTCGAAAGAACACACATGAAATGACTGTAGTGGATCCATATGTGGTTTGTGGAAAAGAACACACATGCAATAACCACTGGTTGATCCATATGTGGTTTGTGGAAAGAACACACATGAAATGCCATTGATTTATCCATATGTGGTTTGTGAAAAGAACACACATGCAATGACACTGGTTGATCAATGTGTGGTTTGTGGAAAGAACAAACATGAAATGCCATTGATTTATCCATATGTGGTTTGTGAAAAGAACACACATGCAATGACTCTAGTGTATCCATATGAGGTTTGTGGAAAGAACACACATGCAATGACTCTAGTGGATCCATATGTGGTTAATGTCAGGAACACACATGCAATGCCATTGGTGGATCCATTGGTGGTATGTGGAAAGAACATGCATGCAATGACTCTAGTGGGTCCATATGTGGTTTGTGAAAAGAACACACATGCAATGACTCTAGTGGATCCATATGTGGTTTGTGGATAAGAACACACATGCAATGAACACTGGTGGATCCGTAAGTCGTTTGTGGAAAGAACACACATGCAATGACACTGGTGGATCCATATGTGATTTGTGAAAAGAACACACATGCAATGCCATTGGTTGATCTATATATGGTTTGTGAAAAGAACACACATGCAATGACTCTAGTGGATCCATATGTGGTTTGTGAAAAAGAACACACATGCAATGACCACTGGTTGATACATAAGTGGTTTGTGGAAAGAACACACATGGAATGACACTAGTGGATCCATATGTGGTTTGTGAAAAGAACACACATGCAATGACTCTAGTGCTGGTTTTAGTATAAGAACACACATGCAATGACTCTAGTGGGTCCATATGTGGTTTGTGAAAAGAACACACGTGCAATGACTCTAGTGGATCCATAAGTGGTTTGTGGAAAACAACACACATGCAATAACCACTGGCTGATCCATGTTTGGTTCATGATAGGAACACACATGCAGTGAACAGTGGTGGATCCATATGTGGATCTTGAGAGGAACACACATGCAATGACTCTAGTGGGTCCATATGTGGTTTGTGGAAAGAACACACATGCAATGACACTGGTTGATCCATATGTGGTTTGTGGAAAGAACACACATGCAATGACTCGGGGGGATCCATGTGTGGATTGTGGAAAGAACACACATGCAATGACAACTGGTCGATGCATGTGTGGTTTGTGGACAGACCACACATGCAATGACACTGGTGGATCCATATGTGGTTTGTGAAAATAACACACATGCAATGACTCTAGTGCTGGTTTTAGTATAAGAACACACATGCAATGACTCTTGTGGGTCCATATGTGGTTTGTGAAAAGAACACACATGCAATGACTCTAGTGGATCCATATGTGGTTTGTGGAAAAGAACACACATGCAATAACCACTGGTTGATCCATATGTGGTTTGTGGAAAGAACACACATGCAATGACACTGGTTGATCCATGTGTGGTTTGTGGAAAGAACAAACATGCAATGCCATTGATTTATCCATATGTGGTTTGTGAAAAGAACACACATGCAATGACTCTAGTGTATCCATATGAGGTTTGTGGAAAGAACACACATGCAATGACTCTAATGGATCCATATGTGGTTAATGTCAGGAACACACATGCAATGCCATTGGTGGATCCATGTGTGGTTTGTGGAAAGAACACGCATGCAATGACTCTAGTGGGTCCATATGTGGTTTGTGAAAAGAACACCCATGCAATGACTCTAGTGGATCCAATTGTGGTTTGTGGATAAGAACACACATGCAATGAACACTGGTGGATCCGTAAGTGGTTTGTGGAAAGAACACACATGCAATGACACTAGTGGATCCATATGTGATTTGTGAAAAGAACACACATGCAATGCCATTGGTTGATCTATATGTGGTTTGTGAAAAGAACACACATGCAATGCCATTGGTTAATCCATGTGTGGTTTGTCGAAAGAACACACATGCAATGACTCTAGTGGATCCATATGTGGTTTGTGAAAAAGAACACACATGCAATGACCACTGGTTGATACATAAGTGGTTTGTGGAAAGAACACACATGCAATGACACTAGTGGATCCATATGTGGTTTGTGAAAAGAACACACATGCAATGACTCTAGTGCTGGTTTTAGTATAAGAACACACATGCAATGACTCTAGTGGGTCCATATGTGGTTTGTGAAAAGAACACACGTGCAATGACTCTAGTGGATCCATAAGTGGTTTGTGGAAAACAACACACATGCAATAACCACTTGCTGATCCGTGTGTGGTTCATGATAGGAACACACATGCAGTGAACAGTGGTGGATCCATATGTGGATCTTGAGAGGAACACACATGCAATGCCTCTAGTGGGTCCATATGTGGTTTGTGGAAAGAACACACATGCAATGACACTGGTTGATCCATATGTGGTTTGTGGAAAGAACACACATGCAATGACTCGGGGGGATCCATGTGAGGATTGTGGAAAGAACACACATGCAATGACAACTGGTCGATGCATGTGTGGTTTGTGGACAGAACACACATGCAATGACACTGGTGGATCCATATGTGGTTTGTGAAAATAACACACATGCAATGAGTCTAGTGCTGGTTTTAGTATAAGAACACACATGCAATGACTCTAGTGGGTCCATATGTGGTTTGTGAAAAGAACACACATGCAATGACTCTAGTGGATCCATATGTGGTTTGTGGAAAATAATACACATGCAATGACCACTGGTTGATCCATATATGGTTTGTGGAAAGAACTCGCATGCAATGACACTGGTGGATCCATATGTGGTTTGTGAAAAGAACACACATGCAATGACTCTAGTGCTGGTTTTAGTATGAGAACACACATGCAATGACTCTAGTGGGTCCATATGTGGTTTGTGAAAAGAACACACATGCAATGCCATTGGTTAATCCATGTGTGGTTTGTCGAAAGAACACACATGCAATGACTCTAGTGGATCCATATGTGGTTTGTGAAAAAGAACACACATGCAATGACCACTGGTTGATACATAAGTGGTTTGTGGAAAGAACACACATGCAATGACACTAGTGGATCCATATGTGGTTTGTGAAAAGAACACACATGCAATGACTCTAGTGCTGGTTTTAGTATAAGAACACACATGCAATGACTCTAGTGGGTCCATATGTGGTTTGTGAAAAGAACACACGTGCAATGACTCTAGTGGATCCATAAGTGGTTTGTGGAAAACAACACACATGCAATAACCACTTGCTGATCCGTGTGTGGTTCATGATAGGAACACACATGCAGTGAACAGTGGTGGATCCATATGTGGATCTTGAGAGGAACACACATGCAATGACTCTAGTGGGTCCATATGTGGTTTGTGGAAAGAACACACATGCAATGACACTGGTTGATCCATATGTGGTTTGTGGAAAGGACACACATGCAATGACTCGGGGGGATCCATGTGAGGATTGTGGAAAGAACACACATGCAATGACAACTGGTCGATGCATGTGTGGTTTGTGGACAGAACACACATGCAATGACACTGGTGGATCCATATGTGGTTTGTGAAAATAACACACATGCAATGAGTCTAGTGCTGGTTTTAGTATAAGAACACACATGCAATGACTCTAGTGGGTCCATATGTGGTTTGTGAAAAGAACACACATGCAATGACTCTAGTGGATCCATATGTGGTTTGTGGAAAATAATACACATGCAATGACCACTGGTTGATCCATATATGGTTTGTGGAAAGAACTCGCATGCAATGACACTGGTGGATCCATATGTGGTTTGTGAAAAGAACACACATGCAATGACTCTAGTGCTGGTTTTAGTATGAGAACACACATGCAATGACTCTAGTGGGTCCATATGTGGTTTGTGAAAAGAACACACGTGCAATGACTCTAGTGGATCCATAAGTGGTTTGTGGAAAAGAACACACATGCAATAACCACTGGCTGATCCATGTGTGGTTCATGATAGGAAGACACATGCAATGACCACTAGTTGATCCATAAGTGGTTCTTGACAGGAACACACATGCAATGACTCTAGTGGGTCCATATGTGGTTTGCGAAAAGAACACACATGCAATGACTCTAGTGGATCCATATGTGGTTTATGGAAAGAACACATATGCAATGACACTGGTTGATCCATATGTGGTTTGTGGAAAGAACACACATGCAATGACTCAGGGGGGTCCATATGTGGTTTGTGGAAAGAACACACATGCAATGACTCTAGTGGATCCATATGTGGTTTGTGGAAAACAACACACATGCAATGAACACTGGTGGATCCGTAAGTGGTTTGTGGAAAGAACACGCATGCAATAACATTGGTTGATCCATATGTGGTTTGCGGAAAGAACACACATGCAATACCATTGGTTGATCCATATGTGGTTTGTGGAAAGAACACACATGCAATGCCATTGGTTGATCCATGTGTGGTTTGTGAAAAGAATACACATGCAATGACTCTAGTGGGTCCATTTGTAGTTTGTGAAAAGAACACACATGCAATGACTCTAGTGGATCCATATGTGGTTTGTGGATAAGAACACACATGCAATGAACACTGGTGGATCCGTAAGTGGTTTGTGGAAAGAACACACATGCAATGACACTGGTGGATCCATATGTGATTTGTGAAAAGAACACACATGCAATGCCATTGGTTGATCTATATGTGGTTTGTGAAAAGAACACACATGCAATGCCATTGGTTAATCCATGTGTGGTTTGTCGAAAGAACACACATGCAATGATTCTAGTGGATCCATATGTGGTTTGTGAAAAAGAACACACATGCAATGACCACTGGTTGATACATAAGTGGTTTGTGGAAAGAACACACATGCAATGACACTAGTGGATCCATATGTGGTTTGTGAAAAGAACACACATGCAATGACTCTAGTGCTGGTTTTAGTATAAGAACACACATGCAATGACTCTAGTGGGTCCATATGTGGTTTGTGAAAAGAACACACGTGCAATGACTCTAGTGGATCCATAAGTGGTTTGTGGAAAACAACACACATGCAATAACCACTGGCTGATCCGTGTGTGGTTCATGATAGGAACACACATGCAGTGAACAGTGGTGGATCCATATGTGGATCTTGAGAGGAACACACATGCAATGACTCTAGTGGGTCCATATGTGGTTTGTGGAAAGAACACACATGAAATGACACTGGTTGATCCATATGTGGTTTGTGGAAAGAACACACATGCAATGACTCGGGGGGATCCATGTGAGGATTGTGGAAAGAACACACATGCAATGACAACTGGTCGATGCATGTGTGGTTTGTGGACAGAACACACATGCAATGACACTGGTGGATCCATATGTGGTTTGTGAAAATAACACACATGCAATGAGTCTAGTGCTGGTTTTAGTATAAGAACACACATGCAATGACTCTAGTGGGTCCATATGTGGTTTGTGAAAAGAACACACATGCAATGACTCTAGTGGATCCATATGTGGTTTGTGGAAAATAATACACATGCAATGACCACTGGTTGATCCATATATGGTTTGTGGAAAGAACTCGCATGCAATGATACTGGTGGATCCATATGTGGTTTGTGAAAAGAACACACATGCAATGACTCTAGTGCTGGTTTTAGTATAAGAACACACATGCAATGACTCTAGTGGGTCCATATGTGGTTTGTGAAAAGAACACACGTGCAATGACTCTAGTGGATCCATAAGTGGTTTGTGGAAAAGAACACACATGCAATAACCACTGGCTGATCCATGTGTGGTTCATGATAGGAAGACACATGCAATGACCACTAGTTGATCCATAAGTGGTTCTTGACAGGAACACACATGCAATGACTCTAGTGGGTCCATATGTGGTTTGCGAAAAGAACACACATGCAATGACTCTAGTGGATCCATATGTGGTTTATGGAAAGAACACATATGCAATAACACTGGTTGATCCATATGTGGTTTGTGGAAAGAACACACATGCAATGACTCAGGGGGGTCCATATGTGGTTTGTGGAAAGAACACACATGCAATGACTCTAGTGGATCCATATGTGGTTTGTGGTAAACAACACACATGCAATGAACACTGGTGGATCCGTAAGTGGTTTGTGGAAAGAACACTCATGCAATAACATTGGTTGATCCATATGTGGTTTGCGGAAAGAACACACATGCAATACCATTGGTTGATCCATATGTGGTTTGTGGAAAGAACACACATGCAATGCCATTGGTTGATCCATGTGTGGTTTGTGAAAAGAATACACATGCAATGACTCTAGTGGGTCCATTTGTAGTTTGTGAAAAGAACACACATGCAATGACTCTAGTGGATCCATATGTGGTTTGTGGAAAGAACACACATTCAATGAATCAAGTGGGTCCATATGTGGTTTGTGAAAAGAACACACATGCAATGACTCAGGGGGATGCATGTGTGGTTTGTGGAAAGAACACACATGCAATGACCACTGGTCGATCCATGTGTGGTTTGTGGAAAGAACACACATGCAATGACACTGGGGATCCATGTGTGGTTTGTGGAAAGAACACACATGCAATGACCACTGGTGCATCCATGTGTGGTTTGTAGAAAGAAGACACATGCAATGACACTGGTGGATCCATATGTGGTTTGTGAAAATAACACACATGCAATGACTCTAGTGCTGCTTTTAGTATAAGAACACACATGCAATGACTCTAGTGGGTCCATATGTATTTTGTGAAAAGAACACACATGCAATGACTCTAGTGGATCCATATGTGGTTTGTGGAAAAGAACACACATGCAATGACCACTGGTTGATCCATATGTGGTTTGTGGAAAGAACACACATGCAATGACAGTGGTGGATCCATAAGTGGTTTGTGAAAAGAACACACATACAATGACTCTAGTGTTGGTTTTAGTATAAGAACACACATGCAATGACTCTAGTGGGTCCATATGTTGTTTGTGAAAAGAACACACGTGCAATGACTCTAGTGGATCTATAAGTGGTTTGTGGAAAAGAACAAATATGCAATAACCACTGGCTGATCCATGTGTCGTTCATGATAGGAACACACATGCAATGAACACTGGTGGATCCATATGTGGTTCTTGATAGGAACACACATGCAATGACTCTAGTGGCTACATATGTGGTTTGTGAAAAGAACACACATGCAATGACTCTAGTGGATTGTCACATCCCTAGATTTTCCAAATCTTATAATGTGAAAAATAAATAAAAAAATAAATTTTTTGTTGAAAATCAGGGTGAAAAGAAGCTTTTGTTCTAAAAGGAAACTTAAAATCCCATCTTGAACAAACTTTGGTTAAAGTTTGAATTCAACAAATCCAAATCAAGGGAAATGCATTCCTTAATGAATGTATCTGGAAATTTAAACATTTGGAAAATAAATCCAAATCCTAAAACCCTAATGGAATAAAAATCATTTCCAAGTTATCTCCAAGCCTATGGATTTGATCCGTATCAAAATTGATCAACAAACATTCACAATGGATCAAGAATGACAAATAGAAATATTATAAGACCATAGAAATTGGTTTCACTTAAATTGGAACCATGGATAAATTCTTATGAATATAATAAGATAAGGAAATTGAATTTCCAAAGCTAATAAAGAACCTATCTATAAATCCATACCAAATTTTGATCAAATAAATCCTAAAGGGATTTAAAAAGATAAACAATTAATAAAGAAAGTTTTATTAATTGGAATTACTATCTTGGATTTTTAAAAATAAAAAGATTTGGTTTTCAAAAGCAAAGATAGATTTATAAATAAAAATTATTTTATAGAGCCAAATTAATCTTGGCCCAGCTTTTAAATAAAATATTTTTGTTTTGATAAAAAGAGTAAAGGTTTATTTAAATAAAATAACAAGGATTTAAATATCCAATTTTATTTAAGTAAAGGCTTTTGCTTTTATTAAATAAACACTAAAACTTATTATTTTAAATAAGTTTTCCAAAGGTTTTTCAATAAAACCTACTGAAAAGGTTTTGGTTGGTTTATATTTCAAATAGAGTTTTAAAATAAATTAAACCCTATTTTGAATTAATAACTAAGGTCTATTTATTTAATTATTAATAGATCTTAAAAGAATAAAAAAAATTATTTTGTTTTGGACTTTGTTTTGTGTTATTAAACAGAACTAAAAATTTTACAAAGTTTGGTGGTGGTTTTGATTTGAATTGATGTTGAATTTATTATTAAAACTTATTCGGTTTAAAACTAGGGCCTTTTGATTTATTTAAAAGACCCCAAAAAGAATAAAGTTTTATTCAAAAATTAATTTCAGAATGTGCTACTAATCAGTATTTAAATCCACACAAATTTTGACAAAGATTTGAAATCAAATGAGTGCTTGAAATAATTAAAGGAATTCAAAACAGAATTAAAGAAACAGAAATGGAAAAACAGAAACAGTACAAAAAAAAAGAGAGTCAAACCGACCAGCACGACCCCTTCTCCCTCACGACCCCTTCATCGTCCTCACCCTGTTCATCGTCCTCACCCGCACGACCCCTTCTCCCTCCCTCGACGCCGTTACCTGCTGTGATTCCGCGGATTCAATACGCCATAATGCCGCGCTTTTACCTCGCCTTGACCATGCTCGATAAAACGCCAGCGTCCCTTCTTCATTTCCCCTCTGACTCCTCCCCCAAGCACGCCACCAGGCCGCCTCAATTCCTCCCCGAGCACCTCTGTCTCTGATGACCTCCCTTGCCAATTTCGGCCAGCACACGCCACCTCTTGCCCCCTCGAGCACGCAGCTGTGATCAGCATTCCCAATGGACCCTTCTGCGGTAGTAGCTTCGCCATGGCGTCCACGAGTGTCGAGAACGACTTTCCCGAGCCAGCGCCGCCGTCTGCTCCAACTACGGCGACGTTCCCCGGTAAACCTGACCTCCCTCCTTTCCTCGTGGACACGATAGTGACTGCCATGATCTGACGAACCCAATGGTGCCTTCCGTTTGCCCTAGGGTGACCCCTATCCTCGCCCTCGACAACCTCCAGCATCGCCGCCGTCTGGCTCTTCTCCGACGACGTGCACATGTAGTATCTGACCACCCCGAGCCCTCTCATTCACGCGAGAAGCTTTTCCTTGATCTTGCGCGACTAACTGCGTCTTCATTTTCCCTCGGGGCGAACCACAGCTCCACCCTCGACGAGCTCCAGGACCATCTGACGCCGACCACGTCTCCGGCGAGCAATTAACCGCAACCTTGCGCGCCCCTCGTCAAACCATCAGCACATTGAGCATCGCCGTGACCCCCTGAGCCCGGTGAGCAACTCCCCTTTCTCCCTCACCTCGTGTAGCATCGGCACCATCGTTGACCGACAGCTCCGCCGCCAGTAACCACCGCAGCGCCGCCCATCTGTGGCTGGTGTGCCTAGCACCGTTAGATCGTAATCGTATGGCCACGATAGAACTTAACTGAAGCGGTAAGTAGCCTCTGCGTGCCGCACGATTTAACTTAAATCCAACGGCTGTCGTCGCGTGATCCAACCGAAGCGGTACTGACGAATAGGAAGTCGCCGCGTGTCCAGCTGACGATTTAAAACAGATTTGTATGCAGATTTGAAAACCCTATAACATTTGATCCACATGTCCAAATTTTGCAAACTTTATGTCGTTGGATTCAGGAGAGCAAGACCTAGCCAACCATGCCCTTGGTTTAACAAATAGTATCTGTTAGTTTGCTTGTTTCTGCAGATTCTTTTGTGAGCTTGTTTAGAGTAGAAAAATTGTTTAAAATTGATTTTAGGGTTAAAACTTTGCAAAATGGTTTGTTGTGACCTTAATGACCCTAGGAACTAACCCATGGTTTGGAAAATGGATTTGTAAAAGTTTAGAATGGATTACTTGGTTTAGTCCATTTCTAGCTAAATAAAACTATTGTTTTGTTTATGAAAAATGGTTTTGAGTAAAAACTTTGGAGAAAATGTTTTGGACCAAACCTACTGACCTTAGGAAACACTTTGTGATTTCAAAAATGAGTTTGGTGAAACAAAATAATGATTCTTTGATTTAAACTATTTATAGTCAAATAGAAATGTGGGTTTATTTATTAAAAATGGTTTTGGAAGAGAACCTTTGGAAAATGTTTTGTTTTAAACTCACTGACCCCAAATAACAAGTTTTGTGATTTGAAAACATATTTGGTGAACCCTATAGGTTAATGCCTTAGTAAAATATTTCTACACCACATAAAATGATACTTTGTTTTTAAAATGGTTTATGAAGTGAAATCTTTTGAAAATGACTTTGCCACTTTACAAAATGACCAATAGGTGTTTTCAAATGTTTGTGACCCATTAGGAATCACTTCTTCAAACAAAACAAAGCTTGGCATGCTTGCATGCATTACTTTGACTTTGTCATTTTATGTGTTGTTTTGCTTGTTTGGTAGATTGAGTTTGTGCTTTGCTTGATTGATTTATAGTGACTTGAAGAGAGTGATTGTTGCAAGGACAAGGAGTGAACCTATACCCTCTACCAAAAAGGCAAGTGATGCTTCATACTTTGTCCCATTATTTTCACTATGCATTAGTGATATTTTCTAAGTAGGACTTGCATGGAATTTTGCTAAGTATAAACTATGCCATGGGAAATCCTAGTAGATGAAACCTTAGTAGAAATTTCCTAAGTTAAGATTCCTACTACTATCATGCTTAGCTTAGCTAGTAGAAAACAAGGGTGGAATATATATCCATGCTATGAAATATTTCTAAGTCTGTGGACTTGTGTTTTGTTTAATAAAACAACTAAGTGAATGAATCACCTGGGTGGAAAGGGACTTTCTTGGTGGTTTTTGGTTGAGTGGTTACACAAGGCCCATTTTTATGGTTTACCTTGTGTATCTCACTTGTGGATGGCCACCCAGGAACAAAGAGATTTGAGATGTCAAATGTTGAGAAGCTTCAAGTGCAGCCACTTGGCAATATGGGCTCTGCCTGGATCATATAGGTTGCAATAACTTAGCCAAATGGACAGTTGGTGGTAGGGGTTTGATAGGTTGGAGCGCGTCCATGTTGGTCTAAGGGAAGGCTTCTGAAAGATCTTGTCTTGGTGAAACCAAGTCTTGTGGGGAAAGTGCACCACCTCTGCAGAGTGAAAAATCTAAGTACTTAGCCATGTCCCTGGCAAAGGACAATTTGAGCATCAAGACATGGAAGCTATCAAGAATCTCCTCATCCCAATTTCTAAGTAAAAACTTGTGGTTAAACAAGGGTTTAAGGTTCACCAATTTCTATTGGTGGTTCCTTGGGAGATTTTGTCAAGCAAAAACTTAGTGTTTTCAAATGATAAGGAAAATCTATTTTGAGCAAAGCAAGCCTAAGCTCCACTTAGCCAAATGCATATAGATGATAGACTCCACTATACTACCATAGTATCACTTGCCAATACAATTCAAATGTATTGACCCTTGTGGTTGTAACTTGTTATGTTGCAGGTTTGATTGATATTAGTGAAGTTTAATGATTAGGATTACAAGTCTACAACCAACATGTCTGCTTGTGGCACTTTGAAGATGAAGGACCCCATGCTTATAGATATTCTGCTGCAATGTAATGTAATAGCCAAATGAGCTATGAAAGATGTAAAAAAACTATTTTATTCCTGGTTATAAAGTTGTATTATGACCTTTGTTTCTTGATATTACATCTTAACTGTGGATGCTAGCTATTGATCTAGGGACTAGCATTGTAAACACAGGGGACTCTACCTTATTAAAGGTTGGGAACCTAACATGGATCCATATGTTGTTTCTGGAAAGAACACATATGCAATGACACTGGTTGATCCATATGTGGTTTGTGTAAGAACACACATGCAATGACTCAGGGGGGTCCATGTGTGGTTTGTGGAAAGAACACACATGCAATGACCACTGGTCGATCCATGTGTGGTTTGTGGAAAGAACGCACATGCAATGACACCGGTGGATCCATATGTGGTTTGTGAAAAGAACACACATGCAATGACTCTAGTGCTGGTTTCAGTATAAGAACACACATGCAATGACTCTAGTGGGTCCATATGTGGTTTGTGGAAAGAACACACATGCAATGACTCTAGTGGATCCATATGTGGTTTGAGGAAAAGAACACACATGCAATGACCACTGGTTCATCCATATATGGTTTGTGGAAAGAACACACATGCAATGAACACTGGTTGATCCATGGTTGGTTTGCAAAAAGAACACACATGCAATGCCATTGGGTGATCCATATGTGGTTTGTGAAAAGAACACACATACAATGCCATTGGTTAATCCATGTATGGTTTGTGGAAAGAACACACATGCAATAACACTAGTGGATCCATATGTGGTTTGTGGAAAAAACACACATGCAATGACCACTGGTTGATCCATATGTCGTTTGTGGAAAGAACACACATGCAATGACACTGGTTGATCCATGTGTGGTTTGTGGAAAGAACACACATGCAATGCCATTGGTTGATACATATGTGGTTGGTGAAAAGAACACGCATGCAATGACTCTAGCGGATCCATATGTGGTTTGTGGAAAGAACACACATGCAATGACTCTAGTGGGTCCATACGTGGTTCATGTCAGGAACACACATGCAATGCCATTGGTGCATCCATGTGTGGTTTGTGGAAAGAACACACATGCAATGACTCTAGAGGGTTCATATGTGGCTTGTGAATAGAACACACATGCAATGACTCTAGTGGATCCATATGTGGTTTGTGGAAAACAACACACATGCAATGAACACTGGTGGATCCGTAAGTGGTTTGTGGAAAGAACACGCATGCAATAACATTGGTTGATCCATATGTGGTTTGCGGAAAGAACACACATGCAATTCCATTGGTTGATCCATATGTGGTTTGTGGAAAGAACACACATGCAATGCCATTGGTTGATCCATGTGTGGCTTGTGAAAAGAATACACATGCAATGACTCTAGTGGGTCCATTTGTAGTTTGTGAAAAGAACACACATGCAATGACTCTAGTGGATCCATATGTGGTTTGTGGAAAGAACACACATTCAATGAATCAAGTGGGTCCATATGTGGTTTGTCAAAAGAACACACATGCAATGACTCAGGGGGATCCATGTGTGGTTTGTGGAAAGAACACACATGCAATGACTCAGGGGGATCCATGTGTGGTTTGTGGAAAGAACGCACATGCAATGACACTCATGAAGCCATATGTGGTTTGTGAAAAGAACACACATGCAATGACTCTAGTGTTGGTTTTAGTATAAGAACACACATGCAATGACTCTAGTGGGTCCATATGTAGTTTGTGAAAAGAACACACATGCAATGATCCTGTGGATCCATATGTGGTTGGTGGAAAAGAACGCACATGCAATAACCACTGGCTGATCCATGTGTCGTTCATGAGAGGAACACACATGCAATGAACACTGGTGGATCCATATGTGGTTCTTGACAGGAACACACATGCAATGACTCTAGTGGCTCCATATGTGGTTTGTGAAAAGAACACACATGCAATGACTCTAGTGGATCCATATGTGGTTTGTGGAAAGAACAAATACGCAATGACACTGGTTGATCCATATGTGGTTTGTGTAAAGAACACACATGCAATGACTCAGGGGGGTCCATGTGTGGTTTGTGGAAAGAACACACACGCAATGACCACTGGTCGATCCATGTGTGGTTTGTGGAAAGAACGCACATGCAATGACACTGGTGGATCCATATGTGGTTTGATAAAAGAACACACATGAAATGACTCTAGTGTTGGTTTTAGTATAAGAACACACATGCAATGACTCTAGTGGGTCCATATGTGGTTTGTGAAAAGAACACACATGCAATGACTCTAGTGGATCCATATGTGGTTTGTGGAAAAGAACACACATGCAATGACCACTGGTTGATCCATATGTGGTTTGTGGAAAGAACACACATGCAATGAACACTAGTTGATCCATGTGTGGTTTGCGAAAAGAACACACATGTAATGCCATTGGTTGATCCATATGTGGTTTGTTAAAAGAACACACATACAATGCCATTGGTTAATCCATGTGTGGTTTGTGGAAAGAACACACATGCAATAACTCTAGTGGATCCATATGTGGTTTGTGGAAAAGAACACACATGCAATGACACTGGTTGATCCATGTGTGGTTTGTGGAAAGAACACACATGCAATGCCATTGGTTGATCCATATGTGGTTTGTGAAAAGAACACACATGCAATGACTCTAGCGGATCCATATGTGGTTTGTGGAAAGAACTCACATGCAATGACTCTAGTGGGTCCATATGTGGTTCATGTCAGGAACACACATGCAATGCCATTGGTGGATCCATGTGTGGTTTGTGGAAAGAACACACATGCAATGGCTCTAGTGGGTCCATATGTGGTTTGTGAATAGAACACACATGCAATGACTCTAGTGGATCCATATGTGGTTTGTGGAAAAGAACACACATCCAATGAACACTCGTGGATCCGTAAGTGGTTTGTGGAAAGAACACACATGCAATGACATTGGTTGATCCATATGTTGTTTGTGGAAAGAACACACATGCAATGCCATTGGTTGATCCATATGTGGTTTGTGGAAAGAACACACATGCAATGGTATTGTTGATCCATGTGTGGTTTGTGAAAAGAATACACATGCAATGACTGTAGTGGGTCCATTTATAGTTTGTGAAAAGAACACATATGCAATGACCCTAGTGGATCCATATGTGGTTTGTGGAAAGAACACACATTCAATGACTCAAGTGGGTCCATATGTGGTTTGTGAAAAGAACACATATGCAATGACTCAGGGGGATCCATGTGTGGTTTGTGGAAAGAACACACATGCAATGACCACTGGTCGATCCATGTGTGGTTTGTGGAAAGAACACACATGCAATGACACTGGTGGATCCATATGTGGTTTGTGAAAAGAACACACATGCAATGACTCTAGTGCTTGTTTTAGTATAAGAACACACATGCAATGACTCTAGTGGGTCCATATGTAGTTCGTGAAAAGAACACGCATGCAATGACTCTAGTGGATACATATGTGTATTGGTGGAAAAGAGAACACATGCAATGACCACTCATTGATCCATATGTGGTTTGTCGAAAGAACACATGCAGTGAACACTGGTTGATCCATGTGCGGTTTGTGAAAAGAACAAACATGCAATTCCATTGGTTGATCCATATGTGGTTTGTGAAAGGAACACACATGCAATGCCATTGGTTAATCCATGTGTGGTTTGTGGAAGGAACACACATGCAATGACTCTAGTGGATCCATATGTGGTTTGTGGAAAAGAACACACACGCAATAACCACTTGTTGATCCATATGTGGTTTGTGGAAAGAACACACATGCAATGAGACTGGTTGATCCATGTGTGGTTTGTGGAAAGAACAAACATGCAATGCCATTGGTTTATCCATATGTGGTTTGTGAAAAGAACACACATGCAATGACTCTACTGTATCCATATCAGGTTTTTGGAAAGAACACACATGCAATGACTCTAGTGGATCCATATGTGGTTAATGTCAGGAACACACATGCAATGCCATTGGTGGATCCATGTGTGGTTTGTGGAAAGAACATGCATGCAATGACTCTAGTGGGTCCATATGTGGTTTGTGAAAAGAACACACATGCAATGACTCTAGTGGATCCATATGTGGTTTGTGGATAAGAACACACATGCAATGAACACTGGTGGATCCGTAAGTGGTTTGTGGAAAGAACACACATGCAATGACACTGGTGGATCCATATGTGATTTGTGAAAAGAACACACATGCAATGCCATTGGTTGATCCATGTGTGGTTTGTGAAAAGAACACACATGCAATGCCATTGGTTAATCCATGTGTGGTTTTTCAAAAGAACACACATGCAATGACTCTAGTGGATCCATATGTGGTTTGTGAAAAAGAACACACATGCAATGACCACTGGTTGATACATAAGTGGTTTGTGGAAAGAACACACATGCAATGACACTGGTGGATCCATATGTGGTTTGTGAAAAGAACACACATGCAATGACTCTAGTGCTGGTTTTAGTATAAGAACACACATGCAATGACTCTAGTGGGTCCATATGTGGTTTGTGAAAAGAACACACATGCAATGACTCTAGTGGATCCATAAGTGGTTTGTGGAAAACAACACACATGCAATAATCACTGGCTGATCCATGTGTGGTCCACGATAGGAACACACATGCAGTGAACAGTGGTGGATCCATATGTGGATCTTGAGAGGAACACACATGCAATGACTCTAGTGGGTCCATATGTGGTTTGTGGAAAGAACACACATGCAATGACACTGATTGATCCATATGTGGTTTGTGGAAAGAACACACATGCAATGACTCGGGGGGATCCATGTGTGGATTGTGGAAAGAACACACATGCAATGACAACTGGTCGATGCATGTGTGGTTTGTGGACAGAACACACATGCAATGACACTGGTGGATCCATGTGTGGTTTGTGAAAATAACACACATGCAATGACTCTAGTGCTGGTTTTAGTATAAGAACACACATGCAATGACTCTAGTGGGTCCATATGTGGTTTGTGAAAAGAACACACATGCAATGACACTGGTTGATCCATATGTGGTTTGTGGAAAAGAATACACATGCAATGACCACTGGTTGATCCATATATGGTTTGTGGAAAGAACTCACATGCAATGACACTTGTGGATCCATATGTGGTTTGTGAAAAGAACACACATGCAATGACTCTAGTGCTGGTTTTAGTATAAGAACACACAGGCAATGACTCTAGTGGGTCCATATGTGGTTTGTGAAAAGAACACACGTGCAATGACTCTAGTGGATCCATAAGTGGTTTGTGGAAAAGTACACACATGCAATAGCCACGGGCTGATCCATGTGTGGTTCATGATAGGAAGACACATGCATTGACCACTAGTTGATCCATAAGTGGTTCTTGACAGGAACACACATGCAATGACTCTAGTGGGTCCATATGTGGTTTGCAAAAAGAACACACATGCAATGACACTAGTTGATCCATATGACGTTTGTGGAAAGAACACACATGCAATGACTCAGGAGGGTCCATATGTGGTTTGTGGAAAGAAGACACATGCAATGACCACTGGTCGATCCATGTGTGGTTTGTGGAAAGAACACACATGCAATCACACTGGTGGATCCATATGTGGTTTGTGAAAAGAACACACATGCACTGACTCTAGTGTTGGTTTTAGTATAAGAACACACATGCAATGACTCTAGTGGGTCCATATGTGGTTTGTGAAAAGAACACACATGCAATTACTCTAGTGGATCCATATGTGGTTGGTGGAAAAGAACACACATGCAATGACCACTAGTTGATCCATAAGTGGTTTGTGGAAAGAACACATGCAGTGAACACTGGTTGATCCATGTGCGGCTTGTGAAAAGAACACACATGCAATGCCATTGGGTGATACATATGTGGTTTGTGAAAAGAACACACATGCAATGCCATTGGTTAATCCATGTGTGGTTTGTGGAAAGAACACACATGCAATGACTCTAGTGGATCCATATGTGGTTTGTGGAAAAGAACACACATGCAATAACCACTGGTTGATCCATATGTGGTTTGTGGAAAGAACACACATGCAATGACCACTGATTGATCCATAAGTGGTTTATGGAAAGAACACACATGCAATGACACTGGTGGATCCATATGTGGTTTGTGAAAATAACACACATGCAATGACTCTAGTGCTGGTTTTAGTATAAGAACACACATGCAATGACTCTAGTGGGTCCATATGTGGTTTGTGAAAAGAACACACGTGCAATGACTCTAGTGGATCCATAAGTGGTTTGTGGAAAAGAACACACATGCAATAACCATTGGCTGATCCATGTGTGGTTCATGATAGGAACACACATGCAGTGAACACTGGTGGATTCATATGTGGATCTTGACAGGAACATACATGCAATGACTCTAGTGGATACATATGTGGTTGGTGGAAAAGAACACACATGCAATGACTCTAGTGGATCCATATGTGGTTTGTGAAAAGAACGCACGTGCAATGCCATTGGTTAATCCATGTGTGGTTTGTGGAAAGAACACACATGTAATGACACTGGTGGATCTATATGTGGTTTGTGAAAAGAACACACATGCAATAACCACTGGTTGATCCATATGTGGTTTGTGGAAAGAACACACATCCAATGACACTGGTTGATCCATGTGTGGTTTGTGGAAAGAACAAACTGTTGGAGATATGCCCTAGAGGTAATAATAAATGTAGTTATTATTATATATCTTTGTGTTTATGATAAATGTTTATATTCATGCTATAATAGTATTAACAAGGAAACATTAATACTTGTGTGAATTGTAAACTTAATTTGAAGTCCCTAGTATAGCCTCTATACTTCACTAGCTTGTTGGTTGATTGATGATTGTGGTTTCCCTATCATGAACATTGAGATGTTATCAACAACAAGATCATATCGTTAGGAGAATGATATGGTGGACATACTCCTATAGATAAGCGTAGCATAAAGATCAAGTCATTTCAATAGTTCAATTGCTATATGCTTTCTGATACATAGTAACCTAATTCCTTCGACCATGAGATCATGCATATCACCTTTACTGGATGGATGCTTTGATGTCATCAAACACCACACCGTAACAGGGTGGCTATAAAGGTGGCATTGAGTGTTCGGAAAGTATTGGTTGAAACACATGGATCAAGAGTGGGATTTGTCCATCCACATGACGGATAGATATTCTCTGGGCCCTCTCGGTGAAATGTCATCCAATTAGCTTGCAAGCATGTGACTTGGTCACAAGGGATCACATATCACGGGAACGAGAAAAGAGTACTTATCAGTAACGAGGATGAACTAGGTATGCAGAGATACCGACGATCATAACCTCGGATAAGTAACATATCGTGAGACAAAGGGAAATTGGTATCGTATGTAAGTGGTTCATTCGATCGCAAAGTAATCGTAGAAATATGTGGGAGCCATATGAATTTCTAGATTCCTCTATTGGTTATTGTTCGGAGAAGTGTCTCGATCATGTCCGCATAATTCACGAACCGTAGGGAGACACACTTAAGGATTCGACGTTGTTTGAGTAGTTATGGTATTATGAGAAAGAGACCGAATGTTGTTCGGAGTCTCAGATGGGATCCGGGATATCATGAGGAGATCCGGAATGGTCCGGAGAATAAGATTCATATAAGGAAAGTCCCGTTTCGGAGTTGGGGAATGGTTCCGGTGTTTTCATCGGGAACATTCTAGAAGGTCCCGGAATGTCCGACACTCCGGGGGGGGAAGGGTACATGAATGTGTCATTGTAAGTTGGAATGATTGCATCATGTACTAAGTGTTCTTGCTGTCCCAAATAAAGGATTAAATTAAATCCTAAATTGAAAAGTCAAACGGCTAGTTTGAAAGTCAAACGGCAATTTTGGGAAGTGGGAAAAGAGGAGGAGGTGAAGCCGAGTTGGGGAGGGAGTCCTCCCCAAGCCGGCGCCCCACCCAAGCCGAGTTGGGGAGGGACTCCACTCCCTCCCCTTGGCCGGCCAGCCCTCCCACCTATATAAGGAGGGGCAGGGCTCCCCTCCTAGTACACACAAGTTTCCTATCCTCTAAACTAAACCCTAGATCTAGACCCCGGTTTAGAGCTATTTCGGTTTAGAGCCTTCTAATTGGTTTAGAGCCTTCTAATTGGTGTGTCTAATTACTAGACCACTAATAGCCTCTCTCATAAGCTCCACCATACTCGCACCGGCTTAAGGCGAAGCCCTGCGGGATCTCCCCTCTACTTCCGGTACCACGCCGTTGTGCTGCCGGAATCGCGAGGAGAGTGCTACAACCTCCGGCTTTGGAACAAGGGAGAGGAAGGTCTTCGTCAGTACCGAGCGATGTGACCGATTGCGGGAGCGCTGCGGAACGTGGCGCTGGAAGGATCGTCTCTGCGATCTTGAGATCGGAAGAATCGACTACATCACCCACGAGAATCTGCTCTCGTTAACCGCTTTGGAATCTTCGAGGGTGAGTTCCTCTATCGACTCGTTGCTACAATCTAGTAGATAGATCTTGGCTTGTTTGTTTGTATGCGATAGAAATTTTTTGTTTTCCATGCTACGAACCCCTAACAGTGGTATCAGAGCCGTGTCTATATGTAGATCTGTTGCACAAGTAGAACACAATGGTCATTGTGGGCGTTGATGCTTTTATTGTAGATTGCTTTTTGTGTACTTTGCATCTTGCGGTATGTTGGGATGAAGCGGCCCGGGCTAACCTTACATGACATCGTTCATGAGACTTGCTCCACGCTTAACATGCAACTTGTATTGCATAAGTGGCTTTGCGGGTGCCTGTTTCTCCTAGCATAGTAAAGATCCAATTTACAACGGGTGATCAACAATGCTAGTATCAATGTTGTGGTTCTTGTTCGTAAGTTAGAACGACACTTATTGAAAGCCCCAAACCACGTAAAATATGCAAAGAAAGTAGAAGCGTCTAACTTTGTTTTGCAGGGGTGTGCAGTGATGTGATATGGCCATGATTGTGATTATATTTGATGTATGCAATGTTCCTTATTGTAAGTTGGCAACGGCGGAATATATGGTTGTCTTTAATTTATTAAGACCTGCGTGTCTATTCAAAATAGTTGTAATAGTTGAAGCTGGTGGACGACAACCATGAAGAAGCATCATTGACCTTGATGCTATGCCGGTGATGATGGAGATCATGTTCGTGCTTGAAGATGGAGATCGGAAGCACAAAGAAGAAAACCATATCATATCACATATTGTGAATTGCATGTGATGTTAATCCTTTATGCATCTTGTATTGCTTAGTAGACAACGGTAGCATTATAAGATGATCCCTCATGCACATAAATTTCAAGTTCTAAAGTGTTCACCCTTAGTATGCACCGTTGCCAAAGCTTGCTGCTTCGAAGCACCACGTGATGATCGGGTGTCTTTGATTCCGCGGGTAAATACAACGTAAGCAAGCCAGATTTGCTTATGCGGTAGCTAAGGTTTGATCTTGACGAGACTAGCATGTACGGACATGGCCTCGTGAACACGGATGGCGAAAGGTAAAGCATGAATCATATAGTAGATATGATGAACATGATGATTGTTCGCCATTGAAACTATATCAACTCTCGTGATGATCGGTGTTGATGTAGTGGATTTGGTTAGATGTGATCACTAAAACAATGTGAGGGATGTTGTTTTGGTGGGAGTTCACCTAGTTTAATTTCATTAATTAATTTGAACTCAATTTGTCATAAACTTAGTCTAAACTATTGCAAATATGTTGTAGATCAATGGCCCTACCATCAATTTTAATGCGTTCCTAGAGAAAGAAAAGTTGAAAAACAATGGAAGCAACTTGGCGGATTGGTTCCGCAATTTGAGGATTGTCCTCACATTTGGTAATTTGACCTATGTCTTTGGATGCACCGCTAGGTGACCCACTGCGGTGATGCTACCGATGAAGTAAAGAATGTTTACCTCACTCGGAAGAATCAGTACTCCATAGTTCGATGTGCTATCTTGTATGGTTTAGAATCAGAGCTTGAGAAAAGGTTTGAAGAGTCGGACCCATATGATATTGTCGAGGATCTCAAATTAATTTTGAGACTCATGCGGCAATTGAAAGTTATGAAGCTTGAAAAGTTCTTTAACCGCAAGATGGAAGAGGGTAGCTCGTCGGTGAGCATGTGCTTAAGATGTGCAGGCACGCAAATAAACTTCAAAGTTTGGGTATAGTGATTCCTAATACTTTGGGGGTTTACCGTATCCTCAATCACTACCACCAAGTTACAAGAACTTTGTGATGAACTACAACATGCGAGAACATGAACAAAGAGTTGCGAACTATTTGCTATGTTAAAATCTGCGAAGTGGAGATCAAGAAAGAGCACCAAGTGTTGATGGTCAATAAGACCACCAAATTCAAGAAAGGCAAGTCTAAGCAAAAGGGACACTTCAAGAAGGGTGGTAAGAAAGTTACCATACCGACGAAGAAGACCAAGGCTGGACCCAAGCCTGATACTGAGTGCTTTTACTGCAAGGGAGAAGGTCCTTTGAGCGGAATTGCCCAAAGTACTTGGCGGATTTGAAGAACGGCAACATCAAGAAGAAAGGTATATCGATATACATGTTATTGATGTGTATCTCACTAGTATTCGTAGTAGTGCCCGGTATTTGATCTTTGGTTGCTCATATTTGTAACTCGAAGCAGAGCTGCGAATAAACGGAAGCTAGTGAAGAACGAGGTGACGATGCGCGTGAAGCGGATCAAAGGTTGATGTGATCGCCATTCGACGCTACCTCTTCATCTACCATCGGGATTAGTTTTATACTTAAATAATTGTTATTTGGTGCCTGCGTTAAGCATGAACATTATATCAGGATCTTGTTTATTGCGAGACGGTTACTTGTTTAAATCCGAGAATAATGGTTGTTCGATATATATGAGTAATATGTTTTACGCAAATGCACCTTTGATAGATGGTCTATTCATATTGAATCTCAATAGTGGAAATACACATATTAATAACATTGAAGCTAAACGATTGAAATCAAGCGATAACTCGACCTATATGTGGCACTGTCGTCTTGGTCACATTGGAGTGAAGCGTATGAAGAAACTCCATTCCGATGGACTTCTTGAATCACTTGATTTTGAATCACTTGAAAGATGCGAGGCATGTCTGATGGGTAAAATGACTAAGACTCCATTTTCTGGTATGATGGAGCGAGCTACGGACTTATTGGAAATCATACATACCGATGTGTGTGGTCCAATGAGTGTAGCATCATGTGATGGTTATCGTTATGTTCTTACCTTCACGGATGACTTGAGTAGATATGGGTATATCTATTTCATGAAACATAAGTCCGAAACTTTCGAGAAGTTTAAGGAGTTTCAAAGTGAGGTAGAGAATCAACGTAACAAGAAGATTAAATTTCTACGTTCTGATCGTGGAGGTGAATATCTAAGTTACGAGTTTGGCGAGCATTTGAAGAAATGTGGAATACTTTCGCAGTTGACACCGCCGGGAACACCACAGCGTAATGGTGTGTCTGAACGTCATAATCGAACTCTCTTAGATATGGTTCGTTCTATGATGTCACTTACAGATTTACCGCTATTATTTTGGGGTTATGCATTAGAAACAGCCGCATTCACTTTAAATAGGGCACCGTCTAAATCCGTTGAAACGACACCGTATGAATTATGGTTTGGGAAGAAACCTAAATTGTCGTTCCTTAAAGTTTGGGGATGTGAAGCCTATGTAAAGAAGTTACAGCCGGACAAGCTTGAACCCAAAGCGGAAAAATGCGTCTTCATAGGATACCCGAAGGAAACTATTGGGTATACCTTCTATCATAGATCCGAAGGCAAAATCTTTGTTGCCAAAAATGGATCCTTTCTAGAGAAGGAATTTCTCTCGAAAGAAGTGACTGGAAGGAAAGTAGAACTCGACGAGGTTGTCGAACCTTCTCTCGAAATTGCGAGTAGCGCAGCACCGGAAGAAGTTCCTGTGGTGCCTGCACCAATAAGAGAGGAAGCTAATGATGGTGATCATGAAACTTCGGTTGAAATTGCTACAGAGCCTCGGAGGTCAACGAGAACTCGTACCACTCCAGATTGGTATGATTCCGTTATGAATGTCATGTTGATGGACAACACCGATGACCCCGAGACATATGAGGAAGCGATGATGAGCCTAGATTCCAATAAATGGCAAGAAGCCATGAAATCCGAGATTGGATCCATGTACGAAAACCAAGTATGGACTTTGGTGGACTTACCAGATGGCCGAAAGGCTGTCGAGAACAAATGGATTTTCAAAAAGAAAACAGATCTTGATGGTAATGTTCCGTCTATAAAGCTCGACTTATGTCGCAAAAGGGTTTCGACAAATTCAAGGAGTTGACTACGATGAGACTTTCTCACCGTATGAAGCTAAAATCTGTGAGGATTATGTTAGCAATCGCTGCATATTATGATTATGAGATATGGCAGATGGATGTCAAAACAGCATTCCTCAATGGAGACATTGATGAAGAGTTGTATATGATACAACCCAAAGGTTTTGTCGATCCTAAAGATGCTAACAAGGTATGCAAGCTTCAACGGTCCATCTATGGATTAAAGCAAGCATCCCGAAGTTGGAATCAATGTTTTGATAAGGTAATCAAAAATTTTGGTTTTATACAAACTTATGGAGAAGCTTGTATTTACAAGAAAGTGAGTGGGAGCTCTGTAGCATTCTTAATCGTATGTGGATGACATATTGTTGATTGGGAATGATGTAGACCTTCTTAATAGTGTCAAGGAATATTTGAATAATAGTTTTTCAATGAAGGATCTTGGCGAAGCAGCTTACATATTAGGCATAAAGATTTATAGAGATAGATCGAAACGCCAAATATCATTGTCACAAAGTACATATTTGGACAAAGTTCTAAAGAGGTTTGGAATGGAAGATAGCAAGAAAGGGTTCTTGCCCATGTTGCTTAATCGACCTTGAGTAAAACTCAAAGTCCGACATCGGCGTAAGATAGAGAAAGGATGAGTAAGACTCCTATGCATCAGCCATAGGATCTCTAATGTATGCCATGCTATGTACTAGACCCGACATCGCATATCTTTGTTAGTTTAACTAGCAGATATCAAAGTGATCCGAGTGGATCATTGGACAATGTCAAAAAAATCCTTAATTAATTGAGAAGAACTAAGGATATGTTTCTTTCTTATGGAGGTGATGAACATTTCGTTGTTAATGGTTACACCGATGTTAGTTGGAACACCGATCCGGATGATTCTAAATCACAACTGGATACGTATTTATTTTGAATGGTGCAGCGATTAGCTGGAGGAGTGCAAAGCAAAGCGTTGTGGCGAGATCTTCAATTGAATCGGAATACATGGTCTGCTTGAGGCTTCACAAGAAGCGATATGGATGAAAGAGTTCATTACAGAGCTGGGTGTGGTTCCTAGTGCGCTGGACCCAATGTCTATCTACTGTGATAACATGGGCGCCATAGCCAATGCACAAGAACCAAGGTCACACAAGAAGCTGAAGCATATCAAGCTGCGTTTCCACGCTATTTGAGAACATATCCAGGATGGGGATATAAAGATTTGCAAAGTACACACAGATCTGAATGTGGCGGATCCGTTGACTAAACCTCTCCCGAGGGCAAAACATGACCAACACCAAACTGCCATGGGTGTTCGGTATATTACCATGTAATCTAGATTAGATGACTCTAGTGCAAGTGGGAGACTGTTGGAGATATGCCCTAGAGGTAATAATAAATGTAGTTATTATTATATATCTTTGTGTTTATGATAAATGTTTATATTCATGCTATAATAGTATTAACAAGGAAACATTAATACTTGTGTGAATTGTAAACTTAATTTGAAGTCCCTAGTATAGCCTCTATACTTCACTAGCTTGTTGGTTGATTGATGATTGTGGGTTCCCTATCATGAACATTGAGATGTTATCAACAACAAGATCATATCGTTAGGAGAATGATATGGTGGACATACTCCTATAGATAAGCGTAGCATAAAGATCAAGTCATTTCAATAGTTCAATTGCTATATGCTTTCTGATACATAGTAACCTAATTCCTTCGACCATGAGATCATGCATATCACCTTTACTGGATGGATGCTTTGATGTCATCAAACACCACACCGTAACAGGGTGGCTATAAAGGTGGCATTGAGTGTTGGATAGTATTGGTTGAAACACATGGATCAAGAGTGGATTTGTCCATCCACATGACGGATAGATATTCTCTGGGCCCTCTCGGTGAAATGTCATCCAATTAGCTTGCAAGCATGTGACTTGGTCACAAGGGATCACATATCACGGAACGAGAAAAGAGTACTTATCGATGCGAGGATGAACTAGGTATGCGGAGATCTACGATCATAACCTCGGATAAGTAACATATCGTGAGACAAAGGGAAATTGGTATCGTATGTAAGTGGTTCATTCGATCAAAGCAATCGTAGAAATATGTGGGAGCCATATGAATTTCCAGATTCCTCTATTGGTTATTGTTAGAAGTGTCTCGATCATGTCGCATAATTCACGAACCGTAGGGAGACACACTTAAGGATTGACGTTGTTTGAGTAGTTATGGTATTATGAGAAAGAGACCGAATGTTGTTCAAGTCTCGGATGGGATCCGGGATATCACGAGGAGATCCGGAATGGTCCGGAGAATAAGATTCATATAAGGAAAGTCCGTTTGAGTTGGGGAATGGTTAGGTGTTTTCATCGGGAACATTCTAGAAGGTCCGGAATGTCCGCACTCGGGGAAGGGTACATGAATGTGTCATTGTAAGTTGGAATGATTGCATCATGTACTAAGTGTTCTTGCTGTCCCAAATAAAGGATTAAATTAAATCCTAAATTGAAAAGTCAAACGGCTAGTTTGAAAGTCAAACGACAATTTTGGGAAGTGGGAAAAGAGGAGGAGGTGAAGCCGAGTTGGGGAGTCCTCCCAAGCCGGCGCCCACCCAAGCCGAGTTGGGGAGGGACTCCTCCCTCCCTTGGCCGGCCAGCCTCCCACCTATATAAGGAGGCAGGCTCCCTCCTAGTACACACAAGTTTCCTATCCTCTAAACTAAACCCTAGATCTAGACCCGGTTTAGAGCTATTTCGGTTTAGAGCCTTCTAATTGGTTTAGAGCCTTCTAATTGGTGTGTCTAATTACTAGACCACTAATAGCCTCTCTCATAAGCTCCACCATACTCGCACCGGCTTAAGGCGAAGCCCTGCGGGATCTCCCCTCTACTTCCGGTACCACGCCGTTGTGCTGCCGGAATCGCGAGGAGAGTGCTACAACCTCCGCTACCTGCTGGAACAAGGGAGAGGAAGGTCTTCGTCGAAAATCGAACGTGTGACCGATCAGGAGCGCCGTTTTGGCGCTGGAAGGATCGTCTACGCGATCTTGAGATCGGAAAGAGTACGACTACATCACCCACGAGAATCTGCTCTCGTTAACCGCTTTGGAATCTTCGAGGGTGAGTTCCTCTATCGACTCGTTGCTACAATCTAGTAGATAGATCTTGGCTTGTTTGTTTGTATGCGATAGAAAATTTTTGTTTTCCATGCTACGAACCCCTAACACAAACATGCAATGCCATTGATTTATCCATATGTGGTTTGTGAAAAGAACACACATGCAATGACTCTGGTGTATCCATATGAGGTTTGTGGAAAGAACACACATGCAATGACTCTAGTGGATCCATATGTGGTTAATGTCAGGAACACACATGCAATGCCATTGGTGGATCCATGTGTGGTTTGTGGAAAGAACACGCATGCAATGACTCTAGTGGGTCCATATGTGGTTTGTCAAAAGAACACACATGCAATGACTCTAGTGGATCCATATGTGGTTTGTGGATAAGAACACACATGCAATGAACACTGGTGGATCCGTAAGTGGTTTGTGGAAAGAACACACACGCAATGACACTGGTGGATCCATATGTGATTTGTGAAAAGAACACACATGCAATGCCATTGGTTGATCTATATGTGGTTTCTGAAAAGAACACACATGCAATGACATTGGTTAATCCATGTGTGTGATTTGTCGAAAGAATACACGTGCAATGACTCTAGTGGATCCATATGTGGTTTGTGAAAAAGACACACATGCAATGACCACTGGTTTATCCATAAGTGGTTCTTGACAGGGACACACATGCAATGACTCTAGTGGGTCCAGATGTGGTTTGCAAAAAGAACACACATGCAATGACTCTAGTGGATCCATATGTGGTTTGTGGAAAGAACACATATGCAATGACGTTGGTTGATCCATAAGTGGTTTGTGGAAAGAACACACATGCAATGACTCAGGGGGGGGTCCATATGTGGTTTGTGGAAATAAGACACATGCAATGACCACTGGTCGATCCATGTGTGGTTTGTAGAAAGAACGCACATGTAATGACACTGGTGGATCCATATGTGGTTTGTGAAAATAATAAACATGCAATGACTCAAGTGCTGGTTTTAGTATAAGAACACACATGCAATGACTCTAGTGGGTCCATATGTGGTTTGTGAAAAGAACACACGTGCAATGACTCTAGTGGATCCATAAGTGGTTTGTGGAAAAGAACACACATGCAATAACCACTTGCTGATCCATGTGTGGTTCATGATAGGAACACACATGCAGTGAACACTATTGGATTCATATGTGGATCTTGACAGGAACACACATGCAATGACTCTAGTGGGTCCATATGTGGTTTGTGGAAAGAACACACATGCAATGACACTGGTTGATCCATATGTGGTTTGTGGAAAGAACACACATGCAGTGACTCGGGGGGATCCATGTGTGGATTGTGGAAAGAACACACATACAATGACAACTGGTTGATGCATGTGTGGTTTGTGGACAGAACACACATGCAATGACACTGGTGGATCCATATGTGGTTTGTGAAAATAATACACATGCAATGACTCTAGTGCTGGTTTGAGTATAAGAACACACATGCAATGACTCTAGTGGGTCCATATGTGGTTTGTGAAAAGAACACACATGCAATGAATCTAGTGGATCCATATGTGGTTTGTGGAAAAGAACACACATGCAATGACCACTAGTTGATCCATATGTGGTTTGTGGAAAGAACACACATGCAATGACACTAGTTGATCCATGTGTGGTTTATGGTAAGAACACAGATGCAATGCCATTGGTTAATCCATAGGTGGTTTGTGAAAAGAACACACATGCAATGCCATTGGTTAATCCATGTGTGGTTTGTGGAAAGAACACACATGCATTGACTCTAGTGGATCCATACGTGGTTTGTGGAAAAGAACACACATGCAATAACCACTGGTTGATCCATATGTGGTTTGTGGAAAGAACACACATGTAATGACACTGGTTGATCCATGTGTGGTTTGTGGAAAGAGCACACATGCAATGCCATTGGTTGATCCATATGTGGTTTGTGAAAAGAACACACATGCAATGACTGTAGTGGATCCATATGTGGTTTGTGCAAAGAACACACATGCAATGACTCTAGTGGGTCCATATGTGGTTCGTGTCAGGAACACACATGCAATGCCATTAGTGGATCCATGTGTGGTTTGTGGAAAGAACAGATATGCAATGACTCTACTGGGTCCATATGTGGTTTGTGAATAGAACACGCATGCTATGACTCTAGTGGATCCATATGTGGTTTGTGGAAAATAACACACATGCAATGAACACTAGTGGATCCGTAAGTGGTTTGTGGAAAGAATACACATGCAATGCCATTGGTTGATCCATATGTGGTTTGTGGAAAGAAAACACATGCAATTCCATTGGTTGATCCATATGTGGTTTGTGGAAATAACACACATGCAATGCCATTGGTTGATCCATGTATGGTTTATGAAAAGAATACACATGCAATGACTCTAGTGGGTCCATTTGTAGTTTGTGAAAAGAACACACATGCAATGACTCTAGTGGATCCATATGTGGTTTGTGGAAAGAACACACATTCAATGACTCAAGTGGGTCCATATGTGGGATGTGAAAAGAACACAGATGCAATGACTCAGGGGGATCCATGTGTGGTTGGTGGAAAGAACACACATGCAATGACCACTGGTCGATCCATGTGTGGTTTGTGGAAAGAACACACATGCAATGACACTGGTGGATCCATATGTGGTTTGTGAAAAGAACACACATGCAATGACTCTAGTGCTGGTTTTAGTATAAGAACACACATGCAATGACTCTAGTGGGTCCATATGTAGTTCGTGAAAAGAACACACAAGCAATGACTCTAGTGGATACATATGTGGTTGGTGGAAAAGAACACATATGAAATGACCACTAGTTGATCCATAAGTGGTTTGTGGAGAGAACACATGCAGTGAACACTAGTTGATCCATGTGCGGTTTGTGAAAAGAACACACATGCAATGCCAGTGGTTGATCCATATGTGGTTTGTGAAAAGAACACACATGCAATGCCATTGGTTAATCCATGTGTGGTTTGTGGAAAGAACAAACATCCAATGACTCTAGTGGATCCATATGTGGTTTGTGGAAAAGAACAAACATGGAATAACCACTGGTTGATCCATATGTGGTTTGTGGAAAGAACACACATGCAATGACACTAGTTGATCCATGTGTGGTTTGTGTTAAGAACAAACATGCAATGCCATTGATTTATCCATGTGTGGTTTGTGGAAAGAACACACATGCAATGACTCTAGTGTATCCATATGAGGTTTGTGGAAAGAACACACATGCAATGACTCTAGTGGATCCATATGAGGTTAATGTCAGGAACACACATGCAATGCCATTGGTGGATCCATGTGTGGTTTGTGGAAAGAACACGCATGCAATGACTCTAGTGGGTCCATATGTGGTTTGTGAAAAGAACACACATGCAATGACTCTAGTGGATCCATATGTGGTTTGTGGATAAGAACACACATGCAATGAACACTGGTGGATCCGTAAGTGGTTTGTGGAAAGAACACACATGCAATGACACTGGTGGATCCATATGTGATTTGTGAAAAGAACACACATGCAATGCCATTGGTTGATCTATATGTGGTTTGTGAAAAGAACACACATGCAATGCCATTGGTTAATCCGTGTGTGGTTTGTCGAAAGAACACACATGCAATGACTCTAGTGGATCCATATGTGGTTTGTGAAAAAGAACACACATGCAATGACCACTGGTTGATACATAAGTGGTTTGTGGAAAGAACACACATGCAATGACACTGGTGGATCCATATGTGGTTTGTGAAAAGAACACACATGCAATGACTCTAGTGCTGGTTTTAGTATAAGAACACACATGCAATGACTCTAGTGGGTCCATATGTGGTTTGTGAAAAGAACACACGTGCAATGACTCTAGTGGATCCATAAGTGGTTTGTGGAAAAGAACACACATGCAATAACCACTGGCTGATCCATGTGTGGTTCATGATAGGAACACACATGCAGTGAACACTGGTGGATTCATATGTGGATCTTGACAGGAACACACATGCAATGACTCTAGTGGGTCCATATGTGGTTTGTGTAAATAACACACATGCAATGACACTGGTTGATCCATATGTGGTTTGTGGAAAGAACACACATGCAATGACTCGGGGGATCCATGTGTGGATAGTGGAAAGAACACACATACAATGACAACTGGTCGATGCATGTGTGGTTTGTGGACATAACACACATGCAATGACACTGGTGGATCCATATGTGGTTTGTGAAAATAACACACATGCAATGACTCTAGTGCTGGTTTTAGTATAAGAACACACATGCAATGACTCTAGTGGGTCCATAAGTGGTTTGTGAAAAGAACACACATGCAATGACTCTAGTGGATCCATATGTGGTTTGTGGAAAAGAATACACATGCAATGACCACTGGTTGATCCATATGTGGTTTTTGGAAAGAACTCAAATGCAATGACACTTGTGGATCCATATGTGGTTTGTGAAAATAACACACATGCAATGACACTGGTGCTGGTTTTAGTATAAGAACACACATGCAATGACTCTAGTGCTGGTTTTAGTATAAGAACACACATGCAATGACTCTAGTGGGTCCATATGTGGTTTGTGAAAAGAACACAAGTGCAATGACTTTAGTGCATCCATAAGTGGTTTGTGGAAAAGAACACACATGCAATAACAACTGGCTGATCCATGTGTGGTTCATGATAGGAAGACACATGTAATGACCACTAGTTGATCCATAAGTGGTTCTTGACAGGAACACACATGCAATGACTCTAGTGGGTCCATATGTGGTTTGCGAAAAGAACACACATGCAATGACTCTAGTGGATCCATATGTGGTTTGTGGAAAGAACACATATGCAATGACGTTGGTTGATCCATATGTGTTTTGTGGAAAGAACACACATGCAATGACTCAGGGGGGGGTCCATATGTGGTTTGTGGAAAGAAGACACATGCAATGACCACTGGTCGATCCATGTGTGGTTTGTGGAAAGAACACACATGCAATCACACTGTTGGATCCATATGTGGTTTGTGAAAAGAACACACATGCAATGACTCTAGTGCTAGTTTTAGTATAAGAACACACATGCAATGACTCTAGTGGGTCCATATGTGGTTTGTGAAAAGAACACACATGCAATGACTCTAGCGGATCCATATGTGGTTTGTGGAAAAGAACACACATGCAATGACCACTTGTTGACCAATATGTGGTTTGTGGAAAGAACACACATGCAATGAACACTGGTTGATCCATGTGTGGTTTGTGAAAAGAACACACATGCAATGCCATTGGTTGATCCATATGTGGTTTGTGAAAAGAACACACATGCAATGCCATTGGTTTATCCATGTGTGGTTTGTGGAAAGAACACACATGCAATGACTCTAGTGGATCCATATGTGGTTTGTGGAAAAGAACACACATGGAATAACCACTAATTGATCCAGATGTGGTTTGTGGAAAGAACACACATGCAATGAGACTAGTTGATCCATGTGTGGTTTGTGTTAAGAACAAACATGCAATGCCATTGATTTATCCATATGTGGTTTGTGAAAAGAACACACATGCAATGACTCTAGTGTATCCATATGAGGTTTGTGGAAAGAACACACATGCAATGACTCTAGTGGATCCATATGAGGTTAATGTCAGGAACACACATGCAATGCCATTGGTGGATCCATGTGTGGTTTGTGGAAATAACACACATGCAATGACTCTAGTGGGTCCATATGTGGTTTGTGAAAAGAACACACATGCAATGACTCTAGTGGATCCATATGTGGTTTGTGGATAAGAACACACATGCAATGAACACTGGTGGATCCGTAAGTGGTTTGTGGAAAGAACACACATGCAATGACACTGGTGGATCCATATGTGATTTGTGAAAAGAACACACATGCAATGCCATTGGTTGATATATATGTGGTTTGTGAAAAGAACACACATGCAATGCCATTGGTTAATCCATGTGTGGTTTGTCGAAAGACCACACATGCAATGACTCTAGTGGATCCATATGTGGTTTGTGAAAAAGAACACACATGCAATGACCACTGGTTGATACGTAAGTGGTTTGTGGAAAGAACACACATGCAATGACACTGGTGGATCCATATGTGGTTTGTGAAAATAACACACATGCAATGACTCTAGTGCTGGTTTTAGTATAAGAACACACACGCAATGACTCTAGTGGGTCCATATGTGGTTTGTGAAAAGAACACACGTGCAATGACTCTAGTGGATCCATAAGTGGTTTGTGGAAAAGAACACACATGCAATAACCACTGGCTGATCCATGTGTGGTTCATGATAGGAACACACATGAAGTGAACACTGGTGGATTCATATGTGGATCTTGACAGGAACACACATGCAATGACTCTAGTGGGTCCATATGTGGTTTGTGGAAAGAACACACATGCAATGACACTGGTTGATCCATATGTGGTTTGTGGAAAGAACACACATGCAATGACTCGGGGGATCCATGTGTGGATAGTGGAAAGAACACACATACAATGACAACTGGTCGATGCATGTGTGGTTTGTGGACATAACACACATGCAATGACACTGGTGGATCCATATGTGGTTTGTGAAAATAACACACATGCAATGACTCTAGTGCTGGTTTTAGTATAAGAACACACATGCAATGACTCTAGTGGGTCCATAAGTGGTTTGTGAAAAGAACACACATGCAATGACTCTAGTGGATCCATATGTGGTTTGTGGAAAAGAATACACATGCAATGACCAGTGGTTGATCCATATGTGGTTTTTGGAAAGAACTCAAATGCAATGACACTTGTGGATCCATATGTGGTTTGTGAAAATAACACACATGCAATGACTCTAGTGCTGGTTTTAGTATAAGAACACACATGCAATGACTCTAGTGGGTCCATATGTGGTTTGTGAAAAGAACACAAGTGCAATGACTTTAGTGCATCCAGAAGTGGTTTGTGTAAAAGAACACACATGCAATAACCACTGGCTGATCCATGTGTGGTTCATGATAGGAAGACACATGTAATGACCACTAGTTGATCCATAAGTGGTTCTTGACAGGAACACACATGCAATGACTCTAGTGGGTCCATATGTGGTTTGCAAAAAGAACACACATGCAATGACTCTAGTGGATCCATTTGTGGTTTGTGGAAAGAACACATATGCAATGATGTTGGTTGATCCATATGTGTTTTGTGGAAAGAACACACATGCAATGACTCAGGGGAGGGTCCATATGTGGTTTGTGGAAAGAAGACACATGCAATGACCACTGGTCGATCCATGTGTGGTTTGTGGAAAGAACACACATGCAATCACACTGTTGGATCCATATGTGGTTTGTGAAAAGAACACACATGCAATGACTCTAGTGCTGGTTTTAGTATAAGAACACACATGCAATGACTCTAGTGGGTCCATATGTGGTTTGTGAAAAGAACACACATGCAATGACTCTAGCGGATCCATATGTGGTTTGTGGAAAAGAACACACATGCAATGACCACTTGTTGACCAATATGTGGTTTGTGGAAAGAACACACATGCAATGAACATTGGTTAATCCATGTGTGGTTTGTGAAGAGAACACACATGCAATGCCATTGGTTGATCCATATGTGGTTTGTGAAAAGAACACACATGCAATGCCATTGGTTAATCCATGTGTGGTTTGTGGAAAGAACACACATGCAATGACTCTAGTGGATCCATATGTGGTTTGTGGAAAAGAACACACATGGAATAACCACTGGTTGATCCATATGTGGTTTGTGGAAAGAACACACATGCAATGACACTAGTTGATCCATGTGTGGTTTGTGTTAAGAATAAACATGCAATGCCATTGATTTATCCATATGTGGTTTGTGAAAAGAACACACATGCAATGACTCTAGTGTATCCATATGAGGTTTGTGGAAAGAACACACATGCAATGACTCTAGTGGATCCATATGAGGTTAATGTCAGGAACACACATGCAATGCCATTGGTGGATCCATGTGTGGTTTGTGGAAAGAACACGCATGCAATGACTCTAGTGGGTCCATATGTGGTTTGTGAAAAGAACACACATGCAATGACTCTAGTGGATCCATATGTGGTTTGTGGATAAGAACACACATGCAATGAACACTGGTGGATCCGTAAGTGGTTTTTGGAAAGAACACACATGTAATGACACTGGTGGATCCATATGTGATTTGTGAAAAGAACACACATGCAATGCCATTGGTTGATCTATATGTGGTTTGTGAAAAGAACACACATGCAATGCCATTGGTTAATCCATGTGTGGTTTGTCGAAAGAACACACATGCAATGACTCTAGTGGATCCATATGTGGTTTGTGAAAAAAACACACATGCAATGACACTGGTCGATCCATGTGTGGTTTGTGGAAAGAACACACATGCAATCACACTGTTGGATCCATATGTGGTTTGTGAAAAGAACACACATGCAATGACTCTAGTGCTGGTTTTAGTATAAGAACACACATGCAATGACTCTAGTGGGTCCATATGTGGTTTGTGAAAAGAACACACATGCAATGACTCTAGCGGATCCATATGTGGTTTGTGGAAAAGAACACACATGCAATGACCACTTGTTGACCAATATGTGGTTTGTGGAAAGAACACACATGCAATGAACACTGGTTGATCCATGTGTGGTTTGTGAAAAGAACACACATGCAATGCCATTGGTTGATCCATATGTGGTTTGTGAAAAGAACACACATGTAATGCCATTGGTTAATCCATGTGTGGTTTGTGGAAAGAACACACATGCAATGACTCTAGTGGGACCATATGTGGTTTGTGGAAAAGAACACACATGGAATAACCACTGATTGATCCATATGTGGTTTGTGGAAAGAACACACATGCAATGACACTAGTTGATCCATGTGTGGTTTGTGTTAAGAACAAACATGCAATGCCATTGATTTATCCATATGTGGTTTGTGAAAAGAACACACATGCAATGACTCTAGTGTATCCATATGAGGTTTGTGGAAAGAACACACATGCAATGACTCTAGTGGATCCATATGAGGTTAATGTCAGGAACACACATGCAATGTCATTGATGGATCCATGTGTGGTTTGTGGAAAGAACATGCATGCAATGACTCTAGTGGGTCCATATGTGGTTTGTGAAAAGAACACACATGCAATGACTCTAGTGGATCCATATGTGGTTTGTGGATAAGAACACACATGCAATGAACACTGGTGGATCCGTAAGTGGTTTGTGGAAAGAACACACATGCAATTACACTGGTGGATCCATATGTGATTTGTGAAAAGAACACACATGCAATGCCATTGGTTGATCTATATGTGGTTTGTGAAAAGAACACACATGCAATGCCATTGGTTAATCCATGTGTGGTTTGTCGAAAGAACACACATGCAATGACTCTAGTGGATCCATATGTGGTTTGTGAAAAAGAACACACATGCAATGACCACTGGTTGATACATAAGTGGTTTGTGGAAAGAACACACATGCAATGACACTGGTGGATCCATATGTGGTTTGTGAAAAGAACACACATGCAATGACTCTAGTGCTGGTTTTAGTATAAGAACACACATGCAATGACTCTAGTGGGTCCATATGTGGTTTGTGAAAAGAACACACGTGCAATGACTCTAGTGGATCCATAAGTGGTTTGTGGAAAAGAACACACATGCAATAACCACTGGCTGATCCATGTGTGGTTCATGATAGGAACACACATGCAGTGAACACTGGTGGATTCAAATGTGGATCTTGACAGGAACACACATGCAATGACACTGGTGGATCCATATGTGGTTTGTGGAAAGAACACACATGCAATGACACTGGTTGATCCATATGTGGTTTGTGGAAAGAACACACATGCAATGACTCGGGGGATCATTGTGTGGATAGTGGAAAGAACACACATACAATGACAACTGGTCGGTGCATGTGTGGTTTGTGGACATAACACACATGCAATGACACTGGTGGATCCATATGTGGTTTGTGGAAAAGAATACACATGCAATGACCACTGGTTGATCCATATGTGGTTTTTGGAAAGAACTCAAATGCAATGACACTTGTGGATCCATATGTGGTTTGTGAAAATAACACACATGCAATGACTCTAGTGCTGGTTTTAGTATAAGAACACACATGCAATGACTCTAGTGCTGGTTTTAGTATAAGAACACACATGCAATGACTCTAGTGGGTCCATATGTGGTTTGTGAAAAGAACACAAGTGCAATGACTTTAGTGCATCCATAAGTGGTTTGTGGAAAAGAACACACATGCAATAACCACTGGCTGATCCATGTGTGGTTCATGATAGGAAGACACATGTAATGACCACTAGTTGATCCATAAGTGGTTCTTGACAGGAACACACGTGCAATGACTCTAGTGGGTCCATATGTGGTTTGCGAAAAGAACACACATGCAATGACTCTAGTGGATCCATATGTGGTTTGTGGAAAGAACACATATGCAATGACGTTGGTTGATCCATATGTGTTTTGTGGAAAGAACACAATGCAATGACTCAGGGGGGGGTCCATATGTGGTTTGTGGAAGTAAGACACATGCAATGACCACTGGTCGATCCATGTGTGGTTTGTGGAAAGAACACACATGCAATCACACTGTTGGATCCATATGTGGTTTGTGAAAAGAACACACATGCAATGACTCTAGTGCTGGTTTTAGTATAAGAACACACATGCAATGACTCTAGTGGGTCCATATGTGGTTTGTGAAAAGAACACACATGCAATGACTCTAGCGGATCCATATGTGGTTTGTGGAAAAGAACACACATGCAATGACCACTTGTTGACCAATATGTGGTTTGTGGAAAGAACACACATGCAATGAACACTGGTTGATCCATGTGTGGTTTGTGAAAAGAACACACATGCAATGCCATTGGTTGATCCATATGTGGTTTGTGAAAAGAACGCACATGCAATGCCATTGGTTAATCCATGTGTGGTTTGTGGGAAGAACACACATGCAATGACTCTAGTAGATCCATATGTGGTTTGTGGAAAAGAACACACATGGAATAACCACTGGTTGATCCATATGTGGTTTGTGGAAAGAACACACATGCAATGACACTAGTTGATCCATGTGTGGTTTGTGTTAAGAACAAACATGCAATGCCATTGATTTATCCATATGTGGTTTGTGAAAAGAACACACATGCAATGACTCTAGTGTATCCATGTGAGGTTTGTGGAAAGAACACACATGCAATGACTCTAGTGGATCCATTTGAGGTTAATGTCAGGAACACACATGCAATGCCATTGGTGGATCCATGTGTGGTTTGTGGAAAGAACACGCATGCAATGACTCTAGTGGGTCCATATGTGGTTTTTGAAAAGAACACACATGCAATGACTCTAGTGGATCCATATGTGGTTTGTGGATAAGAACACACATGCAATGAACACTGGTGGATCCGTAACTGGTTTTTAGAAAGAACACACATGTAATGACACTGGTGGATCCCTATGTGATTTGTGAAAAGAACACACATGCAATGCCATTGGTTGATCTATATGTGGTTTGTGAAAAGAACACACCTGCAATGCCATTGGTTAATCCATGTGTGGTTTGTTGAAAGAACACACATGCAATGACTCTAGTGGATCCATATGTGGTTTGTGAAAAAAACACGCATGCAATGACACTGGTGGATCCATATGTGGTTTGTGAAAATAACACACATGCAATGACTCTAGTGCTGGTTTTAGTATAAGAACACACATGCAATGACTCTAGTGGGTCCATAAGTGGTTTGTGAAAAGAACAGACATGCAATGACTCTAGTGGATCCATATGTGTTTTGTGGAAAAGAATACACATGCAATGACCACTGGTTGCTCCATATGTGGTTTTTGGAAAGAACTCAAATGCAATGACACTTGTGGATCCATATGTGGTTTGTGAAAATAACACACATGCAATGACTCTAGTGCTGGTTTTAGTATAAGAACACACATGCAATGACTCTAGTGCTGGTTTTAGTATAAGAACACACATGCAATGACTCTAGTGGGTCCATATGTGGTTTGTGAAAAGAACACAAGTGCAATGACTTTAGTGCATCCATAAGTGGTTTGTGGAAAAGAACACACATGCAATAACCACTGGCTGATCCATGTGTGGTTCATGATAGGAAGACACATGTAATGACCACTAGTTGATCCATAAGTGGTTCTTGACAGGAACACACATGCAATGACTCTAGTGGGTCCATATGTGGTTTGCGAAAAGAACACACATGCAATGACTCTAGTGGATCCATATGTGGTTTGTGGAAAGAACACATATGCAATGACGTTGGTTGATCCATATGTGTTTTGTGGAAAGAACACACATGCAATGACTCAGGGGGGGTCCATATGTGGTTTGTGGAAAGAAGACACATGCAATGACCACTGGTTGATCCATATGTGGTTTGTGGAAAGAACACACATGCAATGACACTAGTTGATCCATGTGTGGTTTGTGTTAAGAACAAACATGCAATGCCATTGATTTATCCATATGTGGTTTGTGAAAAGAACACACATGCAATGACTCTAGTGTATCCATGTGAGGTTTGTGGAAAGAACACACATGCAATGACTCTAGTGGATCCATTTGAGGTTAATGTCAGGAACACACATGCAATGCCATTGGTGGATCCATGTGTGGTTTGTGGAAAGAACACGCATGCAATGACTCTAGTGGGTCCATATGTGGTTTGTGAAAAGAACACACATGCAATGACTCTAGTGGATCCATATGTGGTTTGTGGATAAGAACACACATGCAATGAACACTGGTGGATCCGTAAGTGGTTTTTGGAAAGGACACACATGTAATGACACTGGTGGATCCGTATGTGATTTGTGAAAATAACACACATGCAATGCCATTGGTTGATCTATATGTGGTTTGTGAAAAGAACACACATGCAATGCCATTGGTTAATCCATGTGTGGTTTGTCGAAAGAACACACATGCAATGACTCTAGTGGATCCATATGTGGTTTGTGAAAAAAACACGCATGCAATGACACTGGTGGATCCATATGTGGTTTGTGAAAATAACACACATGCAATGACTCTAGTGCTGGTTTTAGTATAAGAACACACATGCAATGACTCTAGTGGGTCCATAAGTGGTTTGTGAAAAGAACAGACATGCAATGACTCTAGTGGATCCATATGTGTTTTGTGGAAAAGAATACACATGCAATGACCACTGGTTGATCCATATGTGGTTTTTGGAAAGAACTCAAATGCAATGACACTTGTGGATCCATATGTGGTTTGTGAAAATAACACACATGCAATGACTCTAGTGCTGGTTTTAGTATAAGAACACACATGCAATGACTCTAGTGCTGGTTTTAGTATAAGAACACACATGCAATGACTCTAGTGGGTCCATATGTGGTTTGTGAAAAGAACACAAGTGCAATGACTTTAGTGCATCCATAAGTGGATTGTGGAAAAGAACACACATGCAATAACCACTGGCTGATCCATGTGTGGTTCATGATAGGAAGACACATGTAATGACCACTAGTTGATCCATAAGTGGTTCTTGGCAGGAACACACATGCAATGACTCTAGTGGGTCCATATGTGGTTTGCGAAAAGAACACACATGCAATGACTCTAGTGGATCCATATGTGGTTTGTGGAAAGAACACATATGCAATGACGTTGGTTGATCCGTATGTGTTTTGTGGAAAGAACACACATGCAATGACTCAGGGGGGGTCCATATGTGGTTTGTGGAAAGAAGACACATGCAATGACCACTGGTCGATCAATGTGTGGTTTGTGGAAAGAACACACATGCAATCACACTGTTGGATCCATATGTGGTTTTGTGAAAAGAACACACATGCAATGACTCTAGTGCTGGTTTTAGTATAAGAACACACATGCAATGACTCTAGTGGGTCCATATGTGGTTTGTGAAAAGAACACACATGCAATGAATCTAGCGGATCCATATGTGGTTTGTGGAAAAGAACACACATACAATGACCACTTGTTGACCAATATGTGGTTTGTGGAAAGAACACACATGCAATGAACACTGGTTGATCCATGTGTGGTTTGTGAAAAGAACACACATGCAATGCCATTGGTTGATCCATATGTGGTTTGTGAAAAGAACACACATGCAATGCCATTGGTTAATCCATGTGTGGTTTGTGGGAAGAACACACATGCAATGACTCTAGTGGATCCATATGTGGTTTGTGGAAAAGAACACACATGGAATAACCACTGGTTGATCCATATGTGGTTTGTGGAAAGAACACACATGCAATGACACTAGTTGATCCATGTGTGGTTTGTGTTAAGAACAAACATGCAATGCCATTGATTTATCCATATGTGGTTTGTAAAAAGAACACACATGCAATGACTCTAGTGTATCCATATGAGGTTTGTGGAAAGAACACAGATGCAATGACTCTAGTGGATCCATATGAGGTTAATGTCCGGAACACACATGCAATGCCTTTGGTGGATCCATGTGTGGTTTGTGGAAAGAACACGCATGCAATGAATCTAGTGGGTCCATATGTGGTTTGTGAAAAGAACACACATGCAATGACTCTAGTGGATCCATATGTGGTTTGTGGATAAGAACACACATGCAATGAACACTGGTGGATCCATAAGTGGTTTTTGGAAAGAACACACATGTAATGACACTGGTGGATCCATATGTGATTTGTGAAAAGAACACACATGCAATGCCATTGATTGATCTATATGTGGTTTGTGAAAAGAACACACATGCAATGCCATTGGTTAATCCATGTGTAGTTTGTCAAAAGAACACACATGCAATGACTCTAGTGGATCCATATGTGGTTTGTGAAAGAAACACGCATGCAATGACACTGGTGGATCCATATGTGGTTTGTGAAAATAACACACATGCAATGACTCTAGTGCTGGTTTTAGTATAAGAACACACATGCAATGACTCTAGTGGGTCCATAAGTGGTTTGTGAAAAGAACACACATGCAATGACTCTAGTGGATCCATATGTGTTTTGTGGAAAAGAATACACATGCAATGACCATTGGTTGATCCATATGTGGTTTTTGGAAAGAACTCAAATGCAATGACACTTGTGGATCCATATGTGGTTTGTCAAAATAACACACATGCAATGACTCTAGTGCTGGTTTTAGTATAAGAACACACATGCAATGACTCTAGTGCTGGTTTTAGTATAAGAACACACATGTAATGACTCTAGTGGGTCCATATGTGGTTTGTGAAAAGAACACAAGTGCAATGACTTTAGTGCATCCATAAGTGGTTTGTGGAAAAGAACACACATGCAATAACCACTGGCTGATCCATGTGTGGTTCATGATAGGAAGACACATGTAATGACCACTAGTTGATCCATAAGTGGTTCTTGACAGGAACACACATGCAATGACTCTAGTGGGTCCATATGTGGTTTGCGAAAAGAACACACATGCAATGACTCTAGTGGATCCATATGTGGTTTGTGGAAAGAACACATATGCAATGACGTTGGTTGATCCATATGTGTTTTGTGGAAAGAACACACATGCAATGACTCAGGGGGGGGTCCATATGTGGTTTGTGGAAAGAAGACACATGCAATGACCACTGGTCGATCCATGTGTGGTTTGTGGAAAGAACACACATGCAATCACACTGTTGGATCCATATGTGGTTTGTGAAAAGAACACACATGCAATGACTCTAGTGCTGGTTTTAGTATAAGAACACACATGCAATGACTCTAGTGGGTCCATATGTGGTTTGTGAAAAGAACACACATGCAATGACTCTAGCGGATCCATATGTGGTTTGTGGAAAAGAACACACATGCAATGACCACTTGTTGACCAATATGTGGTTTGTGGAAAGAACACACATGCAATGAACACTGGTTGATGCATGTGTGGTTTGTGAAAAGAACACACATGCAATGCCATTGGTTGATCCATATGTGGTTTGTGAAAAGAACACACATGCAATGCCATTGGTTAATCCATGTGTGGTTTGTGGGAAGAACACACATGCAATGACTCTAGTGGATCCATATGTGGTTTGTGGAAAAGAACACACATGGAATAACCACTGGTTGATCCATATGTGGTTTGTGGAAAGAACACACATGCAATGACACTAGTTGATCCATGTGTGGTTTGTGTTAAGAACAAACATGCAATGCCATTGATTTATCCATATGTGGTTTGTGAAAAGAACACACATGCAATGACTCTACTGTATCCATATGAGGTTTGTGGAAAGAACACACATGTAATGACTCTAGTGGATCCATATGAGGTTAATGTCAGGAACACACATGCAATGCCATTGGTGGATCCATGTGTGGTTTGTGGAAAGAACACGCATGCAATGAATCTAGTGGGTCCATATGTGGTTTGTGAAAAGAACACACATGCAATGACTCTAGTGGATCCATATGTGGTTTGTGGATAAGAACACACATGCAATGAACACTGGTGGATCCGTAAGTGGTTTTTGGAAAGAACACACATGTAATGACACTGGTGGATCCATATGTGATTTGTGAAAAGAACACACATGCAATGCCATTGGTTGATCTATATGTGGTTTGTGAAAAGAACACACATGCAATGCCATTGGTTAATCCATGTGTGGTTTGTCGAAAGAACACACATGCAATGACTCTAGTGGATCCATATGTGGTTTGTGAAAAAAACACACATGCAATGACCACTGGTTGCTACATAAGTGGTTTGTGGAAAGAACACACATGCAATGACTCTAGTGGATCCATATGTGGTTTGTGGAAAAGAACACACATGGAATAACCACTGGTTATTCCATATGTGGTTTGTGAAAAGAACACACATGCAATGACTCTAGTGGATCCATATGTGGTTTGTGGATAAGAACACACATGCAATGAACACTGGTGGATCCATAAGTGGTTTTTGGAAAGAACACACATGTAATGACACTGGTGGATCCATATGTGATTTGTGAAAAGAACACACATGCAATGCCATTGGTTGATCTATATGTGGTTTGTGAAAAGAACACACATGTAATGCCATTGGTTAGTCCATGTGTGGTTTGTCGAAAGAACACACATGCAATGACTCTAGTGGATCCATATGTGGTTTGTGAAAAAAACACGCATGCAATGACACTGGTGGATCCATATGTGGTTTGTGAAAATAACACACATGCAATGACTCTAGTGCTGGTTTTAGTATAAGAACACACATGCAATGACTCTAGTGGGTCCATAAGTGGTTTGTGAAAAGAACACACATGCAATGACTCTAGTGGATCCATATGTGTTTTGTGGAAAAGAATACACATGCAATGACCACTGGTTGATCCATATGTGGTTTTTGGAAAGAACTCAAATGCAATGACACTTGTGGATCCATATGTGGTTTGTGAAAATAACACACATGCAATGACTCTAGTGCTGGTTTTAGTATAAGAACACACATGCAATGACTCTAGTGGGTCCATATGTGGTTTGTGAAAAGAACACAAGTGCAATGACTTTAGTGCATCCATAAGTGGTTTGTGGAAAAGAACACACATGCAATAACCACTGGCTGATCCATGTGTGGTTCATGATAGGAAGACACATGTAATGACCACTAGTTGATCCATAAGTGGTTCTTGACAGGAACACACATGCAATGACTCTAGTGGGTCCATATGTGGTTTGCGAAAAGAACACACATGCAATGACTCTAGTGGATCCATATGTGGTTTGTGGAAAGAACACATATGCAATGAAGTTGGTTGATCCATATGTGTTTTGTGGAAAGAACACACATGCAATGACTCAGGGGGGGGGTCCATATGTGGTTTGTGGAAAGAAGACACATGCAATGACCACTGGTCGATCCATGTGTGGTTTGTGGAAAGAACACACATGCAATCACACTGTTGGATCCATATGTGGTTTGTGAAAAGAACACACATGCAATGACTCTAGTGCTGGTTTTAGTATAAGAACACACATGTAATGACTCTAGTGGGTCCATATGTGGTTTGTGAAAAGAACACACATGCAATGACTCTAGCGGATCCATATGTGGTTTGTGGAAAAGAACACACATGCAATGACCACTTGTTGACCAATATGTGGTTTGTGGAAAGAACACACATGCAATGAACACTGGTTGATGCATGTGTGGTTTGTGAAAAGAACACACATGCAATGCCATTGGTTGATCCATATGTGGTTTGTGAAAAGAACACACATGCAATGCCATTGGTTAATCCATGTGTGGTTTGTGGGAAGAACACACATGCAATGACTCTAGTGGATCCATATGTGGTTTGTGGAAAAGAACACACATGGAATAACCACTGGTTGATCCATATGTGGTTTGTGGAAAGAACACACATGCAATGACACTAGTTGATCCATGTGTGGTTTGTGTTAAGAACAAACATGCAATGCCATTGATTTATCCATATGTGGTTTGTGAAAAGAACACACATGCAATGACTCTACTGTATCCATATGAGGTTTGTGGAAAGAACACACATGCAATGACTCTAGTGGATCCATATGAGGTTAATGTCAGGAACACACATGCAATGCCATTGGTGGATCCATGTGTGGTTTGTGGAAAGAACACGTATGCAATAAATCTAGTGGGTCCATATGTGGTTTGTGAAAAGAACACACATGATATGACTCTAGTGGATCCATATGTGGTTTGTGGATAAGAACACACATGCAATGAACACTGGTGGATCCGTAAGTGGTTTTTGGAAAGAACACACATGTAATGACACTGGTGGATCCATATGTGATTTGTGAAAAGAACACACATGCAATGCCATTGGTTGATCTATATGTGGTTTGTGAAAAGAACACACATGCAATGCCATTGGTTAATCCATGTGTGGTTTGTCGAAAGAACACACATGCAATGACTCTAGTGGATCCATATGTGGTTTGTGAAAAAAACACACATGCAATGACCACTGGTTGATACATAAGTGGTTTGTGGAAAGAACACACATGCAATGACTCTAGTGGATCCATATGTGTTTTGTGGAAAAGAACACACATGGAATAACCACTGGTTGATCCATATGTGGTTTGTGGAAAGAACACACATGCAATGACACTAGTTGATCCATGTGTGGTTTGTGTTAAGAACAAACATGCAATGCCATTGATTTATCCATATGTGGTTTGTGAAAAGAACACACATGCAATGACTCTAGTGTATCCATATGAGGTTTGTGGAAAGAACACACATGCAATGACTCTAGTGGATCCATATGAGGTTAATGTCAGGAACACACATGCAATGCCATTGGTGGATCCATGTGTGGTTTGTGGAAAGAACACGCATGCAATGACTCTAGTGGGTCCATATGTGGTTTGTGAAAAGAACACACATGCAATGACTGTAGTGGATCCATATGTGGTTTGTGGATAAGAACACACATGCAATGAACACTGGTGGATCGGTAAGTGGTTTTTGGAAAGAACACACATGTAATGACACTGGTGGATCCATATGTGATTTGTGAAAAGAACACACATGCAATGCCATTGCTTGATCTATATGTGGTTTGTGAAAAGAACACACATGCAATGCCATTGGTTAATCCATGTGTGGTTTGTTGAAAGAACACACATGCAATGACTCTAGTGGATCCATATGTGGTTTGTGAAAAAAACACACATGCAATGACCACTGGTTGATACATAAGTGGTTTGTTGAAAGAACACACATGCAATGACACTGGTGGATCCATATGTGGTTTGTGAAAAGAACACACATCTAATGACTCTAGTGCTGGTTTTAGTATAAGAACACACATGCAATGACTCTAGTGGGTCCATATGTGGTTTGTGAAAAGAACACACGTGCAATGACTCTAGTGGATCCATAAGTGGTTTGTGGAAAAGAACACAGATACAATAACCACTGGCTGATCCATGTGTGGTTCATGATAGGAACACACATGCAGTGAACACTGGTGGATTCATATGTGGATCTTGACAGGAACACACATGCAATGACTCTAGTGGGTCCATATGTGGTTTGTGGAAAGAACACACATGCAATGACACTGGTTGATCCATATCTGGTTTGTGGAAAGAACACACATGCAATGACTCGGTGGATCCATGTGTGGATTGTGGAAAGAACACACATACAATGACAACTGGTCGATGCATGTGTGGTTTGTGGACATAACACACACGCAATGACACTGGTGGATCCATATGTGGTTTGTGAAAATAACACACATGCAATGACTCTAGTGCTGGTTTTAGTATAAGAACACACATGCAATGACTCTAGTGGGTCCATAAGTGGTTTGTGAAAAGAACACACATGCAATCACTCTAGTGGATCCATATGTGGTTTGTGGAAAAGAATACACATGCAATGACCACTGGTTGATCCATATGTGGTTTGAGGAAAAGAATACACATGCAATGACCACTGGTTGATCCATATGTGGTTTGTGAAAATAACACACATGCAATGACTCTAGTGCTGGTTTTAGTATAAGAACACACATGCAATGACTCTAGTGCTGGTTTTAGTATAAGAACACACATGCAATGACTCTAGTGGGTCCATATGTGGTTTGTGAAAAGAACACAAGTGCAATGACTCTAGTGCATCCATAAGTGGTTTGTGGAAAAGAACACACATTCAATAACCACTGGCTGATCCATGTGTGGTTCATGATAGGAAGACACATGTAATGACCACTAGTTGATCCGTAAGTGGTTCTTGACAGGAACACACGTGCAATGACTCTAGTGGGTCCATATGTGGTTTGCGAAAAGAACACACATGCAATGACTCTAGTGGATCCATATGTGGTTTGTGGAAAGAACACATGTGCAATGACGTTGGTTGATCCATATGTGGTTTGTGGAAAGAACACACATGCAATGACTCAGGGGGTCCATATGTGGTTTGTGGAAAGAAGACACATGCAATGACCACTGGTCGATCCATGTGTGGTTTGTGGAAAGAACACACATGCAATCACACTGTTGGATCCATATGTGGTTTGTGAAAAGAACACACATGCAATGACTCTAGTGCTGGTTTTAGTATAAGAACACACATGCAATGACTCTAGTGGGTCCATATGTGGTTTGTGAAAAGAACACACATGCAATGACTCTAGTGGATCCATATGTGGTTTGTGGAAAAGAACACACATGCAATGACTACTTGTTGATCCATATGTGGTTTGTGGAAAGAACACACATGCAATGAACACTGGTTGATCCATGTGTGGTTTGTGAAAAGAACACACATGCAATGCCATTGGTTGATCCATATGTGGTTTGTGAAAAGAACATACATGCAATGCCATTGGTTAATCCATGTGTGGTTTGTGGAAAGAACACACATGCAATGACTCTAGTGGATCCATATGTGGTTTGTGGAAAAGAACACACATGCAATGACCACTGGTTGATCCATAAGTGGTTTATGGAAAGAACACACATGCAATGACACTGGTGGATCCATATGTGGTTTGTGAAAATAACACACATGCAATGACTCTAGTGCTGGTTTTAGTATAAGAACACACATGCAATGACTCTAGTGGGTCCATATATGGTTTGTGAAAAGAACACACGTGCAATGACTCTAGTGGATTCATAATTGGTTTGTGTAATTGAACACACATGCAATAACAACTAGCTGATCCATGTGTGGTTCATGACAGGAACACACATGCAGTGAACACTGCTGGATCCATATGTGGTTCTTGACAGGAATACACATGCAATGACTCTAGTCGGTCCATATGTGGTTAGTGAAAAGAACACACGTGCAAGGACTCCAGTGGATCCATAATTGGTTTGTGTAAAAGAACACACATGCAATAACCACTAGCTGATCCATGTGTGGTTCATGATAGGAACACACATGCAGTGAACACTGGTGGATCCATATGTGGTTTTTGACAGGAACACACATGCAATGACTCTAGTGGGTCCATACGTGGTTTGTGAAAAGAACACACATGCAATGACTCTAGTGGATCCATATGTGGTTTTTGGAAAGAACACACATGCAATGCCACTGGTTGATCCATATGTGGTTTGTGGAAAGAACACACATGCAATGACTCAGGGGGATCCATGTGTGGTTTGTGGAAAGAACACACATGCAATGACACTGGTGGATCCATATGTGGTTAGTGAAAATAACACACATGCAATGACTCTAGTGCTGGTTTGACTATAAGAACACACATGCAATGACTCTAGTGGGTCCATATGTGGTTTGTGAAAAGAACACACATGCAATGACTCTAGTGGATCCATATGTGGTTTGTGGAAAAGAACACACATGCAATGACCACTGGTTGATCCATATGTGGTTTGTGGAAAGAACACACATGCAATGACACTAGTTGATCCATGTGTGGTTTATGGAAAGAACACACATGCAATGCCATTGGTTAATCCATAGGTGGTTTGTGAGAAGAACACACATGCAATGCCATTGGTTAATCCATGTGTGGTTTGTGGAAAGAACACACATGCATTGACTCTAGTGGATCCATATGTGGTTTGTGGAAAAGAACACACTTGCAATGACCACTGGTTGATCCATATGTGGTTTGTGGAAAGAACACACATGCAATGACACTGGTTGATCCATGTGTGGTTTGTGGAAAGAGCACACATGCAACGCCATTGGTTGGTCCATATTTGGTTTGTGAAAAGAAAACACATGCAATGACTCTAGTGGATCCATATGTGGTTTGTGCAAATAACACACATGCAATGACTCTAGTGGGTCCATATGTGGTTCATGTCAGGAACACACATGCAATGCCATTAGTGGATCCATGTGTGGTTTGTGGAAAGAACACACATGCAATGACTCTAGTGGGTCCATATGTGCTTTGTGAATAGAACACGCATGCAATGACTCTAGTGGATCCATATGTTGTTTGTGGAAAAGAACGCACATGCAATGAACACTGGTGGATCCGTAAGTGGTTTGTGGAAAGAACACACATGCAATGCCATTGGTTGATCCATATGTGGTTTGTGGAAAGAATACACATGCAATTCCATTGGTTGATCCATATGTGGTTTGTGGAAAGAACACACATGCAATGCCATTGGTTGATCCATATGTGGTTCATGAAAAGAATACACATGCAATCACTCTAGTGGGTCCATTTGTAGTTTGTGAAAAGAACACACATGCAATGACTCTAGTGGATCCATATGAGGTTTGTGGAAAGAACACACATTCAATGACTCAAGTAGGTCCATATGTGGTTTGTGAAAAGAACACAGATGCAATGACTCAGGGGGATCCATGTGTGGTTTGTGGAAAGAACACACATGCAATGACCACTGGTCGATCCATGTGTGGTTTGTGCAAAGAACACACATGCAATGACACTAGTGGATCCATATGTGGTTTGTGAAAAGAACACACATGCAATGACTCTAGTGCTGGTTTTAGTATAAGAACACACTTGCAATTACTCTAGTGGGTCCATATGTAGTTTGTGAAAAGAACACACATGCAATGACTCTAGTGGATCCATATGTCGTTTGTGGAGAAGAACACACATGCAATGACCACTAGTTGATCCATATGTGGTTTGTGGAAAGAACACATGCAGTGAACACTGGTTCATCCATGTGCGGTTTGTGAAAAGAACACACATGCAATGCCATTGGTTGATCCATATGTGGTTTGTGAAAAGAACACACATGCAATGCCATTGGTTAATCCATGTGTGGTTTGTGGAAAGAACACACATGCAATGACTCCAGTGGATCCATATGTGGTTTGTGGAAAACATCACACATGCAATAACCACTGGTTGATCCATATGTGGTTTGTGGAAAGAACACACATGCAATGACACTGGTTGATCCATGTGTGGTTTGTGGAAAGAACAAACATGCAATGCCATTGGTTTATCCATATGTGCTTTGTGAAAAGAACACACACGCAATGACTCTAGTGGATCCATATGAGGTTTGTGGTAAGAACACACATGCAATGACTCTAGTGGATCCATACGTGGTTAATGTCAAGAACACACATGCAATCCCATTGGTGGATCCATGGGTGGTTTGTGGAAAGAACACGCATGCAATGACTCTAGTGGGTCCATATGTGGTTTGTGAAAAGAACACACATGCAATGACTCTAGTGGATCCATATGTGGTTTGTGGATAAGAACACACATGCAATGAACACTGGTGGATCCGTAAGTGGTTTGTGGAAAGAACACACATGCAATGACGCTGGTGGATCCATATGTGATTTGTTAAAAGAACACACATGCAAGGTGTAACATCCCAAAAATCATGTTTCAAAAACTCATTCATTTCATCCTTGCATCATTCATTCATATAGGGTTTTTCTCAAAATCATTTAGAGACAGAAGTTTGAGCTATGATTTCATGTGGGCAATTTATCTCAATTGGCCATCACCCTTTGGGATTTGATTGTCTATGAATTTGTTTGCTTGCCTCCATGGTTGGAAAGGCTAGGTGAAGCTTTTAACCCAAGATTCAAAATTTAGAAATAGTTTCAAAACCCTATTTCAAATATTTGCAAACTAGAGCAAATCTCTGTTTACTTTGAAACCCAAGCTTGACCAAGCCTTGCAAGGTAACCACTTAGTTAGAATGACTGTTTTTGAACCCACAGAACCCTGCAAAAATCCCCAAAGCAGTTTGAATTCAAAAGGATTTGAATTCATATCAAATTCTATTCAGAAAATGGATTTAGAAAAAGAAAAGGCTTAGGCAAAGGAAAAAGGCCGCGCGGTCAGAATCTGGCCCAGCAGCAAATCGAGCCCAGCAAGCCCACCCGGGGATCTCCTTATTCTTCTCTCACGCGCAAACGCCTACTGAGCCACCGACAGCCAGACCCACACCGCGCACCTCGCTGACAAGCGGGCCTTCTCCACGTCGCCCTCGTCTTCCCCAGACCGCGCCTGCGACCACGTCGCTGCAGCAGTGATGGCCGGTAATGGCGCGGCGTAAATGGGCATTTAACCGCGAGCGTTTCCTGTCGATTCCCCGGCTATAAGATCCTCTCTGCCTCGCGATCTTTTTCCCCCAAACACCTCGCTCACTCCGCCACTAGGCTGTCCTCAATCAGCTTTACACCGCCGCAGACAGAGCCTCTCCTGCGATAGATTCCGTGAGCCTAGTGTTCCCCTCGCCTCTCGTTCTTACAATATGACTCAGCGTGTCTTGGCGCATCTCCGACCTCACTAGTCCGTCTGTCTTTGCCCCAGTCGCGGTTCCACTTGACACCGCGAGCACCGACGGCGACATCAACTCCGGCGAAGTTTTCGGTAAGCCGGACCGCCCTCGCCTTCCCGTTCATGCTCACGACTTCCTTGACCTCGTGAACCTAACCGTCGCTAACTTGCCTTGGGGAGATTCACAGCAACGTCCACGACCACCACGCACCGACGCCGCCACGAACTCCGGTGAGGAATCGCGCCCGTGCGGCGCCTTGACCAACCACGAGTACGACGAGAATCGCCATGACCCCCTGAGCCCGGTGAGCTACTCCTCGTTCTCACTTACCTCCTGCATCGTCGGCAACGTCATCGACCGACAGTTCCGCCGCCGGTAGCTGCCGCTCCGCCGCCAGTTCTTGGCCAGGGAAATAACAGCCGTTAGATCTGTATCGTAACGCTAGGATAGATCCACTTAACCCCGAAGCGGTACGCGATCTGAGCCGCCAGATTTCATTTAGATCCTACGGCTGTGGAGCTCGATCCGGTCTTGAAAGCATGCGGCGAATAAGAACATGACGCGTGGCTAGGTTAGATCTGAAAATAGAATTTAAAAACAGATTTTGATCCAGATTTCAAATGCCAATATCTTTTGAATGCCACGTTGGAATTTTGCAAACTTTATACCGTTGGATTCAGAAAAACAAGACCTTTCTGCCTATCCTTTTTGTTTAGCAAATAGTAACCATTAGATGTGCTTAAATTGCAGAGACTTGTTTGAGGCCTTTTTGAATATAGGTTTAGTTTAGTATTTTATTTTATGGCTAAATAAGTTGTCTTGGCTATTTTGTGACTTGCTAAGTTTCTGTATTCATGCACTTGCTTGGTTGAATTCTCAAAAATCATCACTTGGTAGATTCATGCATGCATGCATTCATAATATTTTTGTTTCTATATATTTGTGTGTAATTGTGTGCTATAACTTTGTGTGTAGATTTTGCTAGTGATTGTGATTGTGACGAGTGCTACTCTCCACACTACCAAGGCAAGTGATATCTCCATGAATATTCCATTCCTATATTTTATACATGCATTAGATATATTTTGTTAGGACTTGCATGCTACTTTTGTCAATTGATGATGGGAAATCCTATTTAGAATAGAATGCTAGAGTTACTAGGAAAATTCCCTAAGGATAAGTTGCCATGCCATGCTTAGCCTAGCTACTAGAAAACAAGGGTGGTTTATATATACACTATGGAAAAATTATTCTAAGTCTAAGGACTTGAGTTTTATTTAACAAAACAACTAAGTTAATGAATCTCCTGGGTGGATTGGGACTTGCTTGGTGGTTTTTGGTTGAGTGGTTCACAAGGCCCATGTTTATGGTTTACCTTAGTGTATCTCACTTGTGGATGGCCACCCAGGAAACAAAGAGATTTGAGATGTCAAATGTTGAGAAGCTTCAAGTGCAACCACTTGGCATTATGGGCTCTGCCATGATCTTAGGTTGCTAGAACTTAGTCTCTTGGACAGTTGGTGGTAGAGGGAATAATAGGTTGGAACGCGTCCATTTGACTAAGGAAAGGCTTCTGAAGGATCTTGTCTTGGAAAACCAAGTCTTGTGGGGAAAGTGCACCACCTCTGCAGAGTGTAAACCTAAGTACTTAGCCATGTCCCTGGTAAAGGAGAATTTGAGCATCAAGACATGGAAACTTCAAGAATCTCATCACTCCAATTTCTAAATAAAACTTGTGGGTGAACAAGGGTTAAAAGGATCTTCAGTCATTGATTGGTAGATGCCCTGAGTGGATCTAGAGTCTTTGATTGATAGATGCCTTGGGTGTTTGTGCCAAGCAAAAACTTAGTGTTTTCAAAAAGTTAAGGAAAAATCTACTTTGAGCAATGCAAGCCTAAGCTCCACCAGCCAAATGCATATAGTATTATAGTCCACTTAAAATATACTAAGGTATCACTTGCCAATACTATTCCAAAGTATTGACCCTCTGTGGCTGTAACTTGTAATGTTGCAGGTTATTCCGATGATGATTAGGAGTCATGAGTCTACACTCAACATGCTTGCCTGTGGCACATGAAGATGAAGACTTATGTTTATTTACTTATTCCATAAACTCTTGTATTAGGCCTTTGGCCCTGAGTTGTAAAAGACTATGTTTTATCTCTGGAATGACTGTAATAAACGACCTTTGTATCTGTGTACTTCATCTTAAACTGTGGATGCTAGCATTGATCCAGGGACTAGCATTGCAATCACAGGGATCTTTTCCTTTAATAAGGAGGGATCTTACAGATGGTATCAGAGCACTGTGTTGCCTGTAGGATTATGACCCTAGGATTGGAAACCATTAAGGAAATTTTTTCTTCTTCGACACTTGTCTATTCTTCTCGTAAACTTTTCTAATCTTCTCATTCTCATCTCTATTTGTATATGAACTCCGTCAACGAAGCCGTGAAGAAAGGACCACTCATGACCATGACCTTGGAGTGTGAGACTGAGTTTCCCAAGATTCTCAAGGACCTCATGGAGACCATGGGAGTACATGGTGCGGTGTACAAAGGCTTTCCAGTGATGGAGGATGGAGTGGAGTATTGGTGGGTGCAACTTCACTTGTACAAGAACAAGGAAGACAACCACAAAGAAAAAGGCTTCTGCATGTACACCAACACTTTTATGCACACCACATTCTTTGAGTCAGCAAAAGAAGCAGCTTGGAAGACTATCAAGGAACTAAGTGCTAGAGTCAAGTGCAAGATGCTCAACCTCCAAAAAGACTTAGAGAAAGAGAAGGGACATACTCAAGAGTTGGAAGTCACCAACCAATCCTTAAGAGGAGATATTATAGACTTAGTGATAGAAGTATGTGAACAATATAGGGTGATTGCCACTAGGAACATTGTGTTAGCCACCAGATCCAATGAGATAGGATTGTAAGCGCACTTCGTTAGTTGGACCACCACCTATCACCTTATTTTCCAAAATGATACCTTAAATAAGTTTGAACCTTGGTTGATGTAATGAATTTATGTATGCATGACTTGAGTGATTTGTGTGTTCCCAAGAATGTGTTTGAATGTTGACTTGATTATCTTAAATTGTGTTGTTCTAACTTTTTCAATCTTATAAATAGATGCCTATTGCCATCAGCATTGTTGAGGAGTTCCAGGCTACCCGTTTTGGTCCTCGTATCGTAGAGCTTACTACTTTACTCGATCTCCCTCTTCCTATCATTACGATGCACCCACTCACCAAGTTTGAGAGGAAGGACCTTTGGGGCTTCAAGGTGAACCAGCGGGGCCTTGAGGGAGCCTACTCGGAGGCCATCGTCTTCAAGCTTATGCACGATGACAGGGAGAGAGGCATGGAGGTGGTCATGCAGGATCTGATAGGGCCATTGTTAGGGCGTCACTCCCGACAGTTAGAGGCACTCACTTCCACGCCTTCTAAGGCGTGATGACGGAGAGTCCATCGACTTTGAAGACGACTCGAGGTCACATGAGCCGATACGCCTGTACCTCCAGGACTTAGAGACTCTTATTAGGCACGTGGATACCGATAGGACCAATGTCATGCTTAGTAATGACGAGCTCCAGGTGCAGCTTCGCGAGAAGGACAAGCTCTTCACGCAGCAGGACGAGATAGTCAAGGAGATGGAGGCAAAGTTCGAGACCCAAGACCGTAAATTCAAGAGTCAAGAGAAGCGTGTCGGGATAGGAACAAGAGGATTCGTGATATGACCGAGGAACTGCGGTCAAGGACTTGAGTTAGAGCAGCGGTGAGCGGTGATTGAGAGGCTTCGTTCCCAGAAGAGGGCTCTCAAGGCCAAGATCGACTCTTTGACCACTACCATCGAGGAGAACAAGACCGCAATGGAGAACGCAGGTCTTACCTTTGTCGAGGAGGAGATTGATGCCGACGAGTAGACTTGGCTACTCAGATATCTTTATTTACCGTACTGGTTATTTGTGAACTTATTGTTGGACCATCCGACATGTGGATGGCTTGCCACTTGTGTGTTTTTACTTTGAGACTTTTGTTATCTTGTTGTTAAGTTTTTATCCTTGTGTTGCTTGCCATGTGTTGCTTGTGTAATGTATTGTGCATAAATCATGTAAGGGTATCTCATTCTTATCTCTATATGAACAAACCACAGATGCCTCCCCGTCGCGCAAACACCAACCCCAACATTACCCCGGAAATGCAACAAATGATGAATGCGTGAACCAGACTTATGCAAATGATGACATTCATCCAAAACCAGAACAACAACAACCCCAATAACAACAACCCAATAATAACAACAACAACAACCCTCGGGTTTGATATGCTTACCAGATTTCTGCGTCGAGGCCGACTAAGTTTTCAGAACGGCCATCCCATGGTGGCCAATGATTGGCTACGTTCTGTGAACAAAGACTTAGTGACCGTGGGATGCACAGATGCTGAAAAGGTCAGGTTCGCAGCACATTTGTTGGAAGGACCAGCCGCCGCATGGTGGGACAATTTCCAGATCACCACACCTATTGATGAGGTGACTTGGGCTATCTTTGAAGATGGCTTTCGTACCACTCATATCTCACCAGGTATGATGAGCCTGAAAAAGAAGGAATTCCACAACCTGAAGCAACGCCACCACAGTGTGGCTGAATATATTGAAGAGTTCAACAATCTGGCGCGCTATGCACCGGATGAGGTTGACACTGATGCCAAAAGAAAGGAAAAGTTTCTGGAAGGCTTGAATGATGAGCTGAATTTGCAGCTGTCTGTGGCATATGTTCCAACTTATCAGTCGCTGTGTGACAAGGCTGTTATTGTGGAGAATAAAATGAAGCAAGTCGAGAGTAGAAAGAGGAAACACTCCGACAAGCATAGCTCAGATCGTCTCATAAACGATCTCACTATGATGATAGTGTCAGCTCAGGATCCCACAAGCATGGGAAGTTTAACAAGCACCACAACCACAATCATGACAAACATCATCGCAGTCATGACAATGATAAGTATAAGAATCACAAGAGTGGACATAAGAACCACCACAGTGGAGGTGGAAGTGGAAGTCAGCCTAAAAGGGACATCAGTCAGGTTGAATGCTTCAAATGCAAGAAGCTGGGGCATTATGCTAATGAGTGCCCTGAGAAGAACGTTGAAGGACCTAACAAGCCCAATCCTTTTCAGAAAGGACAGGTTAACCACATCAATGTGGAGGAGGTCTATGAAGAGCACGATGCGTTCTTTGGTAAGTTCGACTCAATTCTATCTCAGCATTTGTACTCTTTGATCTGGTGCATCTCATTCATTCATATCAAAAGCATTCGTCGAAAGAAATGAACTACGGTAGAAACCATTGGATGTCCTATAAGAGTAAGTTCTCTGGTGGAGAAATGATAGTAAACTTCGGATGTCATGATTTAGTCATAGAGTTTGGAAAACATAAGTTTCGATGAACTTAATAATCCTGAATTCCCAAGGATTGGATGTGATTTTGGGAATGGATTGGATGGCTAAGTATGAGGGAGTACTAGATTGTGCAAATAAATGCAGTTTCACTCCACAACCCCGAAGGTAAGAGGATAAAATTTAAGTCCAATTTTAAATCTAAAGGAGTAAGCTGAATTCTCTTAAGGGGGTTAGCATGGACAGTGTGCCAATTGTGTGTGAGTATCCGGATGTGTTCCCAGAAGAGTTACCGGGAATGCCACCAGATAGAGATGTGGAATTTATAATAGATTTGGTACCAGGTTCTGGACCAAGGGCAAAGAGGCCTTATAAAATGTCAGTTGACGAACTTAAGGAACTCAAGAAACAACTTGGAGAACAATTGCAGAAAGGATTCATCCAGCCAAGTTCTTCATCTTGGGGAGCTCCAGTTTTGTTCGTGGAAAAGAGAGATAGAACTCAAATATTATGCATAGATTACCGTTCTCTCAACGAGGTAACCATCAAGAACAAATATCCTTTGCCAAGAATCAATGATTTGTTTGATCAGCTAGAAGGAGCTTGTGTGTTCTCGAAGATTGACCTTCGGTCAGGCTATTTTCAACTCAAGATAAGAGAGCAAGACATACCTAAAACAGCATTCACCACAAGGTATGGATTGTATGAGTACACTGTGATGCCTTTTGGTTTAACCAATGCTCCAGCATACTTCATGAATATGATGAACAAAGTGTTCATGGAATTTCTCGACAAGTTCATTGTCGTTTTCATCGATGACATCTTAGTCTACTCCAAGAGCAAGGAAGAACATGAAAGACAACTACGCTTGATACTTGAGAAACTAAGGGAACATAAGCTTTATGCCAAATTCAACAAGTGTGAGTTTTGGTTAGAGGAAGTTGGATTTCTTGGTCATGTTATGAAAAAGGAGGGTGTAGCAGTTGATCCTGCTAAAGTTTAATTTGTGATGAATGGGAATCCCCTAAGAACGTAAAAGAGGTTCGTAGTTTCCTTGGTTTAGCAGGTTACTACAGAAGGTTCATTGAAAATTTTTCTAAGGTTGCTAAACCAATGACAGAATTGTTAAAGAAAGATAAGAAATTTGCTTGGTCTGAAGGATGTGAACTCATCTTTCAAGAACTAAAGAAGAGACTTGTGTCAGCACCAATTCTATGCCTACCAGATTTGGAAAAGGATTTCCAAGTATATTGTGATGCTTCGCATCAAGGATTAGGAGCCGTACTTATGCAAAGCGGAAAAGTTGTGGCTTATGCCTCGAGACAACTCAAAACTCATGAAGTAAATTATCCTACTCACGATTTAGAGTTAGCCGCTGTTGTCCATGCACTCAAAACATGGAGACACTACCTTTTGGGAAAACGTTGTGAAGTGTTCACCGACCATAAGAGCTTGAAATATATCTTCACCCAGAAGGAGATCAATATGAGACAAAGAAGATGGCTAGAACTTATCAAGGATTACGTCTTGAATTTGCAATACCACCCCGGTAAAGCAAATGTAGTAGCAGATGCCCTAAGTCGTAAAGCGTTTGTAAATGGCCTTACCAAAAGTGAATTGCCAGATGACTTGTGTAAGCAATTCAAGGAACTCAGGTTGGAGATTGTGCCAGAAGGACATCTCATGTCTTTGGATGTTCAACCCACTCTGTTGGATAAGATTAAAGAAGCCCAAAAGACGGATAAAGAAATCAAGAGATTAAGGAAAGGATTAGCCAAGGAAGGCTAAAAGTTTCCATATGGACGAACAAGGTACTTTATGGCACGAAGCGTATTTGTGTTCCACAAGATCCGAAATCGGAAACTGATTTTCTGAGAAGCCCATAACTCTCCATATTCTATTCACCGGAAACACCAAAATGTATATGGATATGAAAGAAAGATTTTGGTGGAACAATCTCAAAGGGACATCATGAACACATTGCTTTGTGTGATGTGTGTAGTAGAGTGAAAGCGGAACATCAAAAACCAGCAGGTTTGCTTCAACCAATGCCTATTCCTGAATGGAAGTGGGAAAATATTGGTATGGATTTCATTACCGGATTACCAAGGACCAGGTCAGGGTATGATTCCATATGGGTAGTAGTGGATCGCCTAACTAAAGTGGCTCATTTTATACCCGTAAAGACAACTTATACCAGTGCCAAGTTAGCCAAAATCTACATGAGCAGAATTGTATGCCTTCACGGTGTACCTAAGAGTATTGTGTCTGATAGAGGAACTCAGTTCACTTCTCACTTTTGGAGACTTCATGAATCTTTAGGAGCGAGATTGGAATTCAAAGACGCTTTTCATCCTCAAACTGATGGACAAACAGAAAGGACTAATCAAATTCTTGAAGACATGTTGAGGGCATGTGCCCTAGACTATGGAGCAAGTTGGGATGAAAGTCTGCCTTATGCAGAGTTCTCTTACAACAACAGTCACCAATCTAGTATTGGGATGGCACCATTCGAGTTTCTATATAGAAGAAAGTGTACCACCCCATTGCTATGGAATGGTGTGGGAGAAAGAAGTTTGTTTGGACCAGATCTTATCAAAGACGCCGAAGAAAAAGTCAAATTGGTTAGGGACAGGTTGAAGATAGCATAGTCTCGACAGAAAAGCTACGCAGATGCTAAGCGTAGAGAAGTCACTTACGAAGTTGGGGATAGAGCTTATCTTAGAGTATCACCACTTCGTGGAGTGAAAAGATTTGGAGTCAAAGGAAAGTTAGCACCAAGATATGTTGGACCATTCAATATTCTAAGTCGTAAGGGAGAAGCTGCATATGAAATCGAACTTCCAGCATCTTTATTAGCAGTCCATAATGTTTTTCATGTGAGTCAGCTTAAGAAATGTCATCCAGAAATGGATGGATCTTCTTTGAAGGATACCATATCTTTGGAGGAAGTTCAACTAGAAAGTGACCTCACCTATGAAGAAAAGCCTATCAAGATACTTGAGACCGCAGAAAGAGTCACAAGGACAAAGACTATCAAATTTTGCAAAGTACAATGGAACCATCATTCCGAAGAAGAAGCAACATGGGAAAAAGAAGATGATCTTCGGAAAGACCACCCTCACCTATTTGCTAGCCAATCCGAATCTCGAGGGCGAGATTCATTTTAAGGGGGTTAGATTTGTAACATCCCAAAAATCATGTTTCAAAAACTCATTCATTTCATCCTTGCATCATTCATTCATATAGGGTTTTTCTCAAAATCATTTAGAGAAAGAAGTTTGAGCTATGATTTCATGTGGGCAATTTATCTCAATTGGCCATCACCCTTTGGGATTTGATTGTCTATGAATTTGTTTGCTTGCCTCCATGGTTGGAAAGGCTAGGTGAAGCTTTTAACCCAAGATTCAAAATTTAGAAATAGTTTCAAAACCCTATTTCAAATATTTGCAAACTAGAGCAAATCTCTGTTTACTTTGAAACCCAAGCTTGACCAAGCCTTGCAAGGTAACCACTTAGTTAGAATGACTGTTTTTGAACCCACAGAACCACAAAAATCCCCAAAGAAGTTTGAATTCAAAAGGATTTGAATTCATATCAAATTCTATTCAGAAAATGGATTTAGAAAAGAAAAAGGCTTAGGCAAAGGAAAAGGCAGCGGCCGAATCTGGCCCAGCAAATCGAGCCCAGCAAGCCCACCCGGGGATCTCCTTATTCTTCTCTCACGCATAAGCACGCTACCTTGGCAGCAGTGACAGCAGACCCCACGCCTCCACTCGGCGCACCTGACAAGCGGGCCTTCTCCACGTCGCCCTCGTCTTCCCAGATTGCGCTGCGACCACGTCGCTGCAGCGATGATGGCGTAATGGCGGCGTAAATGGGCATTTAACCGATGGCGTTTCACCGATTCCCGGCTATAATATCCTCTCTGCCTCGCGATCTTTTCCCCCAAACACCTCGCTCACTCCGCCACCAGGCTGTCCTCAATCAGCTTTACACCGCCGCAGAAAGAGCCTCTCCGGCGATCGATTCCGGTGAGCCTAGTGTTCCCCTCTGCCTCTCGTTCTTACAATCTGACTCAGCGTGTCTTGGCGCATCTCCTGACCTCACTAGTCCGTCCTGTACTGCCCCAGGTCGCCGGTTCCACTTGACACCGCGAGCACCGACGGCGACATCAACTCCGACGAGTTTTCCCGGTAAGCCCAGACCGCCCCTCGCCTTCCCGTTCATGCTCACGACTTCCCCTTGACCCTGTGAACCTAACCGTGTCGCTAACTTGCCTTGGGGTGATTCACGGCGCGTCCTGACGACCACAGCGCACCCGACGCCGCCACGAACTCCGGTGAGGAATCGCAGCCGTGCCCGAGCGCCCCTTGACCAACCACGAGTACGACGAGCATCGCCGTGACCCCCTGAGCCCGGTGAGCTACTCCTCGTTCTCACTTACCTCCTGCATCGTCGGCAACGTCATCGACCGACAGTTCCGCCGCCGGTAGCCGCCGCTCCACCGCCAGTTCTTGGCCAGGGAAATAACAACCGTTAGATCTGTATCATAGCGCTAGGATAGATCCACTTAACCCGGCGATGCAGCGATCTGAGCCGCCAGATTTCATTTAGATCCTCGGCTGTGGAGCTCGATCCGGTCTTGAAGCAGATGCAGGCGAATAAGAACATGACGCGTGGCTAGGTTAGATCTGAAAATAGAATTTAAAAACAGATTTTGATCCAGATTTCAAATGCCAATATCTTTTGAATGCCACGTTGGAATTTTGCAAACTTTATACCGTTGGATTCAGAAAAACAAGACCTTTCTGCCTATCCTTTTTGTTTAGCAAATAGTAACCATTAGATGTGCTTAAATTGCAGAGACTTGTTTGAGGCCTTTTTGAATATAGGTTTAGTTTAGTATTTTATTTTAGGGCTAAATAAGTTGTCTTGGCTATTTTGTGACTTGCTAAGTTTCTGTATTCATGCACTTGCTTGGTTGAATTCTCAAAAATCATCACTTGGTAGATTCATGCATGCATGCATTCATAATATTTTTGTTTCTATATATTTGTGTGTAATTGTGTGCTATAACTTTGTGTGTAGATTTTGCTAGTGATTGTGATTGTGACGAGTGCTACTCTCCACACTACCAAGGCAAGTGATATCTCCATGAATATTGCATTCCTCTATTTTATACATGCATTAGATATATTTTGTTAGGACTTGCATGCTACTTTTGTCAATTGATGATGGGAAATCCTATTTAGAATAGAATGCTAGAGTTACTAGGAAAATTCCCTAAGGATAAGTTGCCATGCCATGCTTAGCCTAGCTACTAGAAAACAAGGGTGGTTTATATATACACTATGGAAAAATTATTCTAAGTCTAAGGACTTGAGTTTTATTTAACAAAACAACTAAGTTAATGAATCTCCTGGGTGGATTGGGACTTGCTTGGTGGTTTTTGGTTGAGTGGTTCACAAGGCCCATGTTTATGGTTTACCTTAGTGTATCTCACTTGTGGATGGCCACCCAGGAAACAAAGAGATTTGAGATGTCAAATGTTGAGAAGCTTCAAGTGCAACCACTTGGCATTATGGGCTCTGCCATGATCTTAGGTTGCTAGAACTTAGTCTCTTGGACAGTTGGTGGTAGAGGGAATAATAGGTTGGAACGCGTCCATTTGACTAAGGAAAGGCTTCTGAAGGATCTTGTCTTGGGAAACCAAGTCTTGTGGGGAAAGTGCACCACCTCTGCAGAGTGTAAACCTAAGTACTTAGCCATGTCCCTGGTAAAGGAGAATTTGAGCATCAAGACATGGAAACTTCAAGAATCTCATCACTCCAATTTCTAAATAAAACTTGTGGGTGAACAAGGGTTAAAAGGATCTTCAGTCATTGATTGGTAGATGCCCTGAGTGGATCTAGAGTCTTTGATTGATAGATGCCTTGGGTGTTTGTGCCAAGCAAAAACTTAGTGTTTTCAAAAAGTTAAGGAAAAATCTACTTTGAGCAATGCAAGCCTAAGCTCCACCAGCCAAATGCATATAGTATTATAGTCCACTTAAAATATACTAAGGTATCACTTGCCAATACTATTCCAAAGTATTGACCCTCTGTGGCTATAACTTGTAATGTTGCAGGTTATTCCGATGATGATTAGGAGTCATGAGTCTACACTCAACATGCTTGCCTGTGGCACATGAAGATGAAGACTTATGTTTATTTACTTATTCCATAAACTCTTGTATTAGGCCTTTGGCCCTGAGTTGTAAAAGACTATGTTTTATCTCTGGAATGACTGTAATAAACGACCATTGTATCTGTGTACTTCATCTTAAACTGTGGATGCTAGCATTGATCCAGGGACTAGCATTGCAATCACAGGGATCTTTTCCTTTAATAAGGAGGGATCTTACACAAGGCGATTGGTTGATCCATATGTGGTTTGTGAAAAGAACACACATGCAATGCCGTTGGTTAATCCATGTGTGGTTTGTGGAAAGAACACACATGGAATGACTCTAGTGGATCCATATGTGATTTGTGGAAAAGAACACACATGCAATGACCACTGGTTGATCCATAAGTGGTTTGTTGAAAGAACACACATGCAATGACACTGGTGGAACCATATGTGGTTTGTGAAAAGAACACACATGCAATGGCTCTAGTGCTGGTTTTAGTATAAGAACACACATGCAATGACTCTAGTGGTTCCATATGTGGTTTGTGAAAATAACACACGTGTAATGACGCTAATGCGGGTTTTAGTATAAGAACACACATACAATGACTCTAGTGGGTCCTTATGTGGTTTGTGAAAAGAACACACGTGCAATGACAGTGGTTGATCCATATGTGGTTTGTGGAAAGAACACACATGCAATGACTCTGGGGATCCATGTGTGGTTTGTGGAAAGAACACACATGCAATGACAACTGGTCGATCCATGTGCGGTTTATGGACAGAACACACATGCAATGACACTGGTGGATCCATATGTGGTTTGTGAAAAGAACACACATGCAATGACTCTAGTGGATCCATATGTGGTTTGTGGAAAAGAACAGACATGCAATAACCACTGGTTGATCCATATATGGTTTGTGGAATGAACTCACATGCAATGACACTGGTGGATCCATATGTGGTTTATGAAAAGAACACACATGCAATGACTCTAGTGCTGGTTTTAGTATAAGAACACACATGCAATTACTCTAGTGGGTCCATATGTGGTTTGTGAAAAGAACACATGTGCAATGACTCTAATGGATCCATAAGTTGTTTGTGAAAAAAAAACACATGCAATAACCACTGGCTGATCCATGTGTGGTTCATGACAGGAACACACATGCAATGACCACTAGTTGATCCATAAGTGGTTCTTGACAGGAACACACATGCAATGACTCTAGTGGGTCCATATGTGCTTTGTGAATAGAACACGCATGCAATGACTCTAGTGGATCCATATGTGGTTTGTGGAAAAGAACACACATGCAATGAACACTGGTGGATCCGTAAGTGGTTTGTGGAAAGAACACACATGCAATGCCATTGGTTGATCCGTATGTGGTTTGTGGAAAGAAAACACATGCAATTCCATTGGTTGATCCATATGTGGTTTGTGGAAAGAACACACATGCAATGCCATTGGTTGATCCATATGTGCTTTATGAAAAGAATACACATGCAATTACTCTAGTGGGTCCATTTGTAGTTTGTGAAAAGAACACACATGCAATGACTCTAGTGGATCCATATGTGGTTTGTGGAAAGAACACACATTCAATGACTCAAGTGGGTCCATATGTGGTTTGTGAAAAGAACACAGATGCAATGACTCAGGTGGATCCATGTGTGGTTTGTGGAAAGAACACACATGCAATGACCACTGGTCGATCCATGTGTGGTTTGTGGAAAGAACACACATGCAATGACACTGGTGGATCCATATGTGGTTTGTGAAAAGAACACACATGCAATGACTCTAGTGCTGGTTTTAGTATAAGAAGACACATGCAATGACTCTAGTGGGTCCATATGCCGTTTGTGAAAAGAACACACATGCAATGAATCTAGTGTATCCATATGTGGTTTGTGGAAAAGAACACACATGCAATGACTACTAGTTGATCCATATGTGGTTTGTGGAAAGAACACATGCAGTGAACACTGGTTGATCCATGTGTGGTTTGTGAAAAGAACACACATGCAATGCCATTGGTTGATCCATATGTGGTTTGTGAAAAGAACATACATGCAATGCCATTGGTTAATCCATGTGTGGTTTGTGGAAAGAACACACATGGAATGACTCCAGTGGATCCATATGTGGTTTGTGGAAAAGAACACACATGCAATGACCACTGGTCGATCCATAAGTGGTTTATGGAAAGAACACACATGCAATGACACTGGTGGATCCATATGTGGTTTGTGAAAAGAACACACATGCAATGAATCTAGTGCTTGTTTTAGTATAAAAACACACATGCAATGAATCTAGTGGGTCCATATGTGGTTTGTGAAAAGAACAGATGTGCAATGACTCTAGTGGATCCATAATTGGTTTGTGTAAAACAACACACATGCAATAACCACTGGCTGATCCATGTGTGGTTCATGACAGGAACACACATGCAGTGAACACTAGTGGATCCATATGTGGTTCTTGACAGGAACACACATGCAATGACTTCAGTCGGTCCATATGTGGTTTGTGAAAAGAACACACATGCAATGACTCTAGTGGATCCATATGTGGGTTGTGGAAAGAACACACATGCAATGACACTGGTTGATCCATATGTGGTTTGTGGAAAGGACACACATGCAATGACTTAGGGGGATCCATGTGTGGTTTGTGGAAGGAACACACATGTAATGACACTCGTGGATCCATATGTGGTTTGTGAAAATAACACACATGATATGACTCAAGTGCTGGTTTGAGTATAAGAACACACATGCAATGACTCTAGTGGGTCCATATGTGGTTTGTGACAAGAACACACATGCAATGACTCTAGTGGATCCATATGTGGTTTGTGGAGAAGAACACACATGCAATGACCACTGGTTGATCCATATGTGCTTTGTGGAAAGAACACACATGCAATGACACTGGTTGATCCATGTGTGGTTTGTGGAAAGAACACACATGCAATGCCATTGGTTAATCCATAGGTGGTTTGTGAAAAGAACACACATGCAATGCCATTGGTTAATCCATGTGTGGTTTGTGGAAAGAACACGCATGCAATGACTCTAGTGGGTCCATATGTGGTTTGTGAAAAGAACACATATGCAATGACTCTAGTGGATCCATATGTGGTTTGTGGATAAGAACACACATGCAATGAACACTGGTGGATCTGTGAGTGGTTTGTGGAAAGAACACACATGCAATGACACTGGTGGAACCATATGTGGTTTGTGAAAAGAACACACATGCAATGACTCTAGTGCTGGTTTTAGTATAAGAACACACATGCAATGACTCTAGTGGGTCCATATGTGGTTTGCGAAAAGAACACACGTGCAATGACTCTAATGCTGGTTTTAGTATAAGAACACACATACAATGACTCTAGTGGGTCCATATGTGGTTTGTGAAAAGAACACACGTGCAATGACTCTAATGATGGTTTTAGTATAAGAACACACATGCAATGACTCTAGTGGGTCCATATGTGGTTTGTGAAAAGAACACACCTGCAATGACTCTAGTGGATCCATAAGTGGTTTGTGGAACAGAACACACAAGCAAGAACCACTGGCTGATCCATGTGTGGTTCATGACAGGAACACACATGCAATGACTCTAGTGGGTCCATATGTGGTTTGTGGAAAGAACACACATGCAATGACAGTGGTTGATCCATATGTGGTTTGTGGAAAGAACACACATGCAATGACTCTGGGGATCCATGTGTGGTTTGTGGAAAGAACACACATGCAATGACAACTGGTCGATCCATGTGTGGTTTATGGACAGAACACACATGCAATGACACTGGTGGATCCATATGTGGTTTGTGAAAAGAACACACATGCAATGACTCTAGTGGATCCATATGTGGTTTGTGGAAAAGAACAGACATGCAATAACCACTGGTTGATCCATATATGGTTTGTGGAATGAACTCACATGCAATGACACTGGTGGATCCATATGTGGTTTATGAAAAGAACACACATGCAATGACTCTAGTGCTGGTTTTAGTATAAGAACACACATGCAATTACTCTAGTGGGTCCATATGTGGTTTGTGAAAAGAACACACGTGCAATGACTCTAATGGATCCATAAGTTGTTTGTGAAAAAAACACATGCAATAACCACTGGCTGATCCATGTGTGGTTCATGACAGGAACACACATGCAATGACCACTAGTTGATCCATAAGTGGTTCTTGACAGGAACACACATGCAATGACTCTAGTGGGTCCATATGTGCTTTGTGAATAGAACATGCATGCAATGACTCTAGTGGATCCATATGTGGTTTGTGGAAAATAACACGCATGCAATGAACACTGGTGGATCTGTAAGTGGTTTGTGGAAAGAACACACATGCAATGCCATTGGTTGATCCGTATGTGGTTTGTGAAAAGAAAACACATGCAATTCCATTGGTTGATCCATATGTGGTTTGTGGAAAGAACACACATGCAATGCCATTGGTTGATCCATATGTGCTTTATGAAAAGAATACACATGCAATGACTCTAGTGGGTCCATTTGTAGTTTGTGAAAAGAACACACATGCAATGACTCTAGTGGATCCATATGTGGTTTGTGGAAACAACACACATTCAATGACTCAAGTGGGTCCATATGTGGTTTGTGAAAAGAACACAGATGCAATGACTCAGGTGGATCCATGTGTGGTTTGTGGAAAGAACACACATGCAATGACCACTGGTCGATCCATGTGTGGTTTGTGGAAAGAACACACATGCAATGACACTAGTGGATCCATATGTGGTTTGTGAAAAGAACACACATGCAATGACTCTAGTGCTGGTTTTAGTATAAGAAGACACATGCAATGACTCTAGTGGGTCCATATGTCGTTTGTGAAAAGAACACACATGCAATGACTCTAGTGTATCCATATGTGGTTTGTGGAAAAGAACACACATGCAATGACTACTAGTTGATCCATATGTGGTTTGTGGAAAGAACACATGCAGTGAACACTGGTTGATCCATGTGTGGTTTGTGAAAAGAACACACATGCAATGCCATTGGTTAATCCATGTGTGGTTTGTGGAAAGAACACGCATGCAATGACTCTAGTGGGTCCATATGTGGTTTGTGAAAAGAACACACATGCAATGACTCTAGTGGATCCATATGTGGTTTGTGGATAAGAACACACATGCAATGAACACTGGTGGATCTGTGAGTGGTTTGTGGAAAGAACACACATGCAATGACACTGGTGGAACCATATGTGGTTTGTGAAAAGAACACACATGCAATGACTCTAGTGCTTGTTTTAGTATAAAAACACACATGCAATGAATCTAGTGGGTCCATATGTGGTTTGTGAAAAGAACACATGTGCAATGACTCTAGTGGATCCATAATTGGTTTGTGTAAAAGAACACACATGCAATAACCACTGGCTGATCCATGTGTGGTTCATGACAGGAACACACATGCAGTGAACACTAGTGGATCCATATGTGGTTCTTGACAGGAACACACATGCAATGACTCCAGTCGGTCCATATGTGGTTTGTGAAAAGAACACACATGCAATGACTCTAGTGGATCCATATGTGGGCTGTGGAAAGAACACACATGCAATGACACTAGTTGATCCATATGTGGTTTGTGGAAAGGACACACATGCAATGACTTAGGGGGATCCATGTGTGGTTTGTGGAAGGAACACACATGTAATGACACTGGTGGATCCATATGTGGTTTGTGAAAATAACACACATGCAATGACTCTAGTGCTGGTTTGAGTATAAGAACACACATGCAATGACTCTAGTGGGTCCATATGTGGTTTGTGAAAAGAACACACATGCAATGACTCTAGTGGATCCATATGTGGTTTGTGGAGAAGAACACACATGCAATGACCATTGGTTGATCCATATGTGCTTTGTGGAAAGAACACACATGCAATAACACTGGTTGATCCATGTCTGGTTTGTGGAAAGAACACACATGCAATGCCATTGGTTAATCCATAGGTGGTTTGTGAAAAGAACACACATGCAATGCCATTGGTTAATCCATGTGTGGTTTGTGGAAAGAACATGCATGCAATGACTCTAGTGGGTCCATATGTGGTTTGTGAAAAGAACACACATGCAATGACTCTAGTGGATCCATATGTGGTTTGTGGATAAGAACACACATGCAATGAACACTGGTGGATCTGTGAGTGGTTTGTGGACAGAACACACATGCAATGACACTGGTGGAACCATATGTGGTTTGTGAAAAGAACACACATGCAATGACTCTAGTGCTGGTTTTAGTATAAGAACACACATGCAATGACTCTAGTGGGTCCATATGTGGTTTGTGAAAAGAACACACGTGCAATGACTCTAATGCTGGTTTTAGTATAAGAACACATATACAATGACTCTAGTGGGTCCATGTGTGGTTTGTGAAAAGAACACACGTGCAATGACTCTAATGATGGTTTTAGTATAAGAACACACATGAAATGACTCTAGTGGGTCCATATGTGGTTTGTGAAAAGAACACACCTGCAATGACTCTAGTGGATCCATAAGTGGTTTGTGGAACAGAACACACAAGCAAGAACCACTGGTTGATCCATGTGTGGTTCATGACAGGAAAACACATGCAATGACTCTAGTGGGTCCATATGTGGTTTGTGGAAAGAACACACATGCAATGACAGTGGTTGATCCATATGTGGTTTGTGGAAAGAACACACATGCAATGACTCTGGGGATCCATGTGTGGTTTGTGGAAAGAACACACATGCAATGACAACTGGTCGATCCATGTGCGGTTTATGGACAGAACACACATGCAATGACACTGGTGGATCCATATGTGGTTTGTGAAAAGAACACACATGCAATGACTCTAGTGGATCCATATGTGGTTTGTGGAAAATAACAGACATGCAATAACCACTGGTTGATCCATATATGGTTTGTGGAATGAACTCACATGCAATGACAATGGTGGATCCATATGTGGTTTATGAAAAGAACACACATGCAATGACTCTAGTGCTGGTTTTAGTATAAGAACACACATGCAATTACTCTAGTGGGTCCATATGTGGTTTGTGAAAAGAACACACGTGCAATGACTCTAATGGATCCATAAGTTGTTTGTGAAAAAAAAACAAATGCAATAACCACTGGCTGATCCATGTGTGGTTCATGACAGGAACACACATGCAATGACCACTAGTTGATCCATAAGTGGTTCTTGACAGGAACACACATGCAATGACTCTAGTGGGTCCATATGTGCTTTGTAAATAGAACACGCATGCAATGACTCTAGTGGATCCATATGTTGTTTGTGGAAAAGGACACACATGCAATGAACACTGGTGGATCCGTAAGTGGTTTGTGGAAAGAACACACATGCAATGCCATTGGTTGATCCGTATGTGGTTTGTGGAAACAAAACACATGCAATTCCATTGGTTGATCCATATGTGGTTTGTGGAAACAACACACATGCAATGCCATTGGTTGATCCATATGTGCTTTATGAAAAGAATACACATGCAATGACTCTAGTGGGTCCATTTGTAGTTTGTGAAAAGAACACACATGCAATGACTCTAGTGGATCCATATGTGGTTTGTGGAAAGAACACACATTCAATGACTCAAGTGGGTCCATATGTGGTTTGTGAAAAGAACACAGATGCAATGACTCAGGTGGATCCATGTGTGGTTTGTGGAAAGAACACACATGCAATGACCACTGGTCGATCCATGTGTGGTTTGTGGAAAGAACACACATGCAATGACACTGGTGGATCCATATGTGGTTTGTGAAAAGAACACACATGCAATGACTCTAGGGCTGGTTTTAGTATAAGAAGACACATGAAATGACTACTAGTTGATCCATATGTGGTTTGTGGAAAGAACACATGAAGTGAACACTGGTTGATCCATGTGTGGTTTGTGAAAAGAATACACATGCAATGCCATTGGTTGATCCATATGTGGTTTGTGAAAAGAACATACATGCAATGCCATTGGTTAATCCATGTGCGGTCTGTGGAAAGAACACACATGCAATGACTCCAGTGGATCCATATGTGGTTTGTGGAAAAGAACACACATGCATTGACCACTGGTCGATCCATAAGTGGTTTATGGAAAGAACACACATGCAATGACACTGGTGGATCCATATGTGGTTTGTGAAAAGAACACACATGCAATGACTCTAGTGCTTGTTTTAGTATAAGAACACACATGCAATGACTCTAGTGGGTCCATATGTGGTTTGTGAAAAGAACACATTTGCAATGACTCTAGTGGATCCATAATTGGTTTGTGTAAAAGAACACACATGCAATAACCACTGGCTGATCCATGTGTGGTTCATGACAGGAACACACATGCAGTGAACACTGGTGGATCCATATGTGGTTCTTGACAGGAACACACATACAATGACTCCAGTCGGTCCATATGTGGTTTGTGAAAAGAACACACATGCAATGACTCTAGTGGATCCATATGTGGGTTATGGAAAGAACACACATGCAATGACACTGGTTGATCCATATGTGGTTTGTGGAAAGGACACACATGCAATGACTTAGGGGGATCCATGTGTGGTTTGTGGAAGGAACACACATGTAATGACACTGGTGGATCCATATGTGGTTTGTGAAAATAACACACATGCAATGACTCTAGTGCTGGTTTGAGTATAAGAACAGACATGCAATGACTCTAGTGGGTCCATATGTGGTTTGTGAAAAGAACACACATGCAATGACTCTAGTGGATCCATATGTGGTTTGTGGAGAAGAACACACATGCAATGACCACTGGTTGATCCATATGTGCTTTGTGGAAAGAACACACATGCAATGACACTGGTTGATCCATGTGTGGTTTGTGGAAAGAACACACATGCAATGCCATTGGTTAATCCATAGGTGGTTTGTGAAAAGAACACACATGCAATGCCATTGGTTAATCCATGTGTGGTTTGTGGAAAGAACACGCATGCAATGACCCTAGTGGGTCCATATGTGGTTTCTGAAAAGAACACACATGCAATGACTCTAGTGGATCCATATGTGGTTTGTGGATAAGAACACACATGCAATGAACACTGGTGGATCCGTGAGTGGTTTGTGGAAAGAACACACATGCAATGACGCTGGTGGATCCATATGTGATTTGTGAAAATAACACACATGCAATGCGATTAGTTGATCCATATGTGGTTTGTGAAAAGAACACACATGCAATGCCATTGGTTAATCCATGTGTGGTTTGTGGAAAGAACACACATGCAATGACTCTAGTGGATCCATATGTGATTTGTGGAAAAGAACACACATGCAACGACCACTGGTTGATCCATAAGTGGTTTGTGGAAAGAACTCACATGCAATGACACTGGTGGATCCATATGTGGTTTATGAAAAGAACACACATGCAATGACTCTAGTGCTGGTTTTAGTATAAGAACACACATGCAATTACTCTAGTGGGTCCATATGTGGTTTGTGAAAAGAACACACGTGCAATGACTCTAATGGATCCATAAGTTGTTTGTGAAAAAAAAACACATGCAATAACCACTGGCTGATCCATGTGTGGTTCATGACAGGAACACACATGCAATGACCACTAGTTGATCCATAAGTGGTTCTTAACAGGAACACACATGCAATGACTCTAGTGGGTCCATATGTGCTTTGTGAATAGAACACGCATGCAATGACTCTAGTGGATCCATATGTGGTTTGTGGAAAAGAACACACATGCAATGAACACTGGTGGATCCGTAAGTGGTTTGTGGAAAGAACACACATGCAATGCCATTGGTTGATCCGTATGTGGTTTGTGGAAACAAAACACATGCAATTCCATTGGTTGATCCATATGTGGTTTGTTGAAAGAACACACATGCAATGCCATTGGTTGATCCATATGTGCTTTATGAAAAGAATACACATGCAATGACTCTAGTGGGTCCATTTGTAGTTTGTGAAAAGAACACACATGCAATGACTCTAGTGGATCCATATGTGGTTTGTGGAAAGAACACACATTCAATGACTCAAGTGGGTCCATATGTGGTTTGTGAAAAGAACACAGATGCAATGACCACTGGTCGATCCATGTGTGGTTTGTGGAAAGAACACACATGCAATTACCACTGGTCGATCCATGTGTGGTTTGTGGAAAGAACACACATGCAATGACACTGGTGGATCCATATATGGTTTGTGAAAAGAACACACATGCAATGACTCTAGTACTGGTTTTAGTATAAGAAGACACATGAAATGACTACTAGTTGATCCATATGTGGTTTGTGGAAAGAACACATGCAGTGAACACTGGTTGATCCATGTGTGGTTTGTGAAAAGAATACACATGCAATGCCATTGGTTGATCCATATGTGGTTTGTGAAAAGAACATACATGCAATGCCATTGGTTAATCCATGTGTGGTCTGTGGAAAGAACACACATGCAATGACTCCATTGGATCCATATGTGGTTTGTGGAAAAGAACACACATGCAATGACCACTGGTCGATCCATAAGTGGTTTATGGAAAGAACACACATGCAATGACACTAGTGGATCCATATGTGGTTTGTGAAAAGAACACACATGCAATGACTCTAGTGCTTGTTTTAGTATAAGAACACACATGCAATGACTCTAGTGAGTCCATATGTGGTTTGTGAAAAGAACACATGTGCAGTGACTCTAGTGGATCCATAATTGGTTTGTGTAAAAGAACACACATGCAATAACCACTGGCTGATCCATGTGTGGTTCATGACAGGAACACACATGAAGTGAACACTGGTGGATCCATATGTGGTTCTTGACAGGAACACACATGCAATGACTCCAGTCGGTCCATATGTGGTTTGTGAAAAGAACACACATGCAATGACTCTAGTGGATCCATATGTGGGTTGTGGAAAGAACACACATGCAATGACACTGGTTGATCCATATGTGGTTTGTGGAAAGGACACACATGCAATGACGGAGGGGGATCCAGGTGTGGTTTGTGGAAGAACACACATGTAATGACACTTGTTGATCCATATGTGGTTTGTGAAAATAACACACATGCAATGACTCTAGTGCTGGTTTGAGTATAAGAACACACATGCAATGACTCTAGTGGGTCCATATGTGGTTTGTGAAAAGAACACACATGCAATGACTCTAGTGGATCCATATGTGGTTTGTGGAGAAGAACACACATGCAATGACCACTGGTTGATCCATATGTGCTTTGTGGAAAGAACACACATGCAATGACACTGGTTGATCCATGTGTGGTTTGTGGAAAGAACACACATGCAATGCCATTGGTTAATCCATAGGTGGTTTGTGAAAAGAACACACATGCAATGCCATTGGTTAATCCATGTGTGGTTTGTGGAAAGAACACGCATGCAATGACTCTAGTCGGTCCATATGTGGTTTGTGAAAAGAACACACATGCAATGACTCTAGTGGATCCATATGTGGTTTGTGGATAAGAACACACATGCAATGAACACTGGTGGATTCGTGAGTGGTTTGTGGAAAGAACACACATGCAATGACACTGGTGGATCCATATGTGATTTGTGAAAATAACACACATGCAATGCGATTGGTTGATCCATATGTGGTTTGTGAAAAGAACACACATGCAATGCCATTGGTTAATCCATGTGTGGTTTGTGGAAAGAACACACATGCAATGACTCTAGTGGATCCATATGTGATTTGTGGAAAAGAAAACACATGAAAGGACCATTTGTTGATGAATAATTGGTTAGAGTAAAGAACACACATGCAATGACACTGGTGGAACCATATGTGGTTTGTGAAAAGAACACACATGCAATGACTCTAGTGCTGGTTTTAGTATAAGAACACACATGCAATGACTCTAGTGGGTCCATATGTGGTTTGTGAAAAGAACACACGTGCAATGACTCTAATGCTGGTTTTAGTATAAGAACACACATGCAATGACTCTAGTGAGTCCATATGTGGTTTGTGAAAAGAACACACGTGCAATGACTCTAATGCTTGTTTTAGTATAAGAACACAAATGCAATGACTCTAGTGGGTCCATATGTGGTTTGTGAAAAGAACACACGTGCAATGACTCTAGTGGATCCATAAGTGGTTTGTGGAAAATAACACACAAGCATGAACCATTGGCTGATCCATGTGTGGTTCATGACAGGAACACACATGCAATGACTCTAGTGGGTCCATATGTGGTTTGTGGAAAGAACACACATGCAATGACAGTGGTTGATCCATATGTGATTTGTGGAAATAACACACATGCAATGACTCTGGGGATCCATGTGTGGTTTGTGGAAAGAACACACATGCAATGACAACTGGTCGATCCATGTGCGGTTTGTGGAAAAGAACACACATGCAATGAACACTGGTGGATCCGTAAGTGGTTTGTGGAAAGAATACACATGCAATGCCATTGGTTGATCCATATGTGGTTTGTGGAAAGAAAACACATGCAATTCCATTGGTTGATCCATATGTGGTTTGTGGAAAGAACACACATGCAATGCCATTGGTTGATCCATGTATGGTTTATGAAAAGAATACACATGCAATGACTCTAGTGGGTCCATTTGTAGTTTGTGAAAAGAACACACATGCAATGACTCTAGTGGATCCATATGTGGTTTGTGGAAAGAACACACATTCAATGACTCAAGTGGGTCCATATGTGGGTTGTGAAAAGTACACAGATGCAATGACTCAGGGGGATCCATGTGTGGTTTGTGGAAAGAACACAAATGCAATGACCACTGGTCGATCCATGTGTGGTTTGTGGAAAGAACACACATGCAATGACACTGGTGGATCCATATGTGGTTTGTGAAAAGAACACACATGCAATGACTCTAGTGCTGGTTTTAGTATAAGAACACACATGCAATGACTCCAGTGGGTCCATATGTAGTTAAATGAAAAGAACACACAAGCAATGACTCTAGTGGATACATATGTGGTTGGTGGAAAAGAACACATATGAAATGACCACTAGTTGATCCATAAGTGGTTTGTGGAAAGAACACATGCAGTGAACACTAGTTGATCCATGTGCGGTTTGTGAAAAGAACACACATGCAATGCCAGTGGTTGCTCCATATGTGGTTTGTGGAAAGAACACACATGCAATGTGTAAGATCCCTCCTTATTAAAGGAAAAGATCCCTGTGATTGCAATGCTAGTCCCTGGATCAATGCTAGCATCCACAGTTTAAGATGAAGTACACAGATACAAAGGTCGTTTATTACAGTCATTCCAGAGATAAAACATAGTCTTTTACAACTCATGGCCAAAGGCCTAATACAAGAGTTTATGGAATAAGTAAATAAACATAAGTCTTCATCTTCATGTGCCACAGGCAAGCATGTTGAGTGTAGACTCATGACTCCTATTCATCATCGAGTAACTGCAACATCATAAGTTCTTGCCACAAGGTCAATACTTTGGAATAGTATTGGCAAGTGATACCTTAGTATATATTTAAGTGGACTATAATACTATATGCATTTGGCTGGTGGAGCTCAGGCTTGCATTGCTCAAAATAGATTTTTCCTTAACTTTTGAAAATACTAAATTTTGTTTGGCCAAAAACTTTCCAAGACATCTACCAATCAAAGACTGAAGATCCACTCAGGGCATCTACCAATCAAAGACTGAAGATTTACTTGGCAAAAACACCCAAGGCATCTACCAATCAAAGACTGAAGATCCACTCAGGGCATCTACCAATCAAAGACTGAAGATCCTTTAACCCTTGTTCACCCACAAGTTTTATTTTGAAATTGGAGTGAGGAGATTCTTGAAGCTTCCATGTCTTGATGCTCAAATTGTCCTTTACCAGGGACATGGCTAAGTACTTAGGTTTTACACTCTACAGAGGTGGTGCACTTTCCCCACAAGACTTGGTTTCCCAAGACAAGATCCTTCAGTAGCCTTTCCTTAGTCAAATGGACGCGTTCCAACCTATCATCCCTTCTACCAACCACTGTCCAAAAGACTAAGTTCTAGCATCCTAAGATCATGGCAGATCCCATAATGCCAAGTGGTTGCACTTGAAGCTTCTCAACATTTGATATCTCAAATCTCTTTGTTTCCTGGGTGGCCATCCACAAGTGAGATACACAATCCAAGTCCATGGCCTTGTGAACCACTCAACATAAACCATTCCTTCCATTCCACCCAGGTGATTCATTAACTTAGTTGTTTTATTAAACAAAACACAAGTCCTAAGACTTAGAACATTTTTCCATAGTGTGAAAATATAAACCACCCTTGTTTTCTAGTAGCTAGGCTAAGCATGATAGTAATAGGTATTTTGACTTAGGAAAAATCTCACTAGGGTTTCACCTAATAGGTTTTCCCAAAGCATAGCTTGTTCTTGGCAAAATTCCATGCAAATCCTATACTTAGAAAAATAATACTAATGCATATATAAAATATAGGAATGGAATATTCATGATGATATCACTTGCCTTGGTAGTGTGGAGAGTAGCACTCGTCACAATCACAATCACTAGCAAAATCTACACACAAAGTGGTAGCACACACAATTACACACAAATTCATATACAAACAAAATAATATGAATGCATGCATGGATGAATCTACCAAGTGATGATTTTTTTGAAAACTCTACCAAGTAAGTACATGATTACAGAAACTAAACAAGTCACAAAGTAGCCAAGACAAACTTAAATAACCCTAAAACAATTTTATTAAACTAAAACTATTCTCAAAAAGGCCTCAAACAAGTTTCTGTATTTTAAGCCAATCAAATGGTTACTATTTGCTAAACAAAAAGGATAGGCAGAAAGGTCTTGTTTTTCTGAATCCAACGGTATAAAGTTTGCAAAATTCCAACGTGGCATTCAAAAGTTATAGGCATTTGAATTTGGATCAAATTTCTGGTTTTAAATCTATTTTCCGATCTAACCTAGCCACGCGTCATGTTCTTATTCGCCCGTACCGTTTCGCACTGGATCGAGCTCCACAACCGTAGGATCTAAATGAAATCTGGGGGCTCAGATCGCGTACCGCTTCGGGGTTAAGTGGATCTATCCTAGCGCTACGATATAGATCTAACGGCTGCTATTGCCTTGGCCAAGAAGCGGCGGCGAGCGGCGGCTACCAGCCAGCGAAACTGCCGGTCGACAGCGGAGGCGCTTCTGAAGTGAGTGAGAAAGTGGAGTAGCTCACCGGGCTCGAGGGTCACGTGGCTTCGTCGTACTTCATGATTGGTCAAGGCGCTCGAACGCAGTTGCGATTGCTCGCCCGAGTGGAGGACGCGTCGGTCGTCGGGTGGTCATCGTGGGCGTCGCTGTGAACCACCCCAAGGCAAAGCGAGACACGGTTAGATTCACGAGTCGAGCGAGCCGTGTGCGTGAACTAGAAGCGAAGCGGTCGGGCTTACCACTAGAGCTCGCGGAGTTCGTCTGAGAGGCGGTGGCGGCCGGTCGGCGATCTTCTTTGGAGCTACGGTTCATGCGTGAGCAAATGAAGGTGTTAAAAAAGCCTGAGGCTCACTGAACCAGTTTGCAAGAACGAGAGGCGGAGGAGCTGGACTCACGAATTTGCCTTGATCGTCGGAGATGGCGGGGATTCTGAAGGTAATGCTCGCCTTTGGTGGCGCTACAGGTTGAGGTTTGAGGAGAAGAGAGAGGCGAGGGGTTCTTATAGACTGGTCACGGCGAGAATCACTCGGCCAATAAATCGAATTGACACCGCGAATTAAACACGAAGCGCTTCGCGTTGATTTGGGATGAACGAATGCGGGTGGAGACGGCAGCGGCGTGGAGAAGGCCGCTTGTCGGTAGTGCCTGTGAGTGCAGGTGGGTCTGCACTTTGTCGGTGGCTCGGTAGCGTCGCTTCTTGCGTGAGAAGAATAAGGAGATCCCGGGTGGGCTTGTTGGGCTCGATTCTTTGCTGGGCAGATTACGGCATGCAGCGACCTTTTTCCATTGAGGAGTCCTTTTCTTTTCTAAATTCATTTTCTGGTATGAATTTGATATGAATTCAAATCCTTTTGAATTCAAACTGCTGAGGATTTTGCAGGGTTTTGTGGATTCAAAAACAGTCATTTTAACTAAGTGGTTACCTTGCAAGGCTTGGTCAAGCTTGGGTTTCAGAACAAACAGAGATTTGCTCTAGTTTGCAAATATTTGGAATAGGGTTTAGAAAATATTTCTAAATTGGAATTTTGGGTCTAAATGCTACTCCTAATCTTTCCAACCATGGAGACAAGCAAACAAGATCATGGACAATCAAATCCCAAAGGGTGATGGCCAATTGAGATAAATTGCCCACATGAAATCATAGCCAAAGTTTGTGCTTCTAAATGATTTTGAGAAAAACCCTAAATGGATGAATGATGCAAAGATGATATGAATGAGTTTTGTAAATATGATTTTTGGGATGTTACAAATCTAACCCCCTTAAAATGAATCTCGCCCTCGAGATTCGGATTGGCTAGCAAATAGGTGAGGGTGGTTTTTCCGAAGATCATTTTCTCTTTCCCATGTTGCTTCCTCTTCGGAATGATGGTTCCATTGTACTTTGCAAAACTTGATGGTTTTTGTCCTTGTGACTCTTTTTGTGGTCTCAAGAATCTTGACAGGCTTTTCTTCATAGGTGAGATCACTTTCTAGTTGAACTTCCTCCAAAGGTATGGTATCCTTCAAAGATGATTCTTCCATTTCTGGGTGACATTTCTTAAGCTGACTCACATGAAAAACATTATGGACTGCTGACAAAGATCTTTGGCGATTCGATTTCATCTTAACTTCTCCTTGCGACTCAAAATATTAAATGGTCCAACATATCCTGGTGCTAACTTTCCTTTGACTCCAAATCTTTTCACTCCACGAGTAGTGATACTCTAAGATAAGCTCTATCCCCAACCGTAAGTGACTTCTCTCGCTTAGCATCTGCGTAGCTTTTACATCGAGGCTGCTATCTTCAACCTGTCCCTAACCAATTTGACTTTTTCTTGGCGTCTTTGATAAGATCTGGTCCAAACAAACTTCTTTCTCCACACCATTCCATAACAATGGGGTGGTACACTTCCTTAGTAGAGAAACTCAAATGGTGCCATCCTAATACTAGATTGGTAATTGTTGTTGTAAGAGAACTCTGCGTAAGGTAGACTTTCATCCCAGCTTGCTCCGTAATCTAGGGCACATGCCCTCAACATGTCTTCAAGTATTTGATTAGTCCTTTATGTTTGTCCATCAGTTTCAGGATGAAAAGCAGTGCTGAATTCCAACCTCGTTCCTAAAGATTCATGAAGTTGTCTCCAAAAGTGAGAAGTGAACTGAGTTCCTCTATCAGACACAATACTCTTTGGTACACCGTGAAGGCATACAATTATGCTCATGTAGATTTTGGCTAACTTTGCACTGGTATAAGTTGTCTTTACGGGTATAAAATGAGCCACTTTAGTTAGGCGATCCACTACTACCCATATGGAATCATACCTTGACCTGGTCCTTGGTAATCCGGTAATAAAATCCATACCAATATTTTCCCACTTCCACTCAGGAATAGGCATTGGTTGAAGCAATCCTGCTGGTTTCTGATGTTCCGCTTTCACTCTACTACACACGTCACACAAGGCAATGTGTTCGGAGATGTCCTTTTGAGATTGTTCCACCAAAATCTTTCTTTCATATCCATGTACATTTTGGTGTTTCCGGGTGAATAGAATAGGGAGAGTTATGGGCTTCTTGTAGAATCAGTTTCCGTAATTCCGGATCTTGTGGAACACAAATACGTTTCCCGTGCCATAAAGTACCTTGTTTGTCCATATGGAAACTTTTAGCTTTCCCTTGGCTAATCTTTTCCTTAACCTCTTCGATTTCTTTATCCGTCTTTTGGGCTTCTTTAATCTTATCCAAGCAGTGGGTTGAACATCCAAAGACTTGAGATGTCCTTCCGGCACAATCTCCAACCTGAGTTCCTTGAATTGCTTACATAAATCATCTGGCAATTCACCTTTGGTAAGACCATTTACAAATGCTTTACGACTTAAAGCATCGGCTACTACATTTGCTTTCGGGTGGTATTGCAAACTCAAGTCGTAATCCTTGATAAGTTCTAGCCATCTCCTTTGTCTCATATTGATTTCCTTCTGGGTGAAGATATACTTCAAACTCTTATGATCGGTGAATACTTCACAACGTTTTCCCAAAAGGTAATGTCTCCATGTTTTGAGTGCATGAACAACATCGTCTAACTCTAAATCATGAGTAGGATAATTTACTTCATGAGTTTTGAGTTGTCTCGAGGCATACGCCACAACTTTTCCGCCTTGCATAAGTCGACACCTAATCCTTGATGAGAAGCATCACAATACACTTGAAATCTTTTTCCAAATCTGGTAAAACCTGAAGCTGTCACACAAGTCTCTTCCTTAATTCTTGAAAGCTGATTTCACATCCTTCAGACCAAGCAAATTTCTTATCTTTCTTTAACAATTCTGTCATTGGTTTAGCAACCTTTGAAAAATTTTCTATGAACCTTCTGTAGTAACCAGCTAAACCAAGAAAACTACGAACCTCTTTTACATTCTTAGGAGATTCCCATTCTGTCACAGCTGAAACTTTAGCAGGATCAACTGCTACACCATCCTTTGTCATAACATGACCAAGAAATCCAACTTCCTCTAACCAAAACTCACACTTGCTTAATTTGGCATAAAGCTTATGTTCCCTTAGTTTCTCAAGTATCAAGCGTAGATGTCTTTCATGCTCTTCCTTGCTCTTGGAGTAGACTAAGATGTCATCGATAAAGCGACAACGAACTTGTCGAGAAATTCCATGAACACTTTGTTCATCATATTCATAGTATCTTTGGGCGTTGGTTAATCCAAAAGGCATCACGTGTACTCATACAATCCATACCTTGTGGTGAAGGCTGTTTTAGGTATGTCTTGCTCTCTTATCTTGAGTTGAAAATAGCCTGACCGAAGATCAATCTTCGAGAACACACAAGCTCCTTCTAGCTGATCAAACAAGTCATTGATTCTTGGCAAAGGATATTTGTTCTTGATGGTTACCTCGTTGAGAAGCGGTAATCTATGCATAATCTTTGAGTTCTATCTCTCTTTTCTCTGAACAAAGCTGGAGCTCCCCAAGATGAAGAACTTGGCTGGATGAATCCTTTACGCAATTGTTCTCCAAGTTGTTTCTTGAGTTCCTTAAGTTAGTCAATGACATTTTATAAGGCCTCTTTGCTCTTGGTCCGTAACACGGTACCAAATCTATTATAAACTCCACATCTCTATCTGGTGGCATTCTGTAACTCTTACGGAAACACATGGGATACTCACACACAATTGGCACCGTGTCCATGCTAACCCCCTTAAGAGAATTCAGCTTACTCCCTTTAGATTTAAAATTGGACTTGAATATTATCCTCTTACCTTCAGGGGTTGTGAGTGAAACTGTATGATTTGCACAATCTAGTACTCCCTTATACTTAGTCATCCAATCCATTCCCAAAATTACATCCAATCCTTGGGAATTTAGGATTATTAGGTTCACTGGAAACTTATGTTTTCCAAACTCTATGACTAGGTCATGACATCCTGAGTTTACTATCATTTCTCCACCAGGAGAACTTACTCTTATAGGACGCAATGGTTTCTACCAGAGTTCATTTCTTTTCGACAAATGCTTTAGATATGAATGAATGAGATGCACCCGGTGTCAAAGAGTACAAATCTTTGAGATGGAATTGAGTCTAAACTTACCATGACGCATCAGGCTCTTCATAGACCTCCTCCACATTGATGTGGTTAACCTGTCCTTTCTGAAAAGGATTGGGCTTGTTAGGTCCTTCAACTTTCTTTTCAGGGCACTCATTAGCATAATGCCCCAGCTTCTTGCATTTGTAGCATTCGACCTGGATGATGTCCGTCTTAGGTTGGCTTCTACTTCCACTTCCACCTCCACTATGGTGGCTCTTATGTCCACTCTTGTGGTTCTTGTACTTATCGTTTTCATGACTGCGATGATGCTTGTTGTCATGACGGTTGTGGTTTTGGTGTTTGTTAAACTTCCCATGCTTGTGGGATCCTGAGCTGACACTATCATCATAGTGAGATCGTTTATGAGGCGATCGAGCTGTGCTTGTCGAGTGTTTCCTCTTCCTACTCTCGACTTGCTTCATTTTATTTTCCACAATAACAGCCTTGTCACCTGCAACGGTAAGTAGGAACATATACCACAGACAGTTGCTGACTCAGGTTCATCATTCAAACCTTCCGAAACTTTCCTTCCTTTTTGGCATCAAGTGTCGACCTCATCCTGCATACGCCGCAGTTATTGAACTCTTCAATATATTCAGCCACAGCTGTGGTAGGGCTACTTGAGTTAATGAAATTCCTTCTTTTCAGGCTCATCATACACGGTGAGATATGAGTAATCTGAAAGCCATCTTCAAAGATAGCCCAAGTCACCTCATCAATAGGTGTGGTGATCTGAAAGTGTCCCACCATCGCGGCTGGTCCTTCCAACAGATGCCATGAACCTGACTTTTTCGGCATCCGTGCATTACGGTCACTAAGTCCTTGTTCACAGGCGTAGCCAATCATTGGCCACCATGGGATCTGGTCGATCCTGAAAACTTACTGGCCTCGGGCAGAAATCTGGTGAGCATATCAAAACACGGAGGGTTGTTGTTGTTGTTATTGTTGTTATTGTTGTTGTTGTTGGGGTCGTTGTTGTTCTGGTTCTGGATGAACATCGTCATCATTTACATAAGCTGTGTTTGCACATTCATCATTTGTTGCATTTCCGGGGTAATGTTGGGGTTGGGGTTGGTGTTTGCGCGACGGGGAGGCATGCATGGTTTATTCATATAGAGATAAGAAT